>JAZKJV010008003.1:0-340057 GCA_037367405.1 Ottelia alismoides | reverse complement strand
TCAAGGGGCTTCATGTGCTTCATCTGCAGAAGCACTCTGCACCATTGCCAAAAAGAGAATAACATAGGCCATTAAATACAAGACCAAAAGAACCAACTATCCAAAAACAAGAATCTGAATTCAGAAAAACTAACCAGTGCAGATCCCCTTCGAACAACATGTAGACCGATTCAGACTCGGAAAGTACTACAACATAACCACCACCAAACAAAAATAGTTTCAGATACAAAATCCAAAGAGCCATTTTGTTACAGGATAGGGAGATAAGGTTATCTTAACAAGCAGTCATTGCTTCTATGTATAAGAGGTGAAAAATGTTTTTTATGCACTCTGGCAGGAATCTGATAGCTTAATCATATTTGTGACAACCTGATAGATACATCTAAATTGCAAGGACCTTAGCCACAAGTAGACCTAGCCACTACAACCATGTTGTCATATAGATCACTTATGACTGCATGACCCACACTATCAAGAGGCTCAGCCAACCAGAATTCTCAAATCGATAGATGTGAAGGGTGCCTTTTGATGGATAGCTTGGTTGTAACTTGGTAAAGTGCCATATATCTAGGCCACATTATTTTGCTGTGTGTTGATCTCAAGTTCAAATTTAGCTAACCACAGGCAAACACCCCCAACTAAGACAATTCAAAAAACAGATGGTCTAAATGCTCAAAATATGAAAAATACGTGCAACTACAAATTGACACGCTATGGTAATTTTAACCAATCTCAATGCTAAAGTAAACAGATTCATACCCATAATTCGTCTCAGTTAATCGTCTAATAATTACAGTTTTAGACCATTCGCTAAATGATCATGTTGGAATACAACCGCTTTAACCACTGAAAGATACGCAACTACAAAACGTTGGATACCAAACCACTTACCCAATGCCAAAAGACCGCACAACTACGAACCTTTCGATACGAAGTCAATTCGACCTAACCCAAGCTCCGATAGTTGAAAAAACATGATTTACAGCAGCTTCCCCTCGATAAATCCAATCCAAACACAGGATAACCCCATTCACGTTGATAGTGGAATTCACGAATATTAAAGACGGGAAATTTACGAAGAAGCAGATCGGGCACTCCTCTAGATCGAAACCGGGCTCATCCTCTGCGTCGAAGCACGGCGCAAGCTTCTCGGCACGTATGAGCCGCCTCAGCTTCCTGTAGTCGACGTTGCTGGCTGCCGCCAGCAGCCGCTGCGGCCGCGTCAGCCGTTCGTCCACCAGGGAACGCCGCCCGCAGCAGATCCGATTCCCCATCACCGGCGATCGCAATTGGAATGGTGTGTGTGATGGAGAGAAAAAGAGAGCAGAGGAGTGCGGAGGGAGGAGAGGAACCATAATAGTGGCGGGGTGGCAAATTACGTGGAGCCCCCTGCGGTTTTGGGGATCGTGTTTTCGGCCGACGCGTGGAGGACGATGGAGACAGGGGAGCAGGAGAAGAAGCCGTTCGATGTGGGATGGACGGTGCAGATCGGGTGGGAGGGGAAAGGGCCTGCTCTTTGCTTTCCACGTAGAGTTGGAGACGATGCAGATATGGCAGCAGATAACGATCTGCACTCTTCGAATGCCCCTTCCTTGTTTATATTTATATAATATTTAAAGGTATTTGGGAGGGGAAATGGACAAATTAAGATTTTATTTATATATTTAAAGGTAAAGTTATCTATTTATATTTATACCTTCTAATATCTAATGAAATATGGGGGAAAATTATTAGTCTCAAACGAGCAACTTGTTTATATAAGCATTTGCACTTGAAGTAGCACAATACATGATCACTTGCCCGAGGCTACAAAATTTTATTAATCTTAAATATTTAATAGTAACCGAGATATCTCCCATTAATTTCAGGAAAAAAAGGTCGAAAAAGCAGCATCAAAAGTTCCCAACTCACGCCTCTTGATTACCGTATAAAAAGGAAAAGCTGAATCAGATTGAATTCATGGAATCAAACTCGTTTTGTGAGATGATGTAGCCCATTATTTGGTATATTATATCAAATCAGACTTGTAAGAAAAAAATGATTAAACTAGCTACTCAAATTGCATTGACTTGCAACAATTGCTCCAATCTAATTGAACAAAAAATATAAACATCAACACCATCTTTACGGTGCGTTTGGTACGCGGGTTAGAGCGGGTTAAACTGGTAGAGGGTAATCTGTTTTTGTGTTTTGGTGTTTGGATAAGAGGGTTAATATGAGAGTGGGCTAGAAATGGATTTGTTGTGATATGATTGTATTGAAGTTTGAAAAAAGTGAGTAGTTATTGTGATGTAATTGTATGAAGTTTGGAAAAGTGAGTAGAAGTAGACAGTTTATAATTTTTATATGATATGATGGTATAATATATTAATTTTTAATGGAATTGATGATGGAGAATTGATTTATTTAATTTTTTTAAAAAAAGAATGTGAGACCCACATTAGAGAGAGAGGGAGTGGGTTAGTTTAACCCACCTACTGAACGACTCCTTAGTATACAAACAAGTAGTAGAATTATGAATTTCTATGAATATATATAAACATGAATATCCATTTCTTAAAAAAGGTGTTTGTATGTATAATGATATTAAGTTCATATCTATAAATAAATACCTACATGCATACATATAAATATATACAAACACATGAATACACTCAGAAACATACATGCATAATCAGTACAATTGAAGATAAATATGCGAATAAAGCCATGGCCACATAGATTGAATAAACCTTAGAGGTAAATGAAAATAAAATCAAAAGGTAGGAAACGTATATTTTATATATATACAATATTGAAAAAATATAAAAATCGTATGCTTAAATAAATCGATAATCAATATTCATATATGATTATTGTACAAATGAATATGCACTATTGCGTGGATAATAGATACATCCTACCCACATATACTCATAAATAATAAAATTGAACTTAACCAAATCAAGCTAGCATAAAGTACAAATAAGAGATAATAAAATAAACAATATTTTAATTATAATAAATTGTATAACATATAATTAAATATTATAAAGAGAATTTTTCTTCTTACATTTGAAAATAACTTGGAAATATTATAATTTACATGCCATTCTATATGTTTAGATGCATGTATATAAACATAACAATACATATATTCATATCTTTACCTACAAATATATATAACCATATCGATATCTATATCCTTGAAAAGTGAAAAATAATATCTATATTCATATTACAAAAAATAAAAACTTATATCTTAATATATATATCAGTATGTGTCAAAAATTCATTTACACATATATGAATCATCTAAAAACATATAATATAGCAGACATATACATATAAATATATATCCATATTCAACTTTATACTTACTTGTGACACCAGTCAGAATTTTTAGTGAATCGATGAATAAAAGTGGAGATCAGGAGTCTCATTGATAAAATACTTGTGAACTCTCCTTGTGACCTAGCTACTCACCAATAGCCACATTCATATATTGGGATTAAATGTAAAGAAAACTGAATAAAATGCTCCAAGAACATTATATAAGCATGCTTTCTACAATTTTACAAATTTATATTCTTACATGATTGACAAACCTAAAATTGCGGAAGCTACAAATGTACAACACCACTAGTACAATTCTACTGGTTAAACTACACCATGAAGTCTTCTCCAAACTGCGAAGCTCAAGTAACAACTATTGCTCGACAACATGAAAACCTAGATGGGTTTCCAAAGAAGTATGTCTGAGTAGAGAGCTTAGTTCAACTGAAACAAGCTAACAAATACGATACTAACCATAAGTTTAAAAGAGTAAAGAGAGGTATGTCATGTTCCATTAGTTTTCTTATAATTGTTTTCAACTATCCTAAATGATATGTAAAGATTCTTCTTAGAAGTTGCATGCAGTTCACTACTTGTACTCTACAAGTGTTTGTATTATTATTCATATATGATCTGATCAGTTATACACTTATCTACAGGATCCGATGATGTTAATTATACATGTATATATAAATAAGTATACTATTTAGGACACATCCCATCATTTAGTTGCTGAATTCAAATTATACCAACATAATCTCAACATTCACAACATGTACACTCGAGCAACCAACTTAAGCAAGAAAACCCTAACTCCAAGTTCAATCCATTTCCTCTATCTTATCCACCATAAGGGGGAATAACTGGGAACGAGTATAGTACTACTAAACGAGTCAGCATCAGATACACTTTAATGGCAATTACATATCTTCGACTGAATGCGCTACCCATTGTAATATTGAAGATCGGGACAATCATAATCCTACATACCAAAATGACAGTCCATATCACCGGTCAACAAGGGCAGAGCCAGAAATTATGTATATGTAGGGCCAAACTTTAGCCATCAAATTACATACATAGATGCATTAAATTCTATTTTTGAGGGGTTGATACAATTACCGACACTTTCTCTCATTGTTTTTTTAATACTTTCTCATATTACTTAACGGGGATAATGTAAATTACCAGCCGATTTGGAGGTGGGGTATTGCCCCCTACCTTCTTGATGGGACATGTTTTCTATTATACGGGTCTAAAAAAATATCCTCACGAAGTGCGAAGATAGAGTGTCACTGAGGCGCCCCATAAAAGAGAATCCATGGTCAATCAACAAGTACCCATAATGTAAAAGTAAGCATAATTTACTATACTCAACAAATCAATAATGTATAGCATGTAAGCATGTATAGGTCCAACCACAGAGAGCAAGCTAGTTAACCTAATTATTGATAATCAACGACTATTATGTACATACTTGTCATTAAGTCTTTTTATGTGATTTTTTTGAATTTTTATTTTTTAATAATATTAATAGTATATATAGGTAATTTAATAATAACAACAAGATAGATTATATTTATATACATATATATACATATAGGTAGGGGTATACACATAAGGTATATGTCTATATATATTAGATTTTTAATTTTGCTAATTTTTAATTTACTTTTATTTTTCTGAAATAAAATAACAAATATATTTATATAGAAAATATCAGTAGATAATATAAGTTCATAGATAATATATTTATATATCCATTTCGGTAGTATTATAGTATTTATATATTTATAAATAGTCCAAAAATATAGGGAAGATATTTTAGTTTTTTATGTTTTTCTAATTTTTTATGATTTTTCTAGAATTTTTCTTGCATATTTTTAGGGATTTTAAAATCAAAACATCCCAAAATAGGGATTAAATAAGTAGGCAGAATTGATTTGAAGGATAAAAATGTCAAAATGTGTCAAAAAAATTTCATATCAACTTTAATACATAAATGATAGTATAGAGAAATTTCAGGGATAAAAATAAATATTTTTGGATTTTTGGAGATTTTACCCTCTTTGTTGGATTTTGGAGCTTTTTAATTTTTATCATTTTCTTTTTATAGTTTCAGAGATTTTTGATCTAGAGTTAATATAGGTCATAATAAACAACATATAACTTTTTTGTAATTTTTAGAGGCATTTTAATAGTTTTTGGTACTTTATATCTAAATAGGGAATTAATGCTCATTATTCGATGCTTAAAAATACAATTTAAAATCACAACATGAAAATATGTCATCCCAGATATTTACGTGTATTTTTCCAAAATTAAATATAAACAATAAGCATTTTAACAAAAATAACAATTAACAATATTTAATGTGCTGACAGGGACCTATTTTGTAATTAACATAAATATTTCATTCATTTTCGAATCCTTTTACAAAATACAGGGGCATACATGCAATTTTACATAGAATAAATAAATTAAAAATGCTCCAGAAGGGCATTTATGCAAATATACAAAAGTTCCAATTCCTATATACAATTTTTCAAAAAAATAACACCGAATATTCAATTTTGAGTATTAGAAATAACTATACAAAATCGGGGGATATACTTGCAAAAAACCCAACTCATGTGGCAAGCCATATGAGTTGAGCCGGTGTGGACACGTTGGCGAATACATGAAAGCATGGGGGACTATATGCAATTTTTACACATTTGTTTACACTCCAGGAAAATATTTAAGTCTTAAAAAGAAATAAGAAAAAGTTGGAGGGAGCTCAGTGCAAATTACCCATTATTACACACCATCCGACATTTGGGGAACTTCACTAAAGCACATCAGACGGTTGAGGTTGCACGTCTCTTCATCTTGTTCCAAGAGATGAGATCAGAACTGGAAAGGCCTCATGATTCGACGACATATAGAGCATCATCAAGAACACGAAGAACAACCGAGGGGCTGAGCTTCGATCTCCAATTCTGCACAACTTTGGGCACCAATCTTCACACCAAAAGGCTCTATCGGTTCCCTCGGATCAACATTTGTAGGGATCTCCAGAAGATCCAAATCTCATCGGTGGAGACCAACTGAGCAACGGAAGCTTCAAGCAAGCTGGGAGGTGCAAAATGCCCCGAACCAAGGATCTAGGTGGTTCTTTAGGAGGCTGGACCCTGCACAAAAGATTCGGTGGCTCAAGAGGGTCCTCTCGACCCAAAAAGGAGGTCTGAAACCTCGTGAACAGCAAGGTGTGTGCAACTCTAGCGAGGTTGGAATATGGAAATTCGATTTCCTCGAATCACGACTCAATTCAAGAAGGAAATAAGATAGATCGATGGAGCATCATTAGGGAAAGAAAATGAGGCAATCATACGAGGTAAGTTCAGGTTGAATCACGGTTAGGGCTCCGAAGAACTAACTAATGGAATTACACCTACTCATATGATCTAAAGACGGAATTAAATGAAAAAATGAAACGATGGAAGGAAAATCTATCTAAAGAAAATAAAACATGTAAATCTAACTTGATGGTGGACCAGGGAGCAGGACGTCGACGTGGACTCGCTCTCCTCCTCCTACGGTGCTCCTAGCCTTGGGGAAAGCACCTCTGTCACAGGTGGACTCTCACTAACACAGCTGGACACACTACAGAGATCGAAGAGGGATCAAAGAATGAAGGAACACATTTGGGTTTTATTCATAGACATGGTTTTGGGTGATCTTCAATCGAGATTATTGAGAGCCTCGATGAAGATCAGAGGAATCCAATGAGTAGGCGTGGATGCCGATTGTGATGTGAAAATTTTTGTGAAGGTCTCGAGGCATTTCATTGATTAGAGAGATTAAGCGGAGGTAGAGAAGACGGGGTGCATAAGGCTCTGAGAGGAGTCAGAAGCAGGGAAGGATAGTTGACCGAGGTCAACAATCCTCACGTCCTGATTAGTACACATAGGATGCTACAGGGACAAAAGAGCTAGCTTTTTCAAAAATAATTAATTAAAATTAGTAGATGACTTAATTAAATTTTGATTATAAAATTTAACGTGTTTATCATTTATTTTAATGTGATTTTCATTTGTTTTTATGAGTTAATTTATTACAAGTTACTTTTTATAAGTGGATTTATAGGTATATTGACCTATGATTTGTATATTTTATTTTTATTTTATATTTTTGATTTTATTATTTTATTTTCATATTTATATAATTATAACTTATTTATATTTACTTATTTATTGTATTTTCCTGATGTTATTCGTATGCTTAAATAAATAGAGGTATATTTTATATAGGTACAAGAATAGATATTTCATCTATGTATTTATATAGTCTATTTTATTTTTGTATTTTCTTTATGATTTTATTCTATTCTAAATATGTGCATATATTTATAAATAATATTTACAAAATTATAAAATATAAAACTATGAGAATTATAAAGAATAAATAAAATGAATATTTTATTCGGGTATACTATACAGTAGGGGTCCAAAATCTAACTTTTGCACCTTAACTCTGAATTAAATTAAACTATCTTCGTTAAATATATTATCACAATTTATATACAATTAAAGATGATTTTGATGCATTTTAATTTTTTATTGAGGACAATGGGTCTGAGAAGTTTGAGTTTTGGCCTTTTATTCTGAGGCTAAAATGTACATTGTGTATTATTTTTGTGTAAAATCAAATTTTTATTTTTCTATACATTTTTATATACAACTTTCATGTACAAAGTTTATTGATTTGAGGAATAAAATACCTTTGTAATCCTTATCGTCCACATCAATTCTTAACTTGGTCTTGTGGTTTAGGGTCAGAAAATACCTTTGTCATTTTATTTCTTTTCTTTCTTTATTCTTTTATTTCAAATTTAAACGACACAATTTATACAATAATTATTTAGCAAATAATGAATGCTAATTTGTACAAAATAATGATACTTATATGTATTTATCTAGGGTTTAAAGGTCAAAATGAAAGAAAAAAAGTGATGAAATAGAGATACAAAACTGCCCCACTTTCTCTCCGCATCTGTTGGTTAGGTAACGAGAAAACCACAGGAGATTTTAGAGCTGGGACCAACACTCATCTAAGATCAATCGGAACCGCGATAGCTACACCTAATTATCGAGTACGCTAACTTCTCTAAGCAAAACACATGCAAACAACATTCATACTATCATTTTCAATCTCGCTTTTGTGAAGCCATATTCAATGCAATCATATTTTTTCTTATTGTACCAAGGTATTCCACCTAGTATCCCCACTAATTATGCCATGTCGTAAGCATTCTGATCCACCTCATGTTACCATGTTTGCGGATCAGTGAAAGCTCTGAAGTAGGTGGCATCTTCTCACTCTCAACCACCAGTCACAAGATCATGCATTTCCATATATTTGTACCCATAATTAAGTATACACATGTTTCTTATTTGTCATTTGCAGGTGCTTTTGTGAGCATACAATTTACATCCACATATGCAACTCAAACTTATTTCTTGAGTTAGCTACTTTTTTAAGGTCATGTGTAACTACTCAGTTGGTTCTTTAGGACGTTGATACTTAAATTTCGCATCATGTCCTTCTAATTAGTCAGCTTTAGCATCATGGATAGTCTATGATCTTGACCCATATCAGATCTCAAACAAAGACTCCAAGACACTCAATACCGTAGGACTAGAATGCCTTTGTATGCATGCATTGAGATGCGTACATCGATCCTAAGTATACCAACACTTTCACGTATTTTATTAATCCATATAGATATTTATATTTATCAAATGGTTGTATATCTAGGTTCATCAGGCCTTATACGTGTCTCACAAAGTTCCATAAATAAATAGATCAGAATTATGCATGTCCATTTGAGGGATGTGAAACACACTCCAAATAGTGTACTATTCACATAATGAGTGATCCATGATCATACTAAATCTCATTTTTCTTCTACTTGAGAAGTTGTATCCCAATGCAAAAGCCAATATGGAATTACATCACTATGCCAATATGATCTTATCATGAGAAAATCCCTCCACTATACATCTCGTAGATCATAATCACTTCCATGGAAACTTTATTAGATTCATAACTCAACGGCCACTCAGAATTGTATTTTGATTAACCATTTATCGAGGGGAAACATATACTCAAACCTTGAACGTTCAGATACAATCAAGAGGATCATGAAGATATATTCATTTTTTTGTTGAGTGTCTATCATGATTTCAAATGGTGTCTAATCAAGGGCAAAGAGTGATTTGCTATGATTTTAAATGATGTGAATCCAAATCTATATGAGTGACTTGTCATGGCCTCAAGTGGTGTCCAATCATGGTTTGGGCCAGTTTGGTAACTGGGTTGGGTTAAGTTTGGGTACCCTGTGAATAGTAAACTGTGTGGAGGGTTGGAACGAGGTGTACACCGGTGTACACCAGCAACCAAACTGGCCCAAGTATGACTTGTCATGGGTTTAAAGGGTGGCCTGCTATAGTTCAAATATGGCATGCCATCAGTGACCTAATGTTTGTAACATTTTCCATAACGTTCATAATGTTTCAAGTATATTAGAATGATAGCCGTAGTGGCATGCCATAGGTGACCTAGTAGTATTCGTAATGTCTACATAGCATTCATAACGTTTCTGATATGTTAAAATGAGAGAACTAGTGGCCTGCTATGGGGACCCCTACCATGGGCGACCTGCTATTGGGTGACCAACCATAGGCATTATGTCATGGATTATATGTGCGGTCCTTACAATTTTTAACCCAACTTCTTTCGTGGATTCCAGGAGCTACACACAATTTCGATTAAGGTATTCTCGGGTGCTTTGAAAAGCTTATATGAAGCTCTACCTAATGACATTTTTCATTCCTCCAAAACACTTAGAGTAATAGAAAAATCATTAAAAATGTGTTTACCATATTTTGACATTGTGGCCTAATCCAAGCCACACACGGATTTGCTCCGCATGCACAATCACATGAAAGCATTCATACGTACTTTAATTATTATCCTAAACACATTTAATCCACCTAATTTCATTACAAACAAATTTAGTCTATCTTCCATTCTTACCATTTCAACTTAGCATGCAAGTAGTTTTAACAAAACATAATCATTTAGTTCATTTTTATTTCTTTAGGAACATGGACATCAACAAATCAATACCTCAAGGGGGAGATCCCATCCAGCAAGAGGGATTCAAGATACAAGAAACGCATGCATGGTGAGAAAAGCCACAAACTAGAGAGAGAGAGAGAGGACTATACGTATATAGTTTTTCTTACATGCATTCGCATATCTCCATTGTAAGTCGCGTTCTCGCACGGCAACATGACCACAACAACCTCTAAAATACAAGGAACCCTTTCGTAGATCTAACCCATAAACAAACAACTAAAAAGACAGGGAGGCAGGGGTGATATTGCATTTTCAACGTGATATATGCGTAAGGCATAATGAAATGAATCTACCATGCGAAAATGGTGAACGGCCAGCTTTGGCAGTGTTCCTACAAAGCTGCGGTGAGCTTGAGAGGTGGAAGATGTGAGGTGGATGTTATGGTTCATGAATGAAAAAGGGGATCAACCAAGAGAAGAATTTATATGACTCTAATTGGACTTTGGAAGATCCCACTCAAATCTTGTATGACCGCTTTAGCCCTAACTCCTATTCACTTAAATGATCATATATCACTCACCCAATGTTCGATTTACACAATTTTGAAAGCATTGGATTCCTACAAAAATATACAGCTGGTAAGCTATTTTATGACCCAATCAGATCATAATTAAATTTTCAATGATTTTTATAGTGGGCTGAAACCATTTTGCTATCACCAACTTAGTCGAGTTTCGTTGCTAAAACATGAGATTTCACAACTTGTATAGAAGTTTCACAACTTCTATTGAGGAATAAATCCAACCGAGGCTTTGTTAACATTTAGCAAAATACTGGAGGCTTAATTCGATCCAATCATATAACTTTCTCAGGCATCCTTACAAACCTAAAGCTTGCTTGACTTACAAACTGAGGGCCCGTTCGGTTCGGGAATAAGCAGGAATAAGATGGGGAATAAGGAAAATAAGGGTCTATTCTTTGTTCGGCTGGAGGATAGGAATAAGGAGAATAAGGTGAAATAAAGGTAGGTAAGGTGAGATAAAGATAGGAATAAGAGTGAAATAAGATGAAATAATTAGGAAGAATAATCGTACCATAGGAAACCGCGTCGAAAGGAGAATAGGACCCTTATTCCAGGGCCTATTCTCCAAACGAACAGGCCCTGAGGGTGCTGGCAAGACTCTTGCTGTCATTATTAACTAATATATTAAGAAGGTAATTAAATAGGTGTCCCTGGACCCTCGCATACTTGCTTGCCTGCCTAAATATATTTCTTCATCGGAGCTTAAAAAGCTTTTCTCCCTCCTTAAAAATAGCTCATCGGTATGGCTTTACATGGGCTATGGTGAAAGAAGGACGAGAGGTTTCAATATCATCGGAGAAAGTGGATGATAATGACTTGCGGCCATTCGGTCCAACAAAGGATTCTTCACCAAGTTAACATTACTTGTTAGCTTTCCAAATCACCTTTTCAAAAATAATGATGGTCCTTTCTTTTGTTCTCATCCCACGATATGCCATTGCAAGTTGAGTTGCGGAACTTATTGTTCTGCAAGGATCTTAGAATATTGATAAGAGTGATCGACTTATTTCTTCATGCAACGGATCGCATAATTTGTAGATAAGGGAAACCGTGAAGTTATGTAGAAGGCATTCCATTTAAAAGGAGATACTCTGCAGTTACCACAGCGCGATCATGCGGCCTCGCCGCGGTAACCACGGAGGATCCAACCCCTCCAGATCACAGTAATCCACGGTTGGATCCTCCGTGGTTACCGCGGCGAGGCCGCATGATCGCGCTGTGGTAACTGCAGAGTATCTCCTTTTAAATGGAATGCCTTCTACATAACTTCACGGTTGTGTTTAATGGGGCTGCCCCCGCGCCATTTTCGACGTTTTTTTTATTTTTTTTTTGAAAAATATCATCACGTATATTCATCCTTATATCTCTTCTATATGTCATTCGAATTTCGTCAGAAACAGAGATTCCTAAAGCCTCCATCCAGACAGTCATTTTTAACGGTAACAAGATTTTTTAAATCGACGTCATCTCGATGGAGGCCGTAGAAGTCTCTGTTTCTGACGAAATTCGAATGACATATAAAATGGATATAGGAATGAATATACATGACGATATTTGCAAAAAAAATAAAAAAAACGTCAAAAATAACGCAAGGGCAGCCATTTGTTGGCTGCCCTACGGCAGCAGCCCCATTAAACTCAAAAAGTAAAGTCCGTGGCAGATTTCCTGTTCAGGGTAATTTGAACAATTAGACCCCGTTCATATTGGGGGTTACCCCTCACTTTGGGTGGGTAACCCCCCAAAACCCCCATTTTCCTCCCATTAGTTGGGCTCACTCACTTCCTATTAAAAAAATATATACTATACCATCATATCATCTAAAAAACATAAAATCCTCAACTTATACTCAATATTTGAAACTTCAATACAATCACATCACAACAACTACCCACTTTTTCAAATTTCAATACAATCATATCATAATAACTATCAACTTTTTCAAATTCCAATATAATCACATCACACAAACCCTCCCAACCCTTAACCCACCAACCAAATACGCTACAAAAACGGGTTATCCACCCCCAGAAAACCCACCAACCAAACACACTCTTACATAAAGACTACATCTACGTAAAACACACTGAGCTGTTGAAGAGAAACGATGACATGACCGAAAAGAACACCCTGAGCTGTTGAAAATGTATTCGATGGCCAGAAACCCAAACGGAGAAAGGTAGGCAATCGAACCTCGATTGATATCTGAACACCATACTAGATCTGCAAAGATATAATGGCCCAACCCCAATCGAAAAGATCATCTTTAACAGAGCACTTTTTTTCGAGAAAGTCGAATCGAGGTCCGATATATCCAGAAACTTTTCCCACACAAGGAAAAAAGAATAGACATCACCTGCTGCAACTTACCAACATTCAAAATCATGTACACTGATCGCATCAAAGAAGAAGAAAACAAACAAGAATACAACGGCAAATGTGCATATCTTCATGTTTGAACTGAAGAAGAAGAAGAAGAAGCGAATCTGATTGAGCCTATTGTGCCAATATCACCTTCCCCACTACACCACCATCGTCACCAACCCATTTTTTTAAACCACAAGAGCAACAAGAACAAGTGACAGCGGATACGTAATGCAAAGAAACGAAGAAGAAGAAATCTCAGCTGCAGCTCCACCTCTCCATGGCTCCTTCGTCCCTCTGCTTGTGTCAGCGGAGGAGACCCGAAAACCCTCCTCCTTTCCAGACCCCATCGCACCTCTGCACAAACCCACAAGCAAACAAGGAGAGCAGAAGCTCAGCGAAAAAAATAGCAAACACCTCAGGCCAGTGGAAGCCTCTCTCCAGTCCCCCGCCTTCACGCTTCCCCAGACAAACGTCAGCACTCTCTGCACCCACCACTGTTTGCAGCTGCAGCAGAGGGGGTGATGGAGCCAATGCGAGAGTCTTCCGCTCCCTTCCTTCCACAGCTCCAAATAGCCGCTTCCTCTCCTCCTCCCCTGTGCGGGAAACGAGAAGGAACTGCGAGAGTTTTAATGCCCAGATGTGTTGCAGTGAGCTCCTGTTACCGAAAGGTACCCTCTGGAAAAGATGGTTCACGGAAACCAAAAATAGCAGATTATGGGTAGTGACCCACAAATTAAATCTCCGGTTTTTGCCTTTAAATCCAATCCATTGCCCCTTCACGTTTAGCACCAGGCCACTGTCCTCTGGGTACGAAAACGACGGCTCCCTCGACATCACACCCCCCATATACGCATAGGAAGGGGGGGACAGAGGGAGAGCACGGGAGAAGGTGGGGTCCAACACTCTTTGGCAAACATGGAAACCACCTCGATCTTGAAGTCAGCTTTGAGATGTGGGTGGAGTTGGACATGTGGGTGGAGGAGCGGGAATGTTTGCAGGCGAGACCACCTTCCCCAACAAGATGGGTGCATCAGTTTAATAAAGAAAAGAAGGAAGCTTTGGTGGTGATATGTGCACATTTCGAGGAGCCGAAGGTGGTGGTAGGATATCAATCAACAATACGGCTCCCTCTCGGCTGGGGCTTCCTCTGGAAGAGACGATCGAAGAGGTTGAAATGGTTGGGTTTGCTTTTGTGACGACGCCATGTGTTTGGCTCTGCAGCAGAGGTAGTAGCGTTCGGTTACCGGGTTACCCTTCCCTTGGAGGAGTTTACATCCCTTAATCCACATCTACCTCTCTTCCCGTAGATCTCACTTTATTTTTAAAAAAAATTAAATAAATCAATTTTACATCATCAATCTTATCAAAAATAATATATTATACCATCATATCATATAAAAATTATAAACCACTACACTTCTACTTACTTTTCCAAACTTCAACACAATCATATCACAATAACTACTCACTTTTTCAAACTTCAATACAATCATATCACCCCAAACCCACTTCTAACCCACCCTCAGTTTAATCCTCTATCCAAACACCAAAATCAAAAAACGGGTTACCTTCTACCAGTTTAACCCGCCTTAATCCGCCAACCAAATGCACCCTTATGGATTTTACAACGGGCAGCTTTTGGAGCAGACATCAGGCCTCTCCTCTTTTTGAGTAATTTACGGTAAGGTCCAAAATTTTTCATATCGTATAAATATGGTCCTCAAAATTTAGAAATGTAAAGATTTGAGTCTCAAAAGCTATTATAAAAGCAACAATGTAATCTGGTGTTTGTCCAAACGACGTTGCATGAATTTAATCGAGGATGATCAGTTGAGGACCACATTGTTAATATAATAAAGAAGAAGAGGTTTTAGATAAAAGTGAGATTTATCCACCCTTCTGTTTAATTGATTTGAGGGATAAGAAAAAGATAAATTCTGAGAAGAAATATCCGATAACATATTATGTTGCAAAGTCGCTCATCCAAGATAAGTAGATGTTTGTTGTGCATCAAAATAGAGAAGGATCTTTTTTTCTTTCCTGTTTATATTATAAGAAAAAAAAAAGATAATTTAAATTAATATTATTTTGCGCTTAATCGTGATGACCGTGTTGTGGTAAGATCTTTCAATTTTGATCTAGGTACTTAACAATAACATTGTTCAAACTGAAATGCCTGACATTCCAAAATCAAATTACAAGAAATATGCAATAAATAATGGATTAAATTGATTCTCCTTGTAAAGTTTATAAAAAACAGCATTATGTATATAAACAATCCCATATGTTATATTTACATGTACATCAAATATTTAAAGGAAGCGGTGTGGATAAAAGTACAATAATAAGAAGAGCTTGATGCACCTTTTGGATTTTTAAAAAACATAGGTAATGATCAAGCAAAGTGCTTAGAAGGGAAGAAAGAAAATTAAAGGAGTACAAGAATAATATCTGAAAATATTTTGTTTTTTCCCTTAAAATCCTAATGTTTACATGGTTTCTATATCTGCCTAATTAATTTTATCATTTTGAGAACTAAGATATATATATTACATATAAATAGTTTTCTCTGTGTATAAAATTCATAATTTAAGTGTTTTATAAAGACACCATACTCTAATAATTTTCCCCTTAATTATATAATCTCTTACAATGTGATGTCTAAAGTGTATACCACTTAGGCCGAATTGAGTTATTTAAAATATTATTGTACTTATATTATAAAAGGGGGCCTTTCAAATAGGACGCAGTCCTTCCTGAGTTAAGGAAGGCCGCCCTTTTTTGTATAAAACATGGCACTTTAGTAGAATACGTATATAGTTTGTATTATAGATGCAAATTATAAATACAAAGCTGCATACAAAATTGCGCATTATAATACAAACATTAAAACTGCACATATAATACAAAACTGTATATGTATTCTACTAAAGTCATCATGTTTTATACAAAAAAGGGGCTGGCCTTCCTTAGCTTAGGAAGGACTGCGTCCTATTTGAAAGAAATCCTATTATAAAAATCTATTTGAATAGCATTACAGATATATTACTCAAAATAGTTTTTTTTAAATTAGCTTATAAAAGAACTTGATTCAAAACAAAGATTGTTAAGTTAACAACATCAACATAGAAGAGCCTAAGTTGGCATCATTCAACAAACTTCTTCATGTACATTCTTGTCGAGCTTAATTTTTTTCTTCTAACTCATTTTATTGCACAAATCTATGACGCGGACACTTATAATGAATTCCTATTAAGGTACGACCGCCATTTTATTTTTGTGTTCTTCTCCATTGATAGTATGAATTTCAAAGATGTAACATCCATTTTCAGATTGAACTTGTACAATTGATTTAGTGAATTTTCAAAAGTTTGATCATGCGAGCCTAATAATAGCAAGTAAGTATCATATCAAATTGTTGACAAATACAAAATAAAGCTAAGATCCGAGCATATTCCTTCTTTGGGTGATGTCAAATAATTTAGGTGCAAAAGGTCAAGAGAGTGTCAAGTTAAATGTTAAATGATTTTGTTTAAAAGTTTCTCTAGTCAGTTTAGTCAGTTAATTTACTTAACAATCTTATATTTACATGATCTACTCCTTATCTCAAAGCGATATCTCTTCATTAAAAGAAATTTAAAAACTTAGGAAGAATGTTTTATTAAAAGTCCATTGCATAAAGTTTAATTATATTTCTTTTAAAAAGTATATTTTTTTTAATTTTTTTCATCCATAAAAGATTTAGGAAGAGTTATCTGATGACCTTTATTACAAATCTAATTAACATTCAAGAGGTTATACCTTTAAACCTATAAAGTCATAGAAATCAACAAGATTATTACTGTTATGAAATCAATTATTAAATAACCTAATGAATCTCTAGGTTTATCAAACAAATCAAAGTTCAAATATTGAAGAACAATATACTAATGGAATTGAATTCAATGAGGAATAAACATAAGATTTCTCTGAAAATTAAGTAGAAATACAAGGCTCAAAACAAAGAATATGTTATGCCACATTAAAGACAAATCTCAAGAGCTTTAAAAAGAGACTAAGTTCGAGACTAAGTTCATTTAATTTGGATACAAGATGCTTGAGATATGAAACAAACAATCCAAAGATGTTTTTGCAAAGAAAAGATATAAAATAAATAACCAAATATAGCAATCAGGTTCAATTTGTACTAATTTGCAAATAAAAGAAGACATCGGGTCGTATCTGCAATAACCCAGCACAGGGGGGGCTAATGTGTAATAAAGAAAAACCAGTGCGTTCCCAGCGGGTTACGTTGTGCACGTGTGTGGGCTGCTTCGGTGCTAGGCTCGGTTGGTAAAGCAAGGTCGGAGCGGGAAAAGATCCTCTGCTGTAGAGGGTATTGCAGCAGAGGTGTTGTAAACTCCAATAAGTTTTTTTTTGTGATTTAGATTCTAAAATACAACCTTATAGATTGAATCTTAGGTTAATGATATACATATCCTCCAAATTTCACTTAAATCCGACATTATTTGCTATTTTATCTTAATGGTCAAACAATCGGTCAAGATAAAGGCAACTTGAACTCCATTTTAAAAAGATCCGAATCTTAAACTATTAAGATAAAATAGCAAGTAATATCGGATTTAAGCGAAATTTGGAGGATCTATAGAGTATAAACTCAAGATTCAATATATAAGGTTGGATTTTAAAATCTAAATCACAAAAAAAAATTATTTGAATTTACAGCACCTCTGCTGCAATACCCTCTACAGCAGAGGATCCTCTTACGATCGGACCACGTTGTGTTCTCTGACGCTTCTCTCCAGGTGCAGGTCGACCCAAGGCTGTATGGTTCAGAGGTCGGTGCAGAATTGGATCAGGGCTATGGGATTAAGATGATCCAACGATAACTGTAGCTTGAGATGGGCCTTCTCCTCCTCCGCGAGCGGTGGTGAAGGTTGTGCTTCGACAAACTCGTAGCTAACGAGCCTATGGCCGGTGAAGGTCAGGAAAGCTTCGCCTTGGACTGGTGCTAACGAGGCTACTTCGAGGAAGATGAATAGATGTCTGGAGGGGCTAGTCAATGGATGTTCGTCGAAGGCGAAGAACGGAGATTATTCAGGAATCCGGCCATTGAAAAAATTCAAGGACATGCACTCGTTAGCCTAATAGCCGAAGCAAGAGTGATGCTATCTAGGGTGTTCTGAGGATGAACAGAGGGCTTAATCGTGTGAATAAAATGGAGCTCTAAATTAGTTTCCCTCATGCTGCCTGAAAGAAGAAGGGGATCAATGTGGAGAAAATGACGGATAAGAGGAAATGTAAAGTGAAACCTTGCATGAAAATCATGGTGACTTGGTGAAGGTGATGGCGGGCTCATTTGACAATCATGATGAATGTGTGTGCGTAGAAAAATAAGAGAAACAAGAATGGGGAAGAAGTGACTCACCTGGAGAATGAAGAAGGACGGAGGATGGATCAAGGGCATGGGACTGAAGCTCCGAGAGCTTAGGGGTCTTCGCTTTACGTACACGGCATGTATACGAAGCTCGAGCAGCAAAGTATGGTGTTGCGACCCGACCGATGGATCCGAGGAACTCGCCGGAGGGTCAAGATCTGTCTTGGCGTCTTGTTTCTCACTTCAATTGTCACTTGAGGGAGATTGATGCTTGGAATAAACCTCTCGTACATGCAGATTGGGGTGACTGGTTCTCTTCACGGTGATTTTGTCCGGGAGACAGGCGGTTGAACATGGTGGTTTCAACCACAATCAGTTGACGCATGTGACAGAGATGTTTGAGACTGAGGAGCTGGCGTGAGAGAGGGACGAAAGGGCTTCACCAGCGTACCTATCTCGTGTGGTGAGGACATGTGGAGAAGAAGAGAGAAAATGGAGAAGTTGCTTCGACGAAGAGGTGTGACGCTTCAGGGAACAATTGCTTGAGGAAGACGACAAGAAAGCGTTATTGGATTATGTGATCCAACGGCCCTGATGAAGCGTGTATGGAGCGACAGGAGCTGCTTGATCAAATGATCAAGCGACTCAGATGCAAGTGGGTGGGAGTAATTAGGATTGCATGATCTAAAGATCAAACAACCTAGATGAGAGGTAGGGCGGATTGAAGGGCCGACACATGGAAGGCTAAGAAAAAAGATAAATGGAGAAAATAATATAAAATCAAAATAAAATAATAAATGAAGTCAAATGAAAAAATATTCAACATGAAAGCTATGTATTTTTTTAAGATCTACAACTTTCATCTAGAATATAAAATCAAATGATGGATATGCAAGCATGATAACTTATATGTTGTTCTATATCTCCATGAATCTAGGAACTTTTGTTTGCATTGTATTATTTGGTCTACGTACCGGAACTGATAACATTCGAGATTATGCAGGATTATACACGAAAGATCCTTTTTTGGCTCTCTCTTCAGCCCTATGTCTCTTATCCCTAGCGGGTCTTCCTCCACTAGCAGGTTTTTTCGGAAAAATCTATCTATTCTGGTGTGGATGGCAGGCGGGCCTATATTTCTTGGTTTCAATAGGACTCCTTACGAGCGTTGTTTCTATCTACTATTATCTAAAAATAATTAAGTTATTAATGACTGGACGAAACCAAGAAATAACCCCTCACGTGCGAAGTTATAGAAGATCCACTTTAAGATCAAACAATTCCATCGAATTGAGTATGACTGTATGTGTGATAGCATCTACTATACCAGGAATATCAATGAACCCAATTCTTGCAATTGCTCAGGATACCATTTTTTAGCTTCTAGGGTCTATTTCTTAGTTCAAGATCCCTCTTACTAACTGGAATAAAAGAATTAGTAGATCTGTTCCGCCCAAAATGGGAATGGGCTGGGGTTATGAACTTATAATCATGGAATCGATTCGATCATCAGATTACAAGTTCATTATTTTTGTAAGTATTTTAATGTATATAAAAATACTTCCTTTATTTGTTGTTATTTTTTTGGTATTTTGAATGATAAATAATATAGAATACATTATGTACAATATTACACTGATTTTTATAGGATTTTGAATAATAAGAAAAACACATAAAATAAGGGAAACATTACCCATCTATTCAACGATTCAAATATTTATTTATTTATAGTAATTATCTTTAATTAATTACAAGGTATATAATATTAATTCTAAATATAGTTGTTAGATTAATTGAATTGTTCAAGATAAAGGGCTAAAAATATGAATAAAGATGATGAATCCAAGATTCATCAAAGATTCATTTACCTTAATCTCATTTGTCATACGACAAAGTTGAGTAGTTTCTTCAGTGTACTCCTTGAGGTCTCTCTCTCTCCATGTGTGTGTTCTTTCTTCTAACAATTGTAGTGAGTGGTATGTTCTTCGTTAATGCATTCATTTTATACACACTTTTTGAATCTCTAAAAGATAAGCAATATGCCTTCCTCTTCTTCGTTGCCCATTTCTGAATCAGAATAACTATTAGTTTTAGCTTTAAATGTAAGTGTTTAATTTTCTTAAGAGTTTTCTCCTTGAGGCGATCTTTCTCCAACTTCACTTCACGAGCCAATAGACTTGATTATTCTTCGATAGTGAGCTAGGTTATATCTTTGACTTTTGATATTAGGTGACATTGAGTTCGATTCCTTGGTGATTGATCTTACGAATTTGTTAGCCTTTTCTATGCAAAAACACTCTTCTAAGATTTTTAAGAGAGCCGATGATATTGATAAATTGTGCACTTAGATCCTTTATAGATTCATCTTTCCTCATTATGAAGGATTCATACTCATGTATGAGAAGTCTGATTTCTCTATTAATACATTGTGTTTTTACTCTAATGGGTAACTGAAGTCTGAAAGACATCTCCAAAATTTATGGCCAAACTCTAGTTAAGATACCCTATTGAATTTATATGCAAGTTATGCATGAAGTACACTCATTGCGTTAGAATCATTGGATTGACCTTATAATACGATATTTTGCAGTTGTCGACCTCCTTGTCGATGCAAGACATCTTGATTTCTTTTGATCACTTTTCATAGTTGTTATATCCATTGTGACCCGGCTATGTCCAACTCCCTTCCACCACCTCTGAAAAAGCAGTCCTCTTCCGATTTCATCAGTATCTGCCACATTTTCATTCCCCTCTTGTTCTTTATTTATGTTATGTCGGCCTAATTTGATCACCCTCTTGTAGGTACACCGAAATGAACTAGCTATTCTTTATGATTGGGCCCTATGTAGCCACGGTACCTTATTACTACCCCCGGCTGTGGGGTGGAAGTGGTCGAAGCTACTAGATGCTCCAGTAAAGGCTCGAAGCACTGCGTACAACCAACATCTCCACGTCTACATACCTAAGATAGATGTCATCTTCTTGTCATCTTATGTATTCAATACCATCAAAAAAAGGTCAAGTTATTGACTCCATTTCAACACAAGTGTTGTCTAGAGAGATCATGATAGTTGATGCACAGTTCTATTGTATGACATATATGTGATCTTATACTAAATGAAGATGCACTAAAGGGGGTATAACATTTCATAGTAGAAATATTAACCATTTTAAATGCTCCAGACAATCACAGAGAAAGACAACCATATAACATAAAGATTAATATAGGTTCATCTTACTAAAGGGTTACATTATGTGCAAAATCTTGGTGTACTTATGATTTACAAATACTTCACCATAACTATATGTGATGTAGTCTAAGTCATGTTACAATTTAAGCACTCAACTCTCCATCTTTAATGCCTTCACCAAAATAAAGATGGAACTCTACTTCTATAAAGTTTTCAAAAACAAGACAGAAATAGAAGCCAAAATTGAATAAAGCAGGGATAAAAGCAAAAAACTATATGAGGACAGCATCTACAAAATTATGCTAAGGTGGTGATGATGTAAATGACAAAGAAAAAGCCTATATGAGGACAGCATTTACATAACGAATAAGAAGAAAGTTTCCCAGTTCTCTCCTTTCAAAGCAACCAGATGCAAGTCGATGAAAAAGCAGGGAACCCTTCAAGATCAGATGACAGGATATAAATAGTGCCACAATTAAAGATGTAAATTTCTTATCACCCTGCCATTAATCCTAGTTCATGCATCTAACCTGTCTAATTATAAAGCCAAACGTGTTTGGATTACAAAACACGAGCTTTGATCGCGCGACAAAAATCTATATAACGCAGCATTGAGGTACACAGCCGTAACCATCGGATCATCATCCACCAGTTTGACAGTTTGTCTGTGGTGTACAACAAGAGAGGATCCATCCCATATATTTGGAAAGTGAACTACAAGACATCAATAGTCAAATACCTAATTACTTCAACCTCCAACTCAAAAAGGCTTACTAGTGAACCTACTATGTAATCAGCAGTTACGGTGAACAAAAAGGCATAGTATGGCGATAGGCGCTTTGGATACATTCACTGGAATCACAAATAAACACAAAACAGATAGGAGATCCAATCATGGTGTGACTTCTACCGCAGATAAATCGTTTTAAGGACAGCATTCTTCAAAGAAGAGGGGCGATCGATGCCAGCAACCCTGACTACTATCAACACTGAGATTATCACATCCCCACAAATGAATTAATGAGAAAAGGGATTTTTGTTTACCACACAATCGCTTTGGAAAGATCAGGCTCCAAACGTCAAAATTTTAGCCACTTCTTCTCTTTCTCCTTGCTGACAACTGCATGGGATGCAGATGCATGGGCAGCCTCAGCATCTGCAAGTGCCTCACGAGCTTCGCTCAGCCTCCGAGAAGCTGCTTCATAGATTACCTTGTCTTTTCTATTCCGGCTCACAGTTCCCTCAAGCCTCTCAACATGGAGACGCAACTCCTTTATCTTGTCTTCATGGGCAACCAAGGACCTTCTGTCCTCTTTCTTCACAGAAATCTCCGCCTCGTCGAGAACTTTCCTCTGTTTGTTAGCAATACCAACTCCATTTCCGGAATTTCCAGCAAGCTGTTCATTGATAAAACTAAAAACATCTGACTCCGGTTCACGTTCGGCTTTCGCGATTCGAGCTGCTTCTGCATACTTCTTCTCGCGCTTTCTCCTGCCACCTCTACTGCGTTTTTTGACAGATCCCTCATTCTCTTCATTTTTGGTCGATTCCAACGCATGATCTAGGGATTGTTTGGGTGGAAGGACTCTGACATTGATCGGGTCAACCATACCCTGGCCTGATATGCCTAATCCCATTCCTTCACGGTATCCCATGTTGGCCATCATTTTTGAAGCTATCCCACGGGTGTGATTCTCCCATGTAGCAAACAATGTAGTTTCCTTTTGCACACCACTCTGCAAACTTGTGCTGTCTAAAAATCCCAAGCCTTCATGTGCCGAGGCATCCATGACATACTCCCCTGAGTCACATCCTGATTCTTCCGAGCTTGACTCATCTTCTTCCTCATGTGGAAGTTGAGCATATTCAGACAACGCCAGTGCCTCAACACCGACCTTAGCAGAACTTCCATCTTCAAACACCACATTTGCCAGTTTAAGCTTGTCATCCCATGCCTCAAGCTCGGCGACCTTCCAAAGACCACGAGGACCGCCTGGTGCTGCAAATATGCTCGATCCAACCAAGGAATGATGCCACAGAGTTGGAGTATATTGCTGGAGGGAAGTAACCGGAATCATAATCCCTGTTAAATATATACCAAGTGGATGAGTTGGACAACACATATTGTAGCAAAAAAACACACATCGAATCAAGATTTTCTAAGCACAAAACCAAATGGAAGGCAAGGCAACACATTAAATGCAATTAGTAGGCCTTGGAAGCAACGTCAACATCGAATTCAGAAGTGTAGCACTATATAGGATTAGAGTGTGCAAACAGAAAACAAATATCCTCCATGTGAGGTTGAAGGGCAGCAGAGAAACAATGACATACCATGAGACATGCGGCAGTTATTACCGAACCGACATCGTTGTTGTAGAAAAAACTTGCACATCTGCACTTTGGTGGACATATGTTAGTAAGTTGGTGAAATTAGAAAAGTGATCTCCAAGGTCCTGAGCAACTGGCTGTTACACTTAGTAAGAGCTAGGAACAAGGACGATGTTCATAAATGTGAGTTTCACATTAATCTTTCAAGACATACACTGCAGACCCTGCAATTTAGGTGCACAAATAAGGATTTCTTTTCGATTGGTCTTTCCACCAAAGTCAATAATCAAAGTACATGGTTTCTCATCTCAGCAAGCAAAAAGTAATTTTAACTTTAGGTTTTATCAGTTGTGCCCTCCTTAGATATTACAATATAGGTTGCCCCCTATCTTTTTTGGAATATCAATTCTACCCCTGACTTCTTCTACAATGATCACTTGTGCCCCTCGGATTAGTCGATGTCCATCCCCATCCCAAACAGACGTTAACCTATGGGACACAAAGGTAATTAGATTAAAAATGGAAGGTAGAAATATCTTTTTCTTCTCATTTACTTTATCTTCCTTCCACTCTCCATCCCCCCTCCACGCCCTCCTCCGTTGCCCCTCCCTCTCCAGATCGTGCTAAACTTCACAATATGTGACAAGATCAGGCTTGGTCGATGTGGAACATCCAGGCTAATCATTTGGAACCGGTCCGAGGTTGATCCAAGCAGAATTGGCGGAGATAGGCCCGATCCGAGGTCAGGCAGTACTGCCTTCTCCATCGTTCTTCATACACAGCAGCATCGATCCAATCTAGATCCTTTGACAGCTGAGATCTGGTTTGGATCAATCTTAGCCATCCAAGCAAGCAGTGCAAGATATCATATGTGCCTAAGGATGGGGGTAGGGTGGGTGGATGTTTGGATAGTTATGACTCTCTTAATACACCATGATTTGAAAAAATCACGATTAAGTTCAACTCATTGACAACTAAACTAACGGAAGGACACAAGTGATAGAACGACAATAAGTAAGGGGCGCAATTGATATTCCAAAAAAGGGAAGAGTATAACTGATATTGTAACATTTAAGGAGGGCACAACTGATAAAAACCCTTTAACTTTCTAGCTTTTCTGAATAATATCTCTGCTTGACAAATACAAACACAATTTTAAATCAATCCCCTCCTGTGACAGTTACTTGAGTTATAAGAACCAGGATTACCACTTACCTATCAAAAAAATGCGTGCACATCTTTTAGGTAAAATAAAAAAACCTCAGTTTCCTCAGTGGGCGAGACCATATTCATTTTTCCACCACGTAGGGTTGAATAGGAAAGAATGCATTCAAGGAAAAAGGAGTCAAAGAAACATGACAAAGTAATGTTTCTCATATCTTCGCAATCTCCTTATTTTTCAAAACCGTTTAAATAAACTCCAATCTCTCCTTATTTTTCAAAACCGTTTAAATAAAATCCAATTCTTGTAAATAAAAAATCTCTGTATGCTGATAATTTCTGAACTACTGAACTATTCTACTATTTTTAGATCTTTTTTTAGTTTATTTTGTTTATTTATCCGCTTGATGCGCAGAGCCTCGGTTTACACATAAGCCAATGTAAACTTTCATGTTTACACTTTAAACCCTACAGACCTCACTTTACACCCTAACTTTGTAAAAGTTGCCAACTCTTCCACCTCACACTTGTCCATGTAAATGACCTATTACAGTTTCCAGAAAGCATTCAAGAACAAAACTATTGGATTCAGTTAATGTTAAATTTATACCACAAACCCCACTCTTTTTTCTCGTCCTCTGCAACTAACCCCCCCCCCCTTCCTTTCAGACTTACGATGCCCCCAGTCTCCACAAATTCTCCTTTGTGACTCTACAACCTCCCCATGTCACATCCTAACTGTGATCTCTCCTCTGCCACCTCTATCATGCAACCTTCATCTACTGCCTCCAAGCCCTTGTGACTTCTCCTGGAAATCACCATCACTCACACACTACAACGCAACTTATCTCTACAGTCAACCCCACTATGATATGGCGATGCTTCCTCAGACAAATGGTATCTTTCATCGCCACTCTCCAAAAATGTAATCTGCACTCCATCTTTCTCCCATCCCTCCCCACTTTAATTACCGCACCATTTGATCCCCCACCCCTGTGACCTCCCTCTACCCCAATGTAATCTCTGTAATTCCTTTTTCCAGTAACCACTAGAGCAGGTACAACAGCGAATATGAGATAATTCTTTTTTTCCCGAGGAAACACCACTTCCACCAACCATTCCTCCTAGAGCACCGGCAACAAGGAATGGGAGCTCCTAGTCATCCCTGAATAGGATGAGGTTGCCATGGAAAAGCTTGAAGGAAGGCACGGATGTGAATGGCAGTTGAATAGCAAGGTGAAAAGTAGGTGGATGTGGTAAATGGAAAGATAACCAATCCGAGGAAATAAGAGAATAAAAAAATAAAAAGATGTGTAAGAGAATATATATCATGAGATGGTTTCCCATATTCTTATAACCAATGATGATTGTATTTAAGAATATCTAAAAAGATTCATCTCCTTGGGTATTTTCCTGGTTGTCTTGTTACACAGGACCTTCCTACTTCATGGGAGAAGAGACCCTCGAGGTAAGATCTTTGTAATAAACTTTTCATAAATTAAGAGACATGTGATCATTTATACGACACAATATAGCCCGCCAACCCACCCAAGTCCCACCATAAAACATGGAACTAAACATATAAATTTCGCGTAATAGGAATCGGATCTAGGACACGTCGTCCAATTACTCAATTGACTCCACCCTTAACTGTTCCCAACATTTCCCTCAAGTTGGAACATACAATACTCAGGCTTGAGCAAATTGAAAATTCTCACAGTATAATGAGTACATGATAAAACCACCTCAAATCAATGCATACACATCGAGTTTCTGATGATGATGACGATGTATCTCGATCATGCTGGTAAGTAAAATACATTGAAGAGTTGGAGTTCGGAATGGTCATTTGTTGAGCAATCTGGGTAGAAAACCAGCTTGTGTGCTGTGCATCTGCATTGTTTGAAGTCGTCGACATTGCAATGAATATCCTCCTGAAGTACTCTGGACCATAACATATCTCCTTAGCGAAAGATGACTCCATCTCTTTCAAGGGCTGAAAATGTCGTAGGAATATCCATAAACAGATCTTGAAAATGTGCCGCTCTCATAGGGACTTCGAAGCGGATTAATGATCTCATATTGGAGTTCATGATCGATGGAGAATGGTGCCTGAATCTCATCCACACTGATAGATGGGGGAGTCTCTCTCTAGAGAACTCAAAGAACAATAGAGTCTAAAAACTCTATTCTAAAACTTTTCCTTTCTTACATACTTGTCAAAAACATTAGGAAATAAAATTCTCTCTTTTATTTTCTTTATTCTCTTTTTTACAACATTCTTTAGAATAGTCCAGATAGTTATTACAAAACATTAGCAAACAAAATTATCTCTTTTATTTTCTTTGTTCTCTTTTTTACAACAATCTTTGAAATAGTCCAGATAGTTGTTACGATGGAGATAGTTGTTGCGATGGAAAGAAGGAAGATTCAGATATTATGTCTACAAGAAACAAAATGGGTTGGAGAGAAAGCAAGGGAGATCGAGAAGACTGGCTTTAAACTTTGGTATTCAGGTAAAGATAAAAGCAGAAATGGTGTTGGAGTGATATTCATAAGGATTTGAAAGATTACGTGGTTGTGGTGCAAAGATCTGGAGATCGGATTATATTGCTAAAAGTGGTGCTCGAAGAAGAAATTCTTAATATCATCTCAGTTTATGCACCACAAATTGATTTAGATGATAAGATTAAACAAGCTTTTTGGGTAGATTTGGATAAGATTATGCAAGGAATCCCATAAAGAGAGATTATTTGCGTAGATGGAGATCTTAATGTACACGTGGGGAATGATGCTTCAGGGTATGCTAGTGTTTATGGAGGGCATGGCTTCGGGGATAGAAACGAAGAGGGAAAAGTCTTTCTGGATCTTGTGATAGCTTATGATCTTTTTATTCCAAATACTCTCTTCAAGAAGAGGGAGGAGCATTTAATTACTTATAAGAGTAGCTCGACTATAGCACAGATAGACTACTTTGCATTGAGAAGAAGAGATCGGTTGTGTTGCATAGACTGCAAAGTAAACCCATGAGAGAGCCTGACCACCTAACATCGCTTTTTAGTCATGAATGTGCAAATAAAATGGTTGGTAAAGAAAAGAAGGGTTTCCAAGATCACTAGAACTAGATGGTGGAATCTTCAATTGAAGCAATCAAGCTTCAAGGGGAAGATTTTCGAAGACTTATCTTGGAATTGTAAAGAAAGTGCTAATGAGATGTGGGAGGCAGTAGCATCTTGTATCCGAAGGGTAGCCAAAGAGATGTTAGGTAAGTCAAAGGGAGAAGCTTCAGGACCAAAGGAGGCTTGGTGGTGGAGTGGAGGGGTGTAAGAGAAGCTCAAAATTAAAAGTGCTTGCTTTTAAGCTATGTCTAAGGAAATAACATATAAAATTGTCACAAACTACAAAATAGATAAGAAGGAAGCAAAGAAGACGGTAAGCGAAGCAAAGTCAAAATCTTATGAAGATTTGTACAAAAATCACGATTCTAAGGAGGGTCAGAAGGATATATTCAGGTTGGCTAAAGCAAAAGAAAGAAAAACCAAAGATTTTTCTCAAGTGAGATGCATTAAGGAAGAGGAAGGTCACATTCTTGTTACTCATAATGATATAGAGACTAGATGAAAGCAATATTTCCATAAGCTTTTCATTGAGGAAGGAAATAGAGAATCACTTTGGGAAATCTAGCCAGTAGTGAAAGTTACTTGAATCGTGCAAGCTACAGACAAATACAGAGGAAGGAAGTAGAGGAGGCTTTGAAGGTTGTGAAACATGGGAAAGGTGTTGGACCTGATGACATTCATGTAGAAGTTTGGAGAATTTTAGGTAAGCGTAGTTTGATTTGGCTTATAAATTTATTCAATGTTATTTAACAGATAAGAAAATACCCGAAGAATGGAGGAGAAGCATCGCGGTGCCTCTTTATAAGAACAAAGGAGACATTCAAAATTGTTCAAATTGCAGAGGTATCAAGCTGATGAGTCACACTATAAAAATTAGGGAATGTGTAATTGAAAGAAGGTTGAGGCAAGTTTCCGAAGTAAAGAAAATCAATTTGAATTCATGCCAGGTCGTTCAACTATTGAAGTCATCCACTTGCTTAGGAGAACAATGGAGATTTACAAAGCTAAAAGGAAGAACCTCCATATGATTTTTATTGATTTAGAGAAGGCTTGTGATTCTGTCACACAGGAGATATTGTGGAGAGTTTTGGAGAAGAGGCAAATACCTATCCTATACTTTAACCTCATAAAAGATATGTATGATAGGGCTTCATCTTGTGTAATGATACAGTCTAGGAGACTGACTATTTTGACATCAACATTGGTCTGCATCAAGGTTCAACTTTGATTCCATTCCTATTTTATTTTGATCATGTACGAGTTGATAAGTCACATTCAGCATGAGATACCTCGGTGTTTGTTATCCGTTGATGATATTGTGTTGATTAATGAGACAAGAGATGGAGTAAATGAGAAGCTTGAGGTATGGAGACATGCTTTGGAGACTAAAGGTTTTATATAAGGGCTAAGACTGAATATATAAAGTGTACTTTTGATGGAAGCAATGGTGAAGGAATCGATGTTAAGATTGGTGATGATAACATTCAGAAGAGAGATTCTTTTATATACTTGGGATATATTTTGCAACATGATGAGAAATTGATGGAGATGTTACAAATAGAATAAATGCAGATTGGTTAAAGTGGAGAGGAGCATCTACTGTTCTCTGTGATAAGAAAAATCCTTTGAAAATCAAAGGAAAATTTTACAAAGCAACTGTGAGACCTACTATACTTTATGGATCTGAATGTTAGCTGTGAACCATAAACATGTGCGAAGAATGGCAGTAACAAAATGAAAATGCTAAGGTAGATGTGTGGACACACACGTAAAGATCGAATTCAGAATGATGCCATCAGAATGAAAGTGGGTATAGCTCCGATCGAAGATAAGATGCGAGAAAATCGCTTAAGGTAGTTTGACCATTCACAAAGGGGGTTGATGCACCGGTGAGGAGATGTGAGTTTTGGAATGTTGAAGTGGCTAAGAGGGCGTGGAAGGCCCAAGAAGTGTTGGAATGAGACTATACGAAAGAATCTTAGTTTTTTGGATCTAAGCCCAAGAATGACCCAAGATAGATTTGAATGGAGGCAAAAAATCCATGTAGCCGACCTTACTTAAAGTGGGAAAAGGCTTTGTTGTTGTCATCTTTGAAATAGTCCATTCATTTTTCTTCTTTTTGTGTCACCGCAAGCGGCATGTTGTGCTGACAAAGAAAAATGGAAAGTCTGGAATGGAAAGATTTGAAACCATAAAACAACAAAATAAAACAGATTGAAACCCAAATTAACGGGAGGGCATCGAGCCACCTCGCTGTGCATTCTTCATCTCCTTGTGAACTTCGATAACCTGACATAGAGAGTGCCTATGCATGGACAGCAGTCCTTGAGACGCATTGTTGAAGGGAGGGCTATTCCCTGATGATCAACAGAAGTACTTGATTTGAAGAGGCATAATAGGCGTGAAACCAATCGATTGGAGTGATGTCACTTAGCAACAACAAAGATGTTGCATTTCAATTGAACGGTTGCTAGAACAATTGGATGGTTGGATGGTGCGCTCAACGATGCATTAAATGCCGGCATTTAAGTGTTGATGACTAGAAGCACTCCAGGGTTGGATTCATGCACTCAATGGTTAGATGCAATCATGCAAGCGATTTAGGCCTCCAGAATGGATGGTGATTGTGGTGCCATTAGAGATTTGTCTGTAAACTAACTTTCTTGAGCCCACCTCCTTTATCTTCTTCAAGAAACAGGGTTTCATCAAGATGCCTCACTTACAACTTCTTTAAGGAACCTGCTTCTTCTCAAGTAGAATTCCATCCCCTCTCACCAATATGAACTTCGAGGACATATGCATCAAAAGATATGATCAAAGTTGAAAGAGAACACATCCATATCTTTTTCTCTGATACGACGTAGAAATCTGAAACAGAGAAGAATAAATGCAATTAAACAAGATCTCAAAATATAGAACAACGTGATTCAAAATGATCAACAAGGATCATCCTATTCCACGTAAGAGGGCACTGTGGGGTCGGATCTTGCTATTAAGTTCATTGAATACAAGAGGTGCAGGGTCCTTTATATAGCCCCACCAATACACCCAAATTCCACATAAAACAAAATGGGGCTAAACATATGAGATACGCGTAACTGGATCCTACACATATCCAATCGCCCAACTGAATCAACCATCCACTGTTCTCAACACTCTCCCTCAATCTCAAGCATGCAATACTCGGTCAGGAAAAAATGAATGGTGTGTGGCAGGAGTGCAGGCATCACTCCATGCTAATGGTGCTAGAGACCATGATTATCATGTAGAGGCAATCTAAAGGACACATGTTGAAGGAGAGACCGGTCTAGAAGAGACCTATCTAAAGAGCAATCCTGTCGTGCACAACCATATCATGTTCTTCGAGCATTATTAACCTAAAATATGATTCATGTTGGCTGGAGTGTCGCCTCTGGCATATAATCGGCGATGTTCGGAGTTGTCTCCATCAATCTGTAGAAATTTGAAATATGCATTGCACCACCCCCAATTGCATGATATCCATGGATCGAAATATTGTCGTTAATGTTGCCTTGCAGTGATATTGCCATGCACGAAAACCATAAATTCAAACTCTGAACATGAATAAAAATGACTAAAAGAAAATCCGAACCTTGGGAACAAGCACAGAAACGATTTTAGATATGTGCAACATCACGAACAATAACAAAATAACTATGTAGTTCAAGACAATCAAGGTGACTATCTATTCCTTAATAGAAGCGATCATCTGATCTTCATAATAAGCTTCTCGAATTACAAGAGGTGCGGGACCATGTAGCCTCACCAACATACTCAAGTACCACTACTGGATGATATGGGACTTAACATATAAGAGATACTTAATTGAATTATGGACTGATCCAATTACCCAATTGATTCAACCATTCATTAATCTCAACAATAATCAATCTAACCACCAAAGACATAAGAGAATATCTGTTATGAGCTAGTTTTCCATATTCTAACAACATAAGATGGCTATGATTGAAAATAGTGAAAAATATCCATTTCCTTGTCTACTCCTTTTGCTTTTATGGTATGTTTTACAAGACCTTGCTTGTATGATCTAGATCCTCCTTTATGCAGAGAAACTGCTCTCTAATTGATTAAAAATTTGAGTGAATTTTTAACATGCACAATCCTAGACCGAAGTTCGATTACCCCACTGAAAACAGAAAGAAAAGAAAAGGAAGTGAAGAAGAGAGGCCTGACTCCACCTACTCCCCTACCTCCTTAGTAAGGTCCTCACCTCAAGCCTCAGGCATCTTATACAAGTTCTCCCTCCAACATGTGGCTTACCGTACGCATACATTCGACAATCAACATGGCCCATCGTCAAGCACCTGCACCCACTGTCGAGCGCCATCACTCATCTGACAACACCCAGACACCACAATCAATAGCATCGCCTAGCATAAGAACTTGACCTTATCTTCCTTTACTACATGAGAGCTTCTTTGAGTGTGTAATTTATGCATAATATGAACCTAATTTTATCTTTCTTCACATAATTCTGAGGTTCCTAGTTTGAGAAGGATATCCGAAATCATTGTTGATTTAGTTGGTTTGCCGAAACCCACCTCGAGGAGAGATGAAAAAGCATTATTTTCTCCCAGTCGTGAAATTATATGAGACGGTGAGTTAGGGGAGTAAAGCATCCTGGATGGGGTTAAAGACAATGACAAAGGAGCATATCATGTCTATTGAGAAACCTCAACAGAAGACATACACGTTTCTCACATGGAAGGACAACGCGATTGTCAACCCAAAGTTTTATACGAAGATCACCTTTGAGATCCTCCATTGTCACATTGCAAAAGGGATGTGGAATTCTCACTATCAAACATATATTCTAAACAATATACGTCTACGATTCTTCGCATGCATTCCCGCAGATCAGAAACATGCACCAAAGAGACGACCTCTATTCGAATATCCATCAAGTCCAGCTTTTTTTTGAAGCCAAGAAGAGGGGGATACACTCGATGGTGCTCGCCCCAATATATTAAGAGGGTAAAGTAGAAGTTACAAAAGAAGAAACTAAAAACAAAGCCCCACGCTAAGGAGGCAAGTAGCCTCCCGAGGTGGGCGGCCAGCCACTAACAACAAAAACAGAACGAGAAAACAAGCAAGTCAAACGAGACACCAATCAGCCACAAAAGCCCTAGCACGGCAGAAGACGTTCTCCAGGTAAAACCGCTGCTCGGAGAAGAGGGCCTCGTTGCGAGCAAGCCATAACGACCACAAACAAGCCACCGGAGCAAGAAGACGCCTTCTCTCCAGCCGCCTATTAGAGAAGAGGGAGTCGCAGAAGGACTCCACATCATGAGCGAGCATCCAATTCACAAAGGGGTCGTCCCACAGATCCCGAACCAAGGGGCAAAGAAACAGCAGATGGTCCAGTGTTTCCACAGTAGAATCGCACAAGCCGCAAGTGTTAGAAACCGAGGGGATCAACCTGGAACAGCGATCGTGCGTCAAGAGTCTCCTTCTGCACAGAAGCCAAAGGAAGAAGATGATACGTAAGGGCAAACCCAGGCCCCAGAAGAAGCCACAGTCCCGCGTCAAAGCATCCGAACTAGGAGGCGGAGAATCGAGCAAGGAAGTGTAGGCCTTCCGAGTCGAGAAGAGGCCATCCCTCCAAACCCAGTGATCCAAGCCACCCGAGGGAGGTCCCGTCTGAGCAAGAGCGTTCATCAAGTCCAGCTTTAAGAGGTCAAGTTGTTAGACTCCAATTTTCACCCATCCTACCAAATCTTAATTCATGGTTTCCCATGGGAATACAAAGGAATGGATAAAATCCATATCCGTCAGAAAACATATCAATTGTTTAAAAATATGGATTCAAGTTTTGTACAATCACTCAAATTTATTTTTTTGAGGAAAAAGAGAGTATGACGTTGAGAAGACACCTATCCAGTAACTTCTATATATTCACAGTAAAAAATACAAAGATCAAAAACTCTTTAAGCTCTTAGAATGTTCAATCACATTTTTTGTATACATTCGCTCCCCCCAGAAAGATAGAAACATTCCGAGCAAGCCACACAGACCATTAGATAGCAGCCATCCACACTTTGGTTGAACTACTACCTCGTCGAAGAACGTCTAGAGACTCCTAGAATACGTTCCAATTCACTGTAAAAATCCTTTCCACTAGTGTTGCCTATCAACAGGGCATCAACGAAATAGATGCTCAACACTCTCCTCTGTTGTCAAACAATGCTCATAAGTAATGTCACGCCCACGAAAGAACGGAGCTCATTATTTTAGTTTTTCTCTCAGGAAAAGTTACACGAACCAAACCCCATTATTGTCTGTTATAAGCCCCATTTACCAAAATCAAGAGCTTTATTTTATTTCAAGAAAGATAACCTTTGGTGCGATAGTGAAAATAACAATGAGTCATAGTAGGTGAAGCCTGACAATCGCGAAATTCAAGGTCATGACATTTGTTCTTGACAAAATGACACGTGACAAAATGCCTATCAACAGGGAATCAACGAAATAGATGCTCAACACTCTCCTCTGTTGTCAAACAATGCTCATAAGTAATGTCACGCCCACGAAAGAACGGAGCTCATTATTTTAGTTTTTCTCTCAGGAAAAGTTACACGAACCAAACCCCATTATTGTCTGTTATAAGCCCCATTTACCAAAATCAAGAGCTTTATTTTATTTCAAGAAAGATAACCTTTGGTGCGATAGTGAAAATAACAATGAATCATAGTGGGTGAAGCCTGACAACCGCAAAATTCAAGGTCATGACATTTGTTCTTGACAAAATGACACATGATTCTTCATCTCAATTAATAGACTTTCACATGTTTGGTCAATTGAATTCTAAGAAAAAAATCCATATTGAAGATTATCATCAGTTTGGAATTCTAGCTGCCTATATAACATCTGCTACATGATTGACGCAACATATTTAGAACTCTTGATACTGCTAGGGAGCCAAATGGTGAAGACGTGCACAAGAATTCAAGCTTGTCTTCAAAGTTTAACAGACCAAACTGACAAGTCAAGTTCCAGCAAGGACAGCCTAGTAGAGACAACAGTAGAGGCCTAAACTCACAATTTAAATGAATGGAGAAGCCGATAGGTAGCACTCACCAGCATGCTTTCGGATGTTGGAATCAGGAATGAGATCCGAGCAGTATTGACATTTTCAAATCCAACTATGCAACCATCGTACCAACGCCCGTCGGAGTGACGGAACCTACACTTAGAGCCAATTGAGTATCGCTCTGATCCTAAACATTCAATTTCAGATTGTTCTGAATCAAGAGGTTCCACAAAAATATCTTGGACTTGTGCTTCAGGTACATGCTTCAATATTATGGCATCTGCTTCACTTAATAGTCGTGAACGCTTTAGGTTAAGAAGCCCTTCCTCCGCATCTTTAATCGCCATGACAAGCTCTTCATGGACCTTGCAAAACAAGAAGCAAAAAATTTGTCACTTTTTGAAAATTATGTTCAATATAAGCCTGTGGAATGATACAAATGTTGTATATGTGATAAATTGATTATATATGGTTTGCACCTAGAGCGTATGAGAACATCATTAATCTGTTCAGTTTTAAAGAATGTAACCTCTGACAATATCCTTGATAATGCATAGCTGTCATTTCTAAACTCTAATTAACATTTAACTTCCTCGAAATTAAGCAACTGATACATAAATTGATGACTACAAGTTGCTTTATTTGTGCAGAATATGGCCTAAGTTCAAATCCAAAAAAAAGAAAAGATGAAAGAAGGGGTAGAAGTTGCCTTTCATGACTGCCCATGAATCCCATGATCCCACCTCTTCTCTGCTTACTAATCTAACCGTTTTTTTCAGAAGGATATTCAAAAATGTAAGACATGGTAAAGAAACCCCCAAGAATTCAGATTCCAGATGACACGACAGATTTGTAAAAAAAACGTAAACACCCAACGTAATCTTAGAATAACATCTTGTTACACAGTAATCTAAAATAACCAACAAGCCTAGAGATGAGCCTTATTAAAGTTTTGCAAACAGTTGGGCGTAGAAACAATGATCAGTGTTTTCAACCGTGATTGAGTGCTGCTTTAACCTCACCATTTTATTAACATGCGGCTCTAGGAATCAGGTTCCAAGCAATATTATCTGTTGCTTATGTTATTCTTTGAGAATCCGGCTTCATGTAACCAAGGTCCGAACTGTGGATGGATATATCATCTTCAAGAATTATCGATAATGGACTTGGAATTGCATGTGTACAATAGAACCTTCAGTGCCTTCTAATTCTCCAATGACGTTTTTATAGAAGAGTACGTCATAGAATTCACGAATTTCCTTGGTTTTGATGATAAGAAACCAATATGGCAAAATCTGATAACGTTCTTGCAAGTGTTCAAGATTTGAAAATAAGTTAGACTACTTGTTATGTCTGGCCGACTGCATAAGCTATCTCAAATCTAAGGAGTCAAGTTGAAATAAAAGTTCTAAATATCAACCACAGTTAACCCCGAAGAGCTCGTTCCCAATATGCTCATGGCCAGTTTTTTTTAAACAATAGGGGGAAACAAGTACAGGTGCTCGTCTCAAGATTTGGACCACGGTCTTTTGGGTGGTAGACACTAAACTACCAACATACCGTTGAAGTGGGTTCACGACAAGATAGACGATGGGTACAAGGTTAAAATTCAAATAACTTCTGGAACCTTTCCTCCAATCAATAAAAATCAACTTCAATTGGCTCATGTGTATAGTTGAACAGTATTGTAATGCAGCCATAGATGTCAAGGCACACGCCTAGGCGCCCAGGCGCCCCAGGCCATGCGCCTTGAAAAAGCAACTTGCTTTTATCAAAAAAGGCGTACGCCTTGGGCCCCCTAGGCGCCCAGGTATAACGCATTGTCTTGACATTTGCAACTTTGTTATAATTTTGTGATATTTATAACAAGAGGTAAATGGGGCTGCCCCCAGGGAGTAGCCAACTTGGCTACTCCCACCCCTATTTTTACCTCATTTTTTTATTTTTTTGGAAAATAAAAATTTGTATATTCATCATTATATTCCTCTCACATTCTATTAAAATTTCGTCAGAAACAGAGACTCCTACGGCCTCCATCCAAACATGGTCGATTTAAAAAATCCTGCGACAATTAAAAAAATGACGTTTGGATGGAGGGCTTAGGAGTCTCTGTTTCTGACGAAATTTTAATAGAATGTGAGAGGGATATAATGATGAATATACAAATTTTTATTTTCCAAAAAAATAAAAAAAATGAGGTAAAAATAGGGGTGGGAGTAGCCAAGTTGGCTACTCCCTGGGGGCAGCCCCATTTTACCCTTATAACAAATATCTCTTCTTTAGTTTTCAGTTGTTAAAGGCTACCGTAATTTAAGGGAGTAATAACATGAGTATTGTGAAAAAATATTGTTTATGATCCTCCTTATTTTATACTGAATATATGCCATTTTTAGTTCCATCCAGGTATATTACCTTTCTAATCCTCATAAATAATTTTTGACCCTTTCTCGAAAGTTTCATTTATCTAACACATTTCCCTTTCCCATTTTTTAAATCTTATAACTTTCTTACTCTTCTATAATAATATCCATTATAATTTGTCATTACAAATCTAAAATTTATAACTAATAATAATATATATACAAGTCTAAAACATTTCTTTAAATTAACATGTTCCAATCATCATAATAGAATTACAAAAAACTTATATATTGGACTGATAATTAAATAATGATAAAAAAAGGGTTTCTCGGGAAAATGCCTAGACACGCCTAGGCACCCAGGTTTAACGCATTGTCGCCTTGTCGCCTTAATAACCATGAATGCAGCCCAATTTTTTTGAAGGAATATGGACAATCGAATTTCGATGGTGAAGGGGACTTTACAGCTGCTCTAATACTAATTGACACGGCCCAGATTTTTTTCCCAAAAAAATGCTAAATGTGGGAAGGGAAGAAATGAGTTCGAAGAAAGAAATAAATATGATGATTGTGTGCGATTTCAGGAGGGGAATGTGAAGAGAATGCACAGGACAGACCACTAGAAAAAGGCATGTAAGAAGTGGGGAGTCTCCAGGTGATGGAGGCACGGTGCTGGTAAGAGGTTTGGCTGCCCAAGTTCATTTGATCAGTCTCTGATGAGTGAATTGCATGATTAAATTGCCGATTGGGTTGATTGGAGAGATGGCACCAAGAAGCTTGGAATGGAACTCTTGGAAGTGGTTAGGGGATGTTGTCACGTGTCAGTGCTTACGAGGTACTCAAGGTTAGACCATTTGTGTCGCATCGTGCTTTAGCGTTTAACTGTGGGCTACTTTGGAAAACCATGTCGCATGTGAAGGTGAGGTTGGATGATTGGATGGTGAAATGGAGGAGATCAGTGTTAAGGGTTTCCATGATGCCCCGATATCGGAAGAGTTGGAGACTGTGATTTGATCCAAGGGTCACATATGCCTTCTGAAACAATCGATGCAGGGACACCATGCAACCTGACTATCTCGATCACATATAATTCAGTTAGACTCTCCAGATGTTCGACCAGGGTCTTTTTCGTGAAGGGCATACAATAGGTGAGGGTAAGTTTCCGCACAAGCATAAAATTTGTCTTCTTCCCCACGATAACCCAGTTTGCTACTATTTCAGCGGCGTCATATAAATATTACAAGTAGACGTCAGAATCATATTTGACTAAAAAACAGTCTTCTCACCTGCTATTTCCTGTCCTCTGAATTCACCTTCTATTTCCTGTCTATGAAAAATGCTGAAGATGGAGTAAAAAGATTCGAACCTTTGCAATCTCGGTTAAGAATGGCGATGACCTATGTTTCACATGGTACACGATTCCATGGATAGTTTCATTCAGAATCGTGATGGAGGGCATAGCTTACGATCATCAGCTTTGACCATGCACCCCGTCATTTGCTCCCGCTATTGCACAATGATCCAAATAATTTGTCGCATCTCTTCAATACATGTGCAGTAACGATCACAACTCGAAAGTTTTGTGAAATCTACTTTCCGCTTTCTCCTTTCTCCTCCAACGTCACTTAAGGCTTCAATGTCAGCCTGAACAACTTTCTCATCCCCTAGTCATCACCATAGCGGGTGAACACGCATGGGTCCTTCCGCACAATGTCAGATAAGAACATGGTGCGAAACGGTGAAAGCATGATGAATAGTAACCGAGCTCATTAGATTTCCCCGGGAACAAAGTCCCCCTCACGTGTCGAGTTCGTGAGAGGCAAAAATGATCAAACAACTAACATCAGAGAAGTTTCAGACCCTCTACATCTTCGCCCATCTACCCTGGGGACAAGTAGTTGTCGGATGAATCCAACCAAATTAGAAAGGGACTGACCATTTGCACTTCAATCCCTAACGAAGCGGGTGCCCTTGACCCAACTTAAACCAGGAAATTAAATATAATTAAAGATGCAATAGTTGCTTTGCAAAGTCCAACTATATTCGAAAGAATTATTTTTTTATTATATAGTTAGTTGAAGTTGATAATAAAATGAGATTTTTTTATTATATAGTTAGTTGAAGTAAACAATAAAATGAGATGAAAAGCCTAGCTAGGACTCGAGCATATTCGATGCTATATTTTCAGTTTGATATAAATAGTTACAACGAGAGGAATAATACAGGGGCTTTATGTTAAGGTGAGGACATTGAATGCATCTTATGTGACCTTAAATCTATGAGTTGTAATCATTAAGTTGTTTGGATTAATGAACGGATGAAGTCCGAGCTGGATATCCATCTATTGGCTTCTCAAAAAACACAAGGCGAGGAGGTGAACACACCGAGTTGTCTGAGGGAGAAGGATACACCACAAAATTGAGAATTATGGTTAATTTAGAATTTGATTAATTTAGGGTTTGTTGTCAATTTGAACTCCGCAATTAGAGTTGCTAATTGGAAATTGATTGGATCAACACGGAGAATCTCATCGCTTCCTGAGACTAAGTCTTCAATGGAAGATTTAGGGCTAATAGAGAGCTATTCCTCCCTATTGTGGCAATTTGGGTGATCTAGCGTTCACTTACTGACATCTTTTTTTTGGTAGATTGTTTCTATGTTAAGAATGTAGTGTTTTATACAAACACTCTCCTTGAGGATTGGCTTTTGTAAGGCAACCACGGTATTTGTCCTTAATTTAATATATTTGGGGCGGACACATTAACGGGTTTCCCCCTTTTGACCGTAAAAACATAGTCGCTAATTAATTAGAGTTAGCATTAGTTTTATTTTCGTCCAATTTGAGTCCGTTGCAATTTTGATTTTTATGTAAATAAAGAGATCACATGTGATATTTAATTGATTGAGATCTCTAATTGAGTAAATTAAAGAGTCAAATTAGGGTTTTAGTTTGCTTTCCATTTATTTTGTAATATCACCCCTCTTATATAAATGGGATAGTAGTCATTTTTTTGAGGTAGATCAAGTTATAAGAAAATTTTGGAGCTTCTCTATATCTCCCTCTCCTTTCCTCTTTCTCCCCTACGCATCTTCCAGCTCTCTTCCCTAAAATCCCATGCAACGAGCATGTTTTAACTCTACTCCTCCACCCTAACTATGTATTCTGCATTTAGAGAAGAAAGAGGGTACGAGCATGAAATGGAAGGTAGAAGAAGAAAAAGAAAACCAATTATGGGCGATAAAAGCCAATTGATAATCAATAACTCCTATTCTTCATTTTATATTCCAAACATCGAGATCAAATTACCTTTTAAAGAATTTACATGGTAATAGAATGGTAAAATGATACAACCTTGTGAACCAATACTTCTTTCAGTGACAATTTCATTTTGAATTAAACAAAGAAAATACAACAACAAAGCCTTTTCCCACAAGTAAGTAGAGTCGACTACATGGATTCCATGCCTCCATTCAGATCTATATTGGGCCAATCTCGAGCTTATATCTAAAAACTAAGATCCCTTCGTATAGTCTTATTCCAATACTTCTTGGGTCGTCCTCGCCCCCTCTTAGCCAGCTCAACATCCCAAAACTCGCATCTCCTAACTGGTGCATCAGTTGACCTTCTTTGCAAATGATCAAACCATCTTAAGCGATTTTCTTGCATCTTATCCTCGATCGAAGCTACACCAATTTTAATTTGTAATTGCATCATTCCGAAATCGATCTTTACGTGTGTGTCCACACATCCACCTTAGCATTTTCATTTCTGCTACTGTCATTCTCTGCACATGTCTATGATTCGCAGGCCAACATTCATATCCATAGAGCATAGCAGGTCTTGCAGCTACTTCATAAAACTTTCCTTTTGATTTTAAAGGATTTTTCTTATCACAGAGAACAGTAGAGGCTCCTCTCCACTTTAACCACCCTGCATTTATTCTATTAATAACATCTCCATCATGTTGCAAAATAGATCCCAGGTATCTAAAAGAATCTCTCTTCTGAATATTATCGTCACCAATCTCCACCCCGATTCCTTCATCATTGTTGCCATCGAAGGTGTACTCCATATATTCAGTCTTAGCCGTACTCATATGAAATCCTTTAGTCTCCTATGTATGTCTCCAAACCTCAAGCTTCTCATTTACTCCATATCTAGTCTCATCAATCAACACAATATTAGCAAATAACATACATCAAGGTATTTCATCCTGAATGTGATTTGTTAACTCGTCCATAATCAAAGTAAAAAGAAATAAACTCAAAGTTAAACATTGATGTAAGCCAATTTTAATGTCAAAATAATCAGTCTTCCTCGACTGGATCTTTACACAAGATAAAGCAATATCATACATATCCTTTATGAGGTTAATATATAGGACAAGTACTTGTCTCTTCTCCAAAACTCTCCACGATATCTTCCATGGATAGAATCATAAGCCATCTCCAAATCAATAAAAATCATATGGAGGTTTTTCCTTTTAGCTTTATAAATCTCCATTGTTCTCCTTGGCAAATGGATAACTTCAATAGTTGAGCGATCTGGTATGAATCCGAATTGGTTTTCTTTTACTTTGGAAACTTGTCTCAACCTTCTTTCAATCACACGTTCCCAAATTTTCATAGTGTGACTCATCATCTTGATACATATGTAATTTGAACAATTTTGAATGTCCCATTTGTTATTATAAAGAGGCACTACGATACTCCTCCAATCTTCAGACATTTTCTTACTTCGCCAGATAACATTGAATAAATTCGTAAGCCACGTCAAACCACGCTCACCTAAAACTCTCCATACTTCTACAAGGATGTCATCCGATTCTACACCTTTCCCGAGCCTCACAACCTTCAAAGCCTCCTCTACTTCTTTTCTTTGTATCCGCCTTGACTATAGCTTGCACGATTTAAGTAACTTTCAATACTAGTTAGATCACCCAAAGTAATCTCTCTATTACTTCCTCAATGAAAGTTTATGGAAATACTGCTTCCATCTAGTCTCTATATCCTTCTGAGTAACAAGCACGTGACCTTCCTCATCCTTAATGCATCTCACTTGAGAAAGGTCTTTGGTCTTTTTTCTCTTGGTTTGGTCAACCTAAATATATCCTTCTGACCCTCCTTAGAGTCGAGATTTTTGTACAAAACTTCATAAGCTTTTGACTTAGCTTCTTTTACATCCTTCTTTACTTCCTTCTTCGTTATTTTGTATTTTGTGATGGTTTCATCTGTTCTATCCTTAAACATAGCTTTAAAGCATGCTCTTTTCATTTTGAGCTTCTCTTGCACCCCTCCACTCCTCCACCAAGCCTCCTTTTGGCCTGGAGCTCCTCCCTTTGACTCACCTAGCATTTCTTTGGCCACCTTTCGGATACAAGATGCTACCGCCTCCCACGTCTCGTTTGCAATTCCGCTAAAACCTTCTCCCAGAAGCTTGATTGCTTCGGTTGAAGATTCCACCATCTAGTTCTAGTGATCTTGGGAACTCTTCTTTTCTTTACCCTCCCTTTTATTTGCACATCCATGACTAACAAGCGATGTTGGGTTGTCAAACTCTCTCCTGTAATTACTTTGCAGTCTTTGCAACACTAAACAAAGAAAATACAACTTAAAAAATAAACAACAATAACAAAATGAGCGGCATCACAATGAAAAAGGTTGGCTCAATTATATTTACTTCTTTGCTTAGCTCAAAACATAGATCATTCTAAAAGAAGAGAAAGATATCAGTTTCCCATTTGCTGCCTAAAACTAATCCTGTCATCAGCTTTGAGACATTTCATTTGTACGAATCCACCTCAAAATCACTCATGAGGAATCTTTTTTATTAACTTAAATGCAAGCACAGACCAAATAGAAGGAATAGCATACTCTGGCAAGTAACTGCATGCCAACAGACCGGGGATTGGTCAAAGGCAGAGAAAAGGAAAGTTGCAGAGGTTTAGAAGGTTATAAGGACATTGAAGAAGCAGAAGACAAACAACTCAACAAATAACATGCATTGGTGATTAAAAGCAAAAAAACATTCAGTAATAATTATAGTTTTATTTCTTAGTCTCCTAAACTTGTCATTTGTTGCATCCAGATCGTTTATGTTCTACTTAAGTGATGTGATTGCTGTCCATGTAAAATATGTTGCATATTACTTCATGAACTCTGAGTAATGACAAGTTGGAAAGGCCACTGAAGCAGAATATGCATAAACAGCAGTGCTTATATTCACATCACACAGTGTTCTTTTTTATCTCAAATGATCCAATTTACACCATGTTCATATTGACTGAGTAGAGCAGTAGAATATGGGGATAGAAGAGGGTAAGACTAACCCGTAAACATGCACGTATGATAATTATTCCTCTAGGATAACTAAATTCTCCCGTAATTTTCTCAGCCTTTCCACGATTCACTACCACTAAACCCGATGTTCCATCATACCAGTCATGTCATAATCATTTCTCCTCGCATTTGGTAAGCCCTCATTTCCCTCCATCCCAACCACCTCTATATCTTATCAAGGATGAAATCATTCTTGCAGTGAAACTCAACTCATCTCACTTCATCCCTCGTATCATGTTAAATTAAAGCCCTGATTAGATGAACAGAGAACGGTCATTGGATTTTAGCGAAATGGAGGCACTGATCATTTTCATCAAAAGCTACGCAAGAAATCTACTTCCGTATAAATCATAGTGTTCCTTGATTTCGTCTGCTCACATCCTCCTCAACTCAGATTTTTTTCGTCAAAAATTCACATTCTCCAGAGCAGTAAGATGAAAACACAACCTTACTCGATAGCACCGACATCCCTAACAGTCAAAGGCTTGAGTCTTAGATAAATTAGGGTTTCGCTTTGTTCGAAGACTAGATTCCTCTACGCGCGATGTGAGATTAAGATGATAGGATCGATACCGAGAGAAGCTCCTGATTGGAGGGATCGGCGGCTAGGGCTTCGATGATGGCGACCAGGGTCTCCTTGTGCTCGTGGATCTGGAGCTCCAGCTGATGCTCGATCGCCCTCTCCTCCTCTCCGCCTTCTCCCATTCTCGACGGAGCAGTGCTTGTGGTGATGACGATGACCGGTCGGGTGTGCTCGCCGGGACCCGGAAAACGGAACTTAGCGGTGTTTATTGCATGGGAAACCTCCCCTTTTTCTGGTTTCTCAGTTTACAGTGGTGATGTGCGGCAACGGCGTTATGAGTAGGTATAAGTATTCGTTTGGGCCGACACAATCCAACCCGAAGCCCGGCCTAAAAAGCTCGACCCGGTCCAAGCCTAAACGAACATTGGGCCGGGCTTGGGCCTAATTTTTAAGCCTGAAATTTTTTTGGTTCAGGTTCGGGCTCGGCTTGGCTCAGCCCGATCCGGCCCATGGGCCCAACCTGAAGAGGGTCTGAACCCTTCCCATATCCTACACGTATGGAAACTCTCACATGTCATGCACACTCTGTTCATGTATCCTATCTTCATACAATGTTTATAAATCAAGAAAGTCATATGTGTAGGACATATGAGTTGATGATCATTGTATTTTATTTCAGAATTATTTTTTCTTAATTAGTCTATGTCTTAGATTCTGGTGGTTATTCTTGAGTTTTTAGTGTTTATTTTTTCTATTATAATATTTTCTATTATTGGACATTTACCCAAAACGAGAATTATGCCCATTTTCTTAACATGTAGTGCCTGGTGCACCTGTTATTGTTAACTGTGTAAACTTGATTTACTCTTTCAATTTCTGTAATGAGAGACGTTTATGGTATATAAAATTGAGTGGACTTGTATAAAATTAGAAATCATCTCTGGTAGAATTGAGTTTTAGTTGTCTCACAAGTATTGTGTCATATGTTTTAAACAATTTTAGCTCGTCTAACGTGAATTGGAATTGACTTTAAACACAAAATCAAACTTAATAATATATAATGGGTTAAGATGGGTCGGGCCTGAGCTTGGGCAGAACCAAAAAAAATTGCGGGCCTAAGCTCGGCCCAAGGCCCAAAGTTTTTAAGTGGGCTTGGGCATGGGCCCTTCAAGGCCCAGCCCAGCCCGGCCCATGCTCATCCCTAGTCATGAGTGTCTTCGTTTGAAGAGGTCTACTTTTTTCGGTTTCGAAGGAAAATTTTTTATGAGGATTTCATTTAACTATTTTGGGAATGTGTATGAGTGCAAAAATTTCCATAGTAAAACATACAATCATAGGATAAGGAATGGAGAAATGAGAAGCAAAAATAATATAAAATTGCATGGAAGTTACAGACACGGCTCATCACGGAGATTGATCACCTCGACCAACAATAAATGTGAGACTTTGAGACACGTATACATAATAAAATACAAGATACATGTTGTGTATCAGGTTTTCATATGAATCCAGCTACAATACCATTTGAAATACGGCTTTCGATCTGCTTCTTTAATACTTTTGTTTACTTCTTTTTAGATTTCAAACCTTGGCCATTATCTAAATGAAGGATATGAATTATCTATTGTGTATTACTCGTCGAGATCTTTTCAAGAACGAGAGAGATATGATCATTTTACATCTGTAGGTCGACAAACGGATCCGGATCTGTTTAACCAAACACGGGTATTAATACAGTCCGAACGCAAATCTTGTCAATCAAACCTCATTTGACCAACTCAAACCATTGGAGCTTCGCCTTGTAGCTTGTCGGAGAGCCGCCAGATCGTCGGTCGGAGGTCATTGTATTATCTAATCGTGAAATTGAGGATGTTGATGCGAAGAGCACGTCGCAGGGAGCTCGTTTTTCATGTTCGTGAGGTATGTATCTCATCTCCTTGCTGTCGATTTCCACATTTTGTTCCTACGATTTGGATTTCAATTTCGCCATTGGTTCGTTTTGTTTTTGTGATGAACTTCACAAACGGAACAAAATGTACGTGAGGGTGTGCATGCGTACATGGGAGTGCACATGCGAAATCAGTAAGATGACGAATGGCCCATCATAAAGGTGTATGTATTCTTCCTCTCTTTGTTGTTTGTATCTTGATCAAAATATTTGTATTTTCTGTTATAAGGCTACCTATGACAGTAAAATCACGACTTTTAACAACGTAAGTGAGCATTTGGTACTTGAGTTAACTAAATTTAAGAGTCGTTCAATGTCAACAATTTTCTTGATGAAATATCAGACATGATTACATTGCATACATCTCTTATATTTTAAATTTTATTATCACTAAGGGGTTATTTGGTAGGAGAATAGAATAAGGGGTTATTCTTCCACTCTGATGTGTCCGACTATTCCCTCGTAGTGGTATGGGGTGTGTTGCTCTTCGCTCTCCGTCGAGCGATTTGGACGAACCTTATTCTCCTCCCCCTCAACGACCCCTTCTCTCCCGTCATCTCCCTTTCCTCCCCGTGCGATGGCTTTTCCCCCAGGCCCCTCCATTCTTACTTTCTCGTGGGGCTCTATGTCGTGTGTTCTGCTTTTGCATGTGGTCCTTGTGCAACCGTGATTTCGGATTCTTGTCTTGGAGCATCTTACCATTTCTTCAATGGAATAGGTGGAGGTAGACGTTGCCTATTCATTCCCTCTCCCAGTCTTTGGTGAGCCGGTGCCCTTAAGATAGTTTGTGTTGTCTTCTCCATGGCATTAGACATGGAATCTAGGGTTTCTGTGGGGAGGGGGAGGGGGATCCCTATAAAATGGCCCTTAGGTCAGCCTTCCCCCCCACCTCATGTACACCCGCTGAGTTCTTCATGATTTGTTGTCGCATCCACTTTCTTCCTCTTTGTGGGTCTACTAGATTGTGAGGTAAACTTGCGAAATGTATTCCTTCAAGCTCGATTCCGTGGTGTCTTACGTGATTTTGTTGCAATCCTTTCTTGTGCTTTATTTGTTGATTTATTAGTTCATATTATGGTTGTTGTTGTTGTTGTTGCTGCTGCTCTATGTTTTAAATTGTTGCCGTTGCTTCAGACCATGTGATCGTTTTTGAGATTTAACCCTCTGATATGTTGTGATTTATTCTTTAGAATCATTTTTAATTCTCGCGATTAATCATGTGCAAGTTAATTTGAGCATAGATTACTCCCCTTATATGTTCCTGAGATTGATCAATCCATATGTTCATGTTTTGTTATTTTATTTGTGGTCCACTCTTGATTACTGCCTTACTGGTCTGTCCTAGATGGTGTAAATCTTATGTTGGATCGAAGTTTTGCTGGCATAATATCGATGTTCTATCATTTCTAGTGTTGATGATGGGTTAGTTATTTGTTGTTGGAATCATATTCTATCATACCTCATAAATGCTTTGTTATTGGATTAGAGCTTTGTTGTTGGATTGAGGGTATGTCATACATGTTGAGTTGTTGGTTGCTTAGATTTTTTCTAAATCCAGGCATGTTTGTTTGAGCATAGATTTAACCCCCAGATGTGTTCTTGCTACTGATTGATCCATATGATCATGCTTTGTTGGATTCGTGTTTTATCATACAGTATGTTAATGTTCTTTTATGTCAAAGCTATGTGGTATGATGTTAATGTTCTATCATACCTTATGTTGCTAAGTGATTATTGTTTTGGTGTTGCATTCTTGTTATATCACACATGATCAATGCTCTGATTTCCTATCCTTTGATCTGCATTTTCAGCTGCAGATCTAAGGTTTTGACTTGGATACTTGTTATCTTTATATCATATTATAAATTGGATTCATGCTCACCCCTTTTAAATGTATCTCATATTCGTGTTACATGATTCAAGGTTAAAGTTATTGTGACAATTTAGCAGCTAAGAAAATTCATGCTTTGATACTTCCTGCAGGGTTCTTTGCTATTATGATTCATTCATGATGTTGTGTTTAATTTTTTCTGCTGAGATTCTCCATGCTGCAATATTTGCTGCCTAGATTGTTTCATAATCCATGCTTTATTCAGATATTATTGGGATATCCGATCCACATTTTCAGCTGCAGATCTACAGGTTGAACATAGATAATTGTTATCTCTATACCATATGATTAATTGAATTCCTATTGATCCTTTTGATTATATCTCTTATTCATGTTACATGAGTCAAGCTTAAAGTTCTATTGACAATTTAGCAGCTGAGAATTTTTATTCTTTGATAATTCTTGTTGGGTTCTTTGTTGTTGTGGTTCAATCCTAATGTTGTGTTGAATTTTTTTCTACTGAGATTCTACATGTCGAGATATTCGGTGCTTGGATAGTTTCCCAATCCATGCTTTCTTCTGGGATTATTTGGGCCCATGATTTGCATTTTTCAACTGCAGATCTAAGGCTTTGTGCTGGATAGCTGTTATCTTTTACACCATTTGATTAATTGGATTCTTAAATATCCCTTTAATAGTATCTCTTATTCATGATACGTAATTCAAGCTTGGAGTTCTTCTGTCATTTTAGGTGCTCGGAATGTTCATTTTAGGTGCTCGGAATGTTCATGCTGAGTTATTTCTTATTTTTTACTGCAATGGTTCATACGTAATATTGTGTTGGAGTTTTTGATGCCGACATGAGAATGTCGAGGATAGATTGAGATACACATGCCCCAGAGACATACGAATTTAAATATGAATGTGTGTTTATATTTAATTCATTATTCATGTATTGTGCAACATCAATGTTATGACTTCTTTTCAGAGATCGTGTTGATATAAAGTCATGACGTCGACATTGGCGTCGACGCTCGAGTCCTTGGCGGTAGAGGAGGTGTTCCTGGCTGACTTAATAAATGTGATGGAATTTTCTAAAGAATTCCATGTGGAGAAGTTGGAGGAAACAGACCAACGACTACAAAGAAAGAGGGATTGATTGTGCACTTGACTGACGGATCAACTTCGTCACATGACCATGTCGACAACCCTTTGTGTGATAAGGATGTGATGATGTAAATCATTATGTATATTGAACTTTCTATTATTTATGTGGAATTTGGATTTACGAAAAAATGGATCCAATATTCGGACATGTAGATGAGACTATGGTATAAGGAACCAATGGATGCATGGTTCAAACATTTTACAATTCCAGCTAACAACTTTAACTAACTTATAAAATTTATTCATTGCCCCCTTTATGCCAACCAAACAGAGAATAGCACTTAACTACCCACATTCCTCCTTATTTTTCTTATTCCTATCTTCCCAACCGAATGAGAATAGACCCTTATTCTCCTTATTTGCCATTCTTATTCATGCTTAATCCCGAACCGAACGCCTCCTTAGAGTTTGATGCCACCTTTCTAATAAAACTAATTTATTATAAAACGAAATCCAAATGAATGATTAGCAAGCATAGCAATTTGGAGGTACATACGCGGATATAAGAACGAAAAAAATGCAAGTTATAAAGCTGCTGCAAAAAACTCCCTGCAAATTCGAATAACTTTAGGGGGTAAAGCTATAAAAAGCCCCCAGATGACGTCTTGTTGACATGGCTTGCCACATGGAAACTCCAGAGATGTTGAGGTGTGGACGATCGGGATTAGAAGGGGAGGGGCCGATCCGATGGTGGTTGCTATCCGCCCCTCCCTTCTTCTTCTTCTTCCTTGAAAATGCAGAAAACTAGTCCGCAAAGAGGTGATTCCTCATAGATCCCTAGAGTGGGGTGAGGGATGGTGGCGAGAGACAGCTCCAGTGGATCGAGACGAGCGAGGAGCAGTCGCCAGTGACCTATGAGAGGGAAAAGAGCTCGAGTATAAACTCGACTAGACATTTGAGATCAAAAAAAGATGAAAGGGGATGGTGTCTCTTGATGTTGAGGGAGAAGGAGATAGTATCTGGCCACTACGCGTGACCGGAGTTGGATGGGTAATTTAAGGAGAGTGCAGATAAAGGCGGATGATGGTGGCGATGAGATGTGTGAGTTATGATGAGAAGATGGTGTAGAGATTAAGTTGATGGTGCTGGGTTCAACCCAAGACAGAAAATAAAAACTAATGGAGAAGGAGGAACCAGAGTCGCATTGCATTACTTGCAACTGCTCTACTATAAGAAGAACTAGAGCGAGGTGCCTAGGTGTTGCTCGTGAGAGTACGAGATCGTGGCTTCAATGATTAGCGGTTGATGAATCTCATATTCATCAACACTGTTTACATTATTTATCCCTCTACTATAAACTAATCAATTAATCTAATTATTAATTAATTGAAATTAATTTCTAACGTCTTGCAAGTAAACATTGGAGACAAGATAGTTAACCATGTCGGCATACCATGGGAGATAGTCAATAGCAGAAATTGACTCATCTGGGAAGGTTTCATGGATGGATTCGGAATCAGGGATTTTGTCTTGTTCGATCTATGATAAATGATCATCCACAACATTCTTAACTCCATGTTTATCTTTAATCTTCAAATCAAATTCTTGAAGCAAGAGAATCCATCTGAGGAGACATGCTTTTGCATCTTTTTTCATCATTAAGTATGGAATGGCTAAGTGGTCTGTGTATGCTGTCACCATAGACCGTAGAAGTATAGATCTAAATTTCTCTAAGGCTACAACAACTACAAGCATTTCCTTTTTGGTCACAGTGTAATTTTTTCGAACTGGATCTAAAACTTTTGCTTGTGTAATGAATAGCAATACGAAATTTCATCTTTCCTATGTCCTAACACAACCCCTACAGTGAAGTTTGAAGCGTCTGTCATGATCTCGAAGGGAAGAGACCAGCCGGGGGCTTGTAGGATGGAAGTCTCAGTGATCCTCTTTTTGAGCAACTTGAAGGCCTCCAGACACTTATGATCTACAAGGAACTTGGTGTCTTTCACTGAGAGCTTAGTTAACGGTCATGCAATTTTTTAAAATTCCTTAATAAATCTCCTATAAAATCTGCATGCCCCGTAAAAGACCATACTTGTTTCACGTTGGTAGGTGGCTCGAGTTTCTTGATCACATCCACCTTGACAATGTCAACCTCCATTCCCAAGAGAGCAACAGATTCACTTCCCTACACTTCTCGAGGACCAGATTCATGTGTGCTAGGTAATCATCAAATGAATCACCATGGACCGCGAAGTCATCCATGAAGACTTCCAGGAAATCTCCAACCACTTCGATAAAAACTGCAATCATGCACCGTTGAAGGGTGCAGGGGGCGTTGCAAAGCCCCAAAGTTATGCGCTTGAATGCATAAGTATCAAAAGGATAAGTAAAAGTAGTATTTTCCTAGTCCTCTGGGGTGATGGCTACCTGATTGTAGCCCGAGTACCCATCTAAGAAACAAAAGCATTCTCTTTCCGTCAATTTCTCCAAAATTTGATCAATAAAAGGCAACGGAAAGTGATCCTTCTTCGTTCTGGCAGTTTGGCACCTCTAATACACACAGACGCACCACGATATGGGTACCCGTATCGTGGTATCCTCTCCCTCCTTGTTGGTGATAATCTAAAGAACTGACTTTTTCGGGATGACGTGCAAAGGTGACACCCACCTGGAGTCTGAGATGGGATAAAGGAAATCAACCTTACACTATTTTTCGATCTCAATCTTAACCACTTCCCATAATATTGGATTCAACCTACGTTGTCATTCACAGGAGGATTTAGCATTATCCTCAAGGTAAATATGGTGTAAAGAAAGGATTGAGTTAATCCCTTGAAGATCCAATAATATCAAGGTAAATATGGTTCCGCAAGAGGAGGATGAGGTGGTGCAGTCGAGGGAGTCGACATGGGAAGCCCGAGATGGCTGACAGTGGGGTAGGTGAAGGTTTCGTGGGTTTAGAAGGGAAAAGGTGAATGCTGTGACATTTGACCTAGGTTCAACATACCAAAAGAGGATGAAAGGCGAGTTAGAAAGGTTTAAACCAATGGGAATGTAGGCTTTAGTGGATTTTGGACTATAGTGGTGTCCTCACGATCAACGTGGACCAATCGCAAAAAAGAGAGGGTTTTCCAATGAAAATGTGCATGAAATAAATAGTAGAAAGCCTCAAATCAAATAACTCAAAACACAAAATCTACTTAAATAATTTTATCTAAATATTGCAAAAGAGAGTCTTTCTAAACATGTTTAGAAAAAAGATATAAATTAAAATTCATTTTTAGATATAAAATATCAACTTTAGAGGTTCTAAGATACTGATATTATTTTTTGTTAATAATATCACAACATTATATTTTATAAATATTAATACATATTATAATCTATTAAAAATATTATCATTGAATTTTAATTGTGTGAAATAAAAAATAAATTATCAAAGATAAAATATAAGTCAAGTTGACTTATATAAAACGTCTTGTTTTTGTTGACTTTTAATTCTATGTCTTTTTACTTGATTTTACAATAAGAAAATATACTATAGAAACAATAGAAAGGGTTGAAATCAATAGAAAATGAGCTAAAATGAAATCTATACTATAGGAAGAAAAAACAATACTCTATTATACAAACGGATCTTAGAAATGAAATTCCACAATGAGATCTAATCACTTTTAAAGTATTTTTAGAATTTAAAGTATTCCAAATGATACACATTAAAAGTAAATTGGAGTGAATTGAAGTTCACATGATATGTGTGTGTGTGTATGTATATAAAATCTGGATTGCACACATATTGGAAAAGTGAAGCTATTCTATTTGCCAATTATTTACAATGATATTTTTGTGATATTTTTTATATTTTTTCTATATATATTTATTGAATTAATGCAAAACAAATCAATTGAATCGGAGTTGTATAAAAATAATTACAACTTGTTGAATTTTAAGAGTATCTCTGTGTATTTATATTCATATTAGTGTCCTACTTTCTTATTTATTTTAGATTTTTATTTTGCATATTTTTAGTGGATTTTATATGATAAAAAAGTTTTTTTTACATGTATGAATACATAAACAGCTTATATCAACAATGAGATTCTAGCAATATAGTATTGTTGTGGAATTTAGCTGATTTTTAGGTTCTTAGATGCGTGAAATACAATTTCATCAAGAAGGTTCCAAGATCCTAAGATTTGAATCACAACACTTGTGCAACGTACAACTCTGACTTCCGCCGAGTCATCGAGCGATCATCATAAATGTTGTTTCCACTGTTGTTAACATTTGAAACCGATTCTTTAAGAATGGAATCAAATCTTCTCTTACAGGAGGATACACTTGGAAATCCTTTAGATTTGACCTTGTTACACTTACCAGTTAGAGAAGGTGTTGGTTTGAGTGAGATCTAATCGCATAAGATAATCCACCACCATCATATAAAGTAATGAAGCATCTTTTGGAATACCAACTCCTTGGAGCTCTTCAAGAACAAAAGAACACATGATTAACACCGCCTTCAACCATCATCTCATGAGCAGTTTTGTTCACCATTTAAGAGCTCTATCACCTGCAAGAAACCAACACACAACATCTTCGCCACAGACACCAACCATTTTGTGCGATATGCGATCATCAGTAACACACGAGGGACCAATCTCTACATACATGGGCACAACCCATGTTCCTCGTTTCAATCCACCATCGTGCACCTCTACCTAAAACCACTATATGTCACATGGAGTTCTGAAGTCCCTTCTCTCCGTGAGAGCTGAGGTCAGGAGAACCTCCATCCCAGTCCAACAACTGTGTGTCGTTCGGAAGTGGGGGAGGTGGTCGGTAGAGGAAGAGGGAGAGGGTTAGAGGAGGGAGGGGGAGGGGGCCGTTGGTGGAGGAGGGGGTGGAGGAGGAAGGGGGAGAGATGGTCAGCATATGAAGGGGAGGGGGATGGAGGAGGGAAGGGGGGAGGTGATCGATAGATTAAGGGGGAGGGGTGGGTTTTTTTTTAGTTTACTTCAACCACTGGATCTAGGATAGTTAGATTAACTCAATAGTCTGGTTAATTTAATGAACTAATTGGCGGAGGGTTATGGATGTAGGATGGAGCACTCATTCAAGGTCTTATATGTAATTATAAATTATCGAGGGTTCATGGTATAATTACAAAACTACTCAAAATTATGAGTGTAAATATCTCATGTATCTAAAGCTATTAAGGTTAGAAAACAAGATGCACTACCTCTGCATCATTTTATATGGGGATGTAAAGCATTAGTTGAAGTTGCGGAAGAAATTCAATAAGCCCACGTAAACTATAACTACTACTAATAGTGGGTTTTCCCATCCTCTTTGCCTTCAAGTGACAAGTGGCGCAACCTTATCTTTCTCCCTCCCATTCTCTTACTCCCATACACCGTTCTCCTCTCTCTCCTCCTTTCCATCCATCACTCTCTCTCCATCCAAACACGTGCTCTTCCCTCCCTCTCTCTCTCTCTTTCACTTTCTCTCTCTCTCTCTCTCCCAACTTGCTCTCTCTCCCCATATTCTCCCTCCTCTCTCCTGCCTCTTTCTATTTCTCTCTCTTCATACGCTCTCTCCCCACTTACTCTCTATCTCTCCATATTCTCCCGCTCACTCCATTTCTCTATCTCCATCAATTCACATTTTATATCTAAAAAATTCCGTCTTCTAAAATTTTAAATATATTAATGTTAACTAAATAAAGGTCAAAGTATATATTATTCATTAGTTTATGAAATTTTGAAATATATATTAAAAAATCATTTTAAAAGTATTATTTTCCTTTTAAATCTGCTATTTTGGAAAAAATAAATATATATTTTTAAAAACTAGTGTTGATATCATTCATATGTAACAATTTTTAAGTAGCAGATTTTTTATATCAAATGAATCCTTCAGAATAAACTAATTTTGAATATTCAATTGCATGAATACTATTCTTTATAATATCTTATTAACTCGTGATTGATATATTATAATAATTTCCAAATCATCTATAATACATAATTAACTTATTTTTTATAACATTGGATATTTAAGTATTAAATAATTAAAAATTTAATAAATAGTTTAGGTTTATGGATTGTTTCGTAAATACACAAATTTAAATAGATTTTTTCCAACTAATTATTATAAGTCTTTCATTATTTATTCTTTTATCTTATATAACTTTTTTATTTTCTCAAAATTTATCTGGTTTTTTAAGGTTCTATTTACTTTAAGTCCTCATTTTATTTAACTTATCAATTTGTTTTGTTATTTTTAGAAATAGAAAATAAAAATATTATTCAAAAAATATTAAAAATATTAAAAATATATTAAGGCATAAAAGTATTTTTCTTTCATAATTTTTGAACATTTTGATAGCTATAATAAAAATTGTTAGAGGTTACATTCATATACTTTTGAATATTAAAACTTTTTCAAAATTAGAAATTAATAAACAGATATAACATAAAAAAATAAAATAAAAACAAAAATTATTAGACAACATAAAAAATAAAACACATAAAACGAATTAAAAATTCATAGATTTTTTTTAAAAATAAATAAAAGTTCGTATATCTAAATAAATAAATTTAAATAGTTGGATGCATAGAATCTGTTATCTGATATATATGTAACACATGATCATAATACATATTATAAATCTAAATATAAGGTGAAAAAAGAAAATTAAAATTTTACTAATATATATGATATATGTAAGAGAAATTATAAAAAAATACAACAAATTTTGTTTTTTAAATAATAAGATATTATAAATCTAATAAATATTAACTATGATGTGACTAACACTAATAAAAAAACAGATACACTTTTTTCTACAAAACCCCCCTCATCCCCTTCTTAATATGAACTTTTATTCTTTTATTTGCCTTTATTTTGATTAGATGTCTTCTATTTATTGTATATAACATTATCTTTAAGTCAATAAAATAAAGCATGCTATTTGGAAAGCATAACTTCCAGATCATTAGAATTCCTTCGCAATATGTTCATACTTCACATATTATGATCCCAATATATTCTTATACATTATCTTGAAAAATGCTCGCAAAACGAAGCGTGAGTATGCATCCCAATGTGTCTACTATTGTGGAAGACATCACGAAATAAGGTATTGGAACCGTGTATATTTCCTTGGAGAGAGCTATTTCCCCGATAGGGCTTGCTCCAGAAGCAAATGCCCCGTCAGGGCATGACTTTTTTTCCCATATTAGGCATCGATCGGCATTCCATTTGTCGATCGACGAACGGTTCACCGATCAAACAGCTACACGATAAAATTCAACGTGCGTACGCACGGTCTTCGAGGAGGCGCGGTCCTCAACGCGTACGTGTACGCGGCGTTTGAGGAAGCGCAGTCTCCAAGCGAGAAGGCAGTGTCTTTGAGGGCTCCAATCGGCGAACTGTTCATCGACCGGCGAATGGAACGTCGAATAAAGCCCTTTGCCCGCCTATAAAAGGCGCCCCCACACCCACGCTTCCCACACATGTTACCTCTCATCCCCACTTGTCCTATATATTCCCTCCCTCTTGCAATCCCCTCCCTCTTGCAATCCCGCCCGAGGTACGCACGGGTCACTCTTCTGCATTTTTCCTATAGCAGGTATTTTTAGTAATTTAAAATTTATATTATTGTTCTGGTTAATATTCATTTAGTTAATTTAGTGCTTTTTTATATAAATAATTATTGTCATTTCCATAAATTAGTCTCTGCAGTCTCTGTCAGTTTACACAAAATAATTTCTACACCGTTTAACAAATTAATGTACCTTATTTTAAGGAAAAGATTAGAATTTTTGCATTATCTATTCGTTGTATACGAGAATTCATTTCATTTGATTGTCCATGCATGCCCATGTCAAAGGGAGAGGTCATGAAATGATAATTATGTTTATTTAAGTAATTTAATTTAACTAATAAGGGAATCCGAATCGTTTCATGTAATTAGATTAGAAAATATTAATTAATTGTTTTTATTTATTTTTATTTAAGAATTTAGAGTATTTAATAATTAAGATTATTTAATCAAATTAAGTATTTTTATTGTTTCGTAATGAACAATTAAGTATTTTTAAATAATGGTATTTAAATATTAATTAATTTAGAATAAATTTATTTAATTATTAATAATATTTTAATAAATATTATAAATTAGAAAGTGGATTTAAATTACTGAATTTAATTATAGAGTGTATTGAAATTAATTTATCTAAATATCAAGTGTATTTAAGTAAATGTAATAAACTAATAAGTGTAATTAAGTAATAAGTGTAATTAAGTAAATGTAATTGACTAATAAACTAATTATATAATAAGTATAATTAAGTAAATGTAATTAGGTGTAATTAAGTAAATGTAATTAACTAATAAGCATAATTAAGTAAATTAATTTTATTTAAATATTAATCAAATTAAGTATTTGTATTATCTTGTAATTAACAATTAAGATTTTTTAAATAATGATATTTAAATATTAATTATTTTTAAATAAATTTAATTAATTATTATTAATATTTAAATAAATTTTATAAATAAAAAAGTGGATTTAAATTATTGAATTTAATTATAAAGTATATTGAAATTAATTTATCTAAATATTAAGTGTATTTAAGTAAATGTAATAAACTAATAAGTGTAATTAAGTAATAAGTATAATCAAGTAAATGAATTGTATTTAATGAGTAAGTTTATTTAAATAAGTATATTGACTTCCCTCATTCATAGATTATGGCCGATCTTGTTGCATTGTATATCTCTTGGAATGACAGAATCGTCTATAAAAATGGAAGTATTAGTTACAAAGGAGGTAGAAGTCTGATGATAAGCCTTCCCTTAACTATCAACTTCGAAGATCTCTTATCCAGTGTTTGTGCTATAACTGGTTATAATCAAGACCAGAATAGTGTACGAGTGACATGTAGATGACCGATGAATATCAGCACATTCTGTCTAGTTGTTGTCTCCGATAATCAGACTACTGGTTTGATGTTAAATATTGCTCATTCTCTCGGAATGATGCAATTGATGGTTAAAGCTGATCAAATAGAAAATCCTCAATTCAATGCATCCAATCTCGCACAATCATCTCGGGGAGGAATAGAAGAGCAAGATGTGCTTGTAGAGGATGAGAACAATGACGACGTAAATGAAGTTGATGACGATACTGGCATTGAGGAGGATGTGGTTATCCTCGGTCTGAACGTCGCATATGAGGACATTCACGGGCAAGAATCACTTATAAGTTCAATAAGCAATGAACATATTTCTGATCCCCCTGTTGACTATGCTGTTACATTGGATCCAATACCGCAGCTGCCTGATATCTTCCAGGATGAAGACTGGATAACAAACACATATGAAGAGGAGATACCATTCATGAGCGAGCCCCATGAGACCATTTACCCCGATCGCAGTGGACTTGAGTATTGGCAGAATAGAACTTTCCCTTCAAGTTAGATTTAATTGATGCTGTGAGTACGTGGAGTATGGCCAAGTATGTCCAATACAAAGTAATAACTTCGAAGAAAGATATATACACCATTGGGTGTGCTTTGCTAAACTGCAAGTGGAGGTTACATGTGAGTCACAGTAACAAGGGTGAAATTTGGAAAGTTCGGACGTATCGAGACGAACATACATGTTGAAATCCAGTCCTTCTAACTGATAACAGGTAGTGCAACGCAAAATTTATTAGCAGATTCATCTTGAAAACATTAAGACCCAACCTAACGTTGACGCCTAATATGATTAAGAGTTTAGTCTCCGATACTTACCATGTCACGATATCATATAAAAAGATGTGGATTGGGAGAAAGAATGCATTGGCTACAATATTTAGGACATGGAGTTATCTTACGCAAATATTTGTAGGTTTATGTGGACGATGAAACAGACTAATCATGGATGGTGGTATAAATTTGAAACCGAACCATATCGAGATCCACGGACTCGAGTGGTTATTGAAGATAAAATTACATTCTTCCGTCTGTTTTGGGCATTCGGGTCGTCCTTAGTGGGTTTTCAGCATTGTCGTCCAATGTTGAGTATCGATGCTACTCATCTACACGGCAAATTCAAAGGACACCTACTTGTATCTATGTCGGTCGATGGAAATGGTCATCTATTTCCAGTTGCTTTTACAGTGGTTGAAAAAGAACATATATGCGTGGGAGTTCTTCTTACGAAGTTAGCATATTTGGTGCAACGTGATGTGATTTGTTTTTTGAGTGATCGATTTCCAGGTTTGAAGCAGTTACCACCAAATTACATTCCAGTAGAGCGGGAACACTGTCATCGATTTTGTCTGTGACACATGCAGGCGAATATGCATCGTGCTGGACATGACACTTGGGCAACAGGAAAATTCTATAGTGCGGGTGCGATCACCAATATACACACACGTAATAGAATTATGGAACAAATCCGATCTACAGATCCAGATGCTTATGATTGGATTGTTCGTCAAGAAGATGGGGATCGTACTTACTACGCAATAAGTTACGATAAAGGCTATCGGTATGGGAATACTACAATCAATTTATCAGAATGCTTCAATAGCATTCTGAAAGGCATGCGAGGACTTCCCTTATTGACGATGATTCTTACCATCTTCCATCGAATGAATACATATTTCGTGACGCACCGTAGAAAGGTGCAGGAGACAACTTCGGAATTAGTGTTGAAATATAATCAAATTTAACTGAAAATATTACGGCAACTCGTACCCACGATGTTGAGCAATTTTCTCAGACTGTCTTCGAAGTGAAGTCTAGAGAAGGAAATTATAGAGTCATATTCAACGGAACAGAATCTGAGCGCACATGCGGTTTTATGCAATGCATACATATCACCTGCTCACATGTAATTGTCGTTTGTGGTTCAGTAAACGTTGGCATCGAGCATGTACAAAATTGTTCGTGGTTTTATACGCCAATTGCATTTCGTGCGACGTACACCGCCGAATTCTCACCAATTCCCGATCGTCAATTTTCGCGGCGAACGTCCCAAGATCTATTTTGATGCCTCTAAATGTAGAAGTAGGATATGGACATCCACAATCTATAAGGATACGAAATAGTATGGATGAAATGGGTTGAGTAAATGTTAGGTGTGGATTATGTAGGCAGGTCGGTCATACCGAACGACGTGTCCTGAACGCTAAATGTACCTTATCAATTTTTAGAGATAATAGTTCATAATTTTGACACCATATTCGCATATATATTTCCTTTTAAATTACAAATGTTATAATTCTTATGCTTGAAATAGGAATGGATTCATTACCGGGACCTGTTGATACCTCAGTATTGGTCCAACAGAGTAGCCACATCTTTGTTCTTCCACTGAATGATGATATCTCGGTAGGCTCTACAAACCATTTGATTCATATAATTACAGTGTATGTATATTAACAACATATCCTTGTAACAGCATTGCAGATTTGTGGAACATGGTCGTGTAGTTAACAAGATTCTCCAAAAACAACGTAGCGAGGCTTTCAACCAACTGCTTGAGGTGGCTGGCATGCGTTGTGTCACCAACCTAAAAAGGGCCAACCTTGATCAGTCACTTCTGATGGACTTATTAGAACGTTGGAGGCCGGAAACATACACTTTTCATCTTCGATACGGTGAAGTTACCGTAACATTAATGGATGCCTCCATTTTAACAAGCCTTCGTGTCGATGGGGGCCATGTTACTAGCCTAGAGCACCCCTCTCGTTTTGAATGGTCTGACTATTGTGAACAAATGCTTGGCGTAAATCCGAACACTGGAAGAGGGGAGCACGTATCGAGCGAACGACTGAAGTTGTCTTGGATATGTGAAAACATTCTCACAGATGCAAATCTTTTAGAACAAGATGCAAATCGTCTGGTGAGAATAGTTCGTGCTTTCATTTTATATCAAATTGGAGAGTCCTTCCTCCCAGATTCGACGGGTGATAAAGTACTACTGCGGTACCTTCGTTTGTTGGAGAACTTACAAGAGTGTGGACAGTTGGTTGGGGAGCTGCAGTACTCGCAGAATTATACCAACAATTGGACGAGTGCTCCTTGGGCAAATCAAAGAGATGTTATGCCTTCTTGACCTTACTAAAGAGTTGATCGTGGGAGCATAAACACATTGGTGTTCCTCGTCCATATCGTCTGGACCAAGATGTTCTGCATCGGGGACCCTACGCATGCAGGTAAAATACCAAAATATTATAGTATTGTACTTTTGCACTGTAATATGAAACTGATATGTTATTGAGAACAAATAGACATCGAGGGGGAGGTCCTTCGTAGAAAATGTACAGACTACGAATCTACCCTTTTACCACAACGAGATGGATACCCAACATGAACATCAGATATGTTGTTTACGCATTATGATGATCATTACAAATTTTCTAACTAGTAACTGGAAGTATTTTAACAGATGCGGTGGTCTCCATATGACATGGACATAGTAAATAACTTACCTGCAATTCGCCGAGAAGGAGTGGGGGTATGGATGTCACAAACAATTTGTTTTAACGTGGTGGTGATGCACATGCCGGATCGAGTCATGCGACAATTTGATCTAGGTCCCTATATCCTTGAGCCGATGCTAAGACTATTTTTACCTAAGCGTGGGACTAGACAGAGGGATAATGATCCAATCGATTGGGCTAATGATAACCGCCCCGCACCCTTAGTTAACTCGGTCAAATTAATGTCCAAATTAATTAATAGTTCATTGCAGTCGGATACGAGAGGCTAGTCAAAAACCACTTATCAATTAATGTTAAGTTAATTTTAAGCGGCAAATAATTTTTTTACTTGGTGGAGTCCAAGGTCGATCTCAAGGAGGCATCTGTCTCCTTAGGTGAATTTTAGCAAGTGTCCAAGTGTTGATTTTCGAGGAGTAATTTTTTTTGGTCTTTTTTCTTACTTTTTATGCAGACTTATGCGGAAAATGCAAGCTAATTTAACGTTTCAATTTAATTAATATATCAAATGAAGTCTAAAAATTATGAAAATTGGCCAGATGGTTAATGATGATGAAAATGGCCTACACTAATTTTTTTGGAATTTTTCGACACTGAATAAATTTACTGTGAATTAAATGAACAGACAGGGTCATTTTCAATATTTAATTTTTAATATATATCAAAACACAATGTTTTCAAGATCTAAAATTATCTTAGATAGCTCTAATGATAAGGGACTTAGGAAAATTGACAGATCTTAATTTCACTGTGAAATGAATTAAATAAAATTAATCTAAGAAGATCACTCAACAATTTATTTAGGCCTCGATATGCATGCAAATGACATGAAATTTTTATGGTGTGCTAAGAGTATTGTCCTTAAGCTATTGTGAATTTTTGATGATTTTTGGAAGCTCAAAGAATTAACTACAAATTAAAAGGTGTCACTGGGCAAAATATATCAAAAATTCACCAATTAATTCATTAATAATTCAACTGAAATTACAAAAATGTGACACGTGGACCAATAGACAGAGGACAAAATTCTCAACAAAATGCAATTCTTGGATTTGCAAAATGATGTAAAATGCAATCTAGGGATGCGTGCAAACACAGGGGTGTAAATGCAATACAGGAAATTAAAATTACAATAAGCAAATGTGCAGACAGGGATAAAATGCAATTACCTATAATGTGGTGGACTCTTGTGCAAAATCTCCACAGTGCACGTGCTCCTCACGTGGGGTCTGCTTCACAGGGACCTCTTTGCAAATATGGAAAGCACCAGGGGCCTCTGTGCAAATTACCCAGGCCGCACGTGCTCCTCACGTGGGCAGACTAGGCTCGGATGGCTGCGGAGGCTCGGATCTAGGCTCGGGCGCTCTGGAGGTCTGGAGTGAGGTTCGTGCGACCCGAACCAAGGCTCGGAGAAGAGGTTCGGGCGACTGGGCTACGTGGCGTAATGAAGGCCCTCGGATCAGGATTGATCCAAGGGGTGTCGGTGCGGACACGTGGCCTAACCTCGGGCCTTTGGATCGATGATGATCCACGGTCTCTGGGCTCGAAGAAGACGGCGACGTGGCTCGCTGAGGACCGTTGGATCAGAGGCACGATCGACGGTTGGAAGCTACTGCGGTGAGGTGACGCGTGGCGATGTGGGGGTCGTTCGATCGATGTGATCGAATGGCAGCTGCTCTTCTGCTCCGACGATCCTCCGCCGCCTGCGGAGGAGAAGGCGGGGCTCCGGCGAAGGTGCTGTAGCTCCGCCCGTCCTTCCTCGAGGCGCTGACGCTCTCCGACTTGTCGGAGATATCCCAGAAGCTGCGCGGATGGTCGATGAAGGCTCTGGTGGCCTCAGAAGTGAGAGAGGGCCGTCGGGAGTTGCTGACGACGAAGCTCGAAGTCGTCTCCGATGAAGCTCCGATCAGTGACAAATGAAGTACCTGCAAGGGTCAGAGACTAGCCGAAGCTCGTGCGTGCTTGTGTGGAGAGGTGAAGGTAGTCGGTGAGGCCTAAGGCGAAGGGGGGGCGGTCGGGCGATGGAGCTCCGGCCAAATGGCGGAGCTGGTGATCGGAATGTTGCGAGGTGTGTCGTCGGAGGTCGTGAATGGTGTCGCGAGGATGAGAGCTTCGACGCGAAGCTCAGCGAGATGAAAGGGAAGCGAGAGAGTGACCGGTGACGGCGAATAAAGTCGGAGAAATCAGAAACAAGAAACAATCGGAGAGGAAATATAGGATTTCACCTGGGGATTGGGCCTCCTGCTTGAGGTCCAGGTCGTCGCTCGAGGGCCGGTGATCGCCCGAGCTCGTGCAGCTGCTCGTGGGAGTCGTTGCGACACGGCGGAGCTGTCGTGGATCTCGCCGGAGCTGATACCCTTCGTCGCTCGAAGACGCGTCGAATTGCTGTCACCAATGGGAAGGTCTGAGTTCAAAGAAGCTCTCTGGAGTGGCGGATGGGGGTGAAGGTTGCCGGTGGTGGCGTATTTATAGGTTGAAGGTGGTGGGTTGGCTGGTGACGAGGCGAGGTAGGTGGTCGACGTGGGGCGACTCTGGTGGAGGTGGTGGAGCGTGAGGGAGCTGGCGAGGGTGAGGGATAAGTGGGGCTCATCGTGGGAGTGTTGGCTGACGTAGATGGTGGCTGACGTGCAGCCGGAAATAGAAAGGGGGCGCCCCTCCCGCAAGGCAAGGGACGTGGGAGAGAAGGGCGCCCAGAGGTAGGAGACGAGGTCTTCACCGTTGGATCTTGTGATCCAACGGTGGTGATCGAAGCGTGGCGGGCGGGTAGGATTAGATCGGGGCGCGTAGATGATGGGCTGCGGTGGAGCCACGTGGCGAGTTGCGGACGAAGTGCGAGCGGGCGGCCTGGATGAGGAGATGGAGCTGATCGAAGGGCCGAGACTCGCTGGAAGGAGAGGCGGCTGAGATCAGAGGATCGTGGATGCGATCGAGCAGTCTTTAAAGCGCCACGTGGCATGTTCTGGTGAGAGCGCGAACGTGCGGCGTGGATTAAGGCCGGAGATGATCTGATGGTCCAGGCTTTAGGCGCGCGTGGGCAGAGCTGGGCCGTTGGATCTGGAAGAGGTCCAACGGTTGGAAGATGAGGCGGATGAGGCGAGGGGAAGCGGGCCGCGTGGCGCAACCAGAGGGCGCCACGTGGCCTGCTATGAGTGGCTGGAGGAAAATACACGTGTAGAGAGAAGAGGGGGCCGAATTTGGAAAAACTCAAAACATGAAAGTTGTAGATCTCGATGAGATCTACAAGTTTCATGTTGACCAAAGACGGAGATGAGGTCAAATATGATATATAAATACAAAGATACAATTATACACCTATGTAGTATACAAAGTGGCCCAAAAATCCAACTTTCTCATATGAGCTCCAAATTCAATGAAATTAATCTCATTTTAAAGGTCTTTTAATGTGTAGTATTCTAAGAGTAAGTAGACCTAATTTGGAGTTTGTATGAGGGCTTTTTGTGCATTTTAGTGTACAGGGGTTCTAGGGCTTTATTGACTATTTTACAAGGGGAATTTTGGCATTCTTCCCTATATTATTAACTAAGGAATACATATTATAGAGAAGAGGTTATTTTAGTGAATGGGTATTTTACAAGGGATTTTTGGCTTCTTATTTAAATATAAATGGACTACTAAAATGTATGAATTATGGATGTATGCATGAATGTTATTTATGCAATATAAAGGAAAATATGCTTCTATTTGCTTGGGAACAAGGCTCTATTTTTGACTTTTGAAGTGATGAATCACAGATTCATCAACCCCCTATACTTAAACCTTGTTCGTCCCCGAGCAACTAAATGAAATGCAAGAGTGAAATGATTTTGGGTTCCATACCAAGGTCATGAACAAAAGTTAAAAATAGAGCTTGACTCGACCTTTGGATTAATTATGTGTCGGAACCTTATTGGGATCTGAGTTTAAGACTTAACAGACTTCCAGTTCCACAAGTCTTCTATTCAAGACTCCTCAACACACCTAATCAGAACAAGTCTACATACACAAACTCTAATGACCATGAATCTTTTCATGCAGTGTAAGTGATATATGACTCCCCACCTCAGAAGTAACAAAGAAACAACCTCCCCTAACCTGGTAACTCTAATGCCTCGGTCTAGCAACTCTTTCCTCGAGAAGCGGGGTATTCCCTTCTAAGTTCAAGTGCAACCGGCTCAAGAAGAGGGGGAAGAAGTATAGACTTTTGGGAGCTCAGCCAGTGTAGCTAAGTCTCCCGCTGCAAGCTTCATGAGATGTAACATGGTGACCATAAGCTTTTGCTTTTCTTGACTACGTACACTCCGGTGGGGTTATTAAATTTTCAATCCGACCCACCACTTTTTTGGAGTTCTTCTTTTTTTTTTCAAAAAAATGCCTCTGTACAACATATCTACATGGTGCAGCATATATACAAGAAATTTCCTCTTGAGCCAGTAGACTATCCCTCTTTTGAAGCTTTATTTCAACCCACTGCTTCTGTCTTTAGCCTTCATCACCACTAGGCCAAGTTGAGATGCACTTCCTTCACTAGAAGAAGAAGAGAGGTTCCGCCTAGAAGTACTACCCTCATATGCTACCCCAAGCTAAAGGAAACTGCCTCCTCAACACTTCATCCGTAGAGAGCCATGTGTAAAGTGCTGGTGCATGTCAAGCCATTGTCTCTAAGAGTCATGTGTGTGTTGTTAAGAGCTCTACTCAGGCTCGTCAAGATGACATATGAACATAGACTTGCAGACTTAAAGAATTACGTCACCTGACCTGAAAAATCTTAACTCCAGTTCCTATAAGGTTCCTCTGAAATTAGGTGGATTAAGGTCAAATCATTTCCATCCTCAATATCTGCTCATAACTTGGTCCAGAACCCACTAGCTTTTCACTTTGCATATGCAAAGTATGCAGATGAGATGAGATGTCATGCTATGAAAATGCAAGACTCTTTTTCTTTTTCTTGGATGCAGATATGATATGCATGAGTAAATAAGAAGCCTCTTTTCATTATTTTTTTTCGATTTTTACCCACCCGTATTTATTGTAAAATATATACAAAAATACGCGAAAGTACGAGCTATGGGTAAAGTATATATGTAATATATAATGCCCCCCTATACTTAGCGTGTGCTATGTCCCCAGAACACGAAGAGCGAGGAAAAAGACATAGCTCGTGCTAAGCGTAGGAGAGCAAAAGGAACAAGAAGTATAGAAGTCGTCCCGCCCCCCCTACACTTAGGCTCTGGCAGCCTAAGTGTAGAAGAAGATCAGAAATGGGGCGGACGAGGGAAAGATAGGAAGTGGATAAGTATCAATGCGGGCATCGGTCCCCCCTATACTTAGGCTCAGGTCAGCCTAGGTATCGGTAAGAAATGAGTATGAGGACCAATGTAATCTGGAGAATGTACAGAGAACCGACTCAGGTGACCCCTCCCCCCTATACTTAGGATCTGGTCATCCTAAGTATAGTCCAAAATAATGGTTCGATGATGTGGGGATGGGTTACTAGAATCGCGGGGGTAAAGGATAGGATGTACAAGACTGATGGTATACACAGATGAGTCAGTGTGAATCTTTCAAGATGCTGCTGATGGCTGGAGTTCACTGCTGCAAGGTCTCATACGCGGCTTGAGGTGTATCTGCTGTATCTGTCTCGCGCATGAATACAATCTCCTCCACATGGACTAACTGTTCATTGGATTCGACGAAGTGCTTCAACAGCTGCCCATTCACTAGGAATGTCGGTGCATCATCTGCGAGATCTGAGATCTCGACACATCCACTATCATGCACTGTACGGATGACAAATGGTCCCGTCCACTTAGACTTTAACTTGCCTTGGAAAAATCTTCAGCCTAGCATTGAACAACCATACCTTCTGTCCAGGAACAAAGGTCTTTCGTCTGATATATCTATCATGCCAACGCTTCACCTTGTCCTTGTACACCAAACTGTTTTCGTATGCTCGGTTTCTGACTTTCACAAGCTCATTCAGATCCATGTCTCTCTGTTTCTGACCCAGGTGTGTGTTCCAGTTGACTTTTTTATTGCCCATTCTGATTTGTGCACTAACTCTGCGGGCAAATGGCACGGCTTTCCGAATACCATTTGGAATGGGGAGGTGCCTAACGGCGTCTTGTAAGCCGTCCTACACGCCCAGAGGACTTGATCTAAGATCTGAGACCAGTCCTTCCTGTCCGGGCGGACAAGCTTTTGCAATATGGTTTTCACCTCCCTATTCGACACCTCAGCCATACCATTGGTTTGTGGGTGGTAAGGACTCGCGACACAGTGTTCGATGCCGTAGTCCTTCAGGAGTTTCTTCACCTCCCGATTCACAAAGTGGCTACCCCCGTCTGATATCATCATTTTGGGGATCCCGAACCTACAGATTATGTGCTCTCTGATGAATTTACAGACAGTCCTGCTGTCTGCGGCTCGGGTCGGGATAGCCTCCACCCATCTGGACAGATAATCTACCGCAAGGAGGATGTATTCGAACCCGTGGCTGACAGGGAATGGGCCCATGAAATCGATACCCCAGGCGTCAAAGACATCACAAATGATGACCGGCTGCATTGGCATCTCATCCTTGGAACCAACGGTTCCTCCCATTCTCTGGAAAACTGGGCACGACTTCGCGAAGGCGGTGGCATCGCGAAACAGAGTCGGCCAGTAGAAGCCACACTGAAGTACCTTCCATGCGGTCCTCTTCCCGGAGTGGTGTCCTCCTGCCTCCAAGATATGACATAAAGAAAGGACACTCTGGTATTCCTCCTGAGGAATACAACGTCTCCAGACACAATCCGGTCCTTCAAAGAAAAGGATCGGATCCTCCCAATGGTAATGTCTTGCGTCCGACTTGAGTCGGTCGATTTGGTTCTTGGGCCAATCTTCGGGAACTTTCTTGGAGACAAGATAATTCACGATATTGGCGTACCATGGGAGTGAATCGATAACAAGAATCGACTCGTCAGGGAAGGAGTCTCGAATTGGTGAAACCTCGGAAGTATTAAGATCTTCGAGACGAGAAAGATGATCGGCCACTACGTTTTTCTTACCAGGTTTATCACGGATATCCAAATCAAACTCCTGGATAAGTAAAATCCAACGAAGAAGACGCGCCTTCGCGTCCTTCTTCTCCATCAAATACCGTAGTGCCGAGTGGTCCGTGAACACAGTTACCTTGGATCCAATTAGGTGAGATCTGAATTTGTCCAAGGCAAACACTACCGCAAGCATTTCTTTTTCCGTAACTGTATAGTTACGCTGAGCAGTATCAAGCACTTTGCTTGCGTAGTGAATTGCAAACGGGACGCCATCTCTTCTTTGTCCCAATACAGCCCCAACAGCATAATCAGAGGCGTCCGTCATGATCTCAAAGGGTAGGGACCAATCTGGGGCTTGTAGTATGGGTGCGTCCATGATCATTCCTTGTAACAGCTTAAAGGCCTCAAGACATTTGTGATCTATAATAAACTCCATGTCTTTGCCTAGAAGCTCAGTTAGCGGTCGGGCAATCTTAGAAAAATCCTTAATGAATCTCCGATAAAATCCAACATGCCCGAGAAACGACCGCAACTGCTTTACGTTGGTGGGTGGCTGGAGTCGTCTGATCACATCCACCTTGGCAGGGTCAACCTCCATTCCTCTCTTGGAGATGACATACCCCAACACTATGCCCTCCGTCACTATGAAGTGACTTTTCTCCCATGAGAGCACCAGATTAACCTTACAACATCTCTTGAGGACTCGATCCAGATTCCTAAGGCATGAATCGAAAGAATCGCCATGGACCGAGAAGTCATCCATGAAGACTTCCAGGAATTCGCCGACTATTTCGGCGAATACAACAATCATGCACCTTTGAAAAGTACCTGGAGCATTGCATAGCCCAAAAAGCATGCGTCTGAAAGCATAGGTACCAAAGGGGCATGTAAACGTGGTCTTTTCCTCGTCCTCCGGAGCTATGGCTACTTGATTGTAGCCCGAGAACCCATCTAGGAAGCAGAAGAATTCTTTCCCCGCTAATCTTTCTAAAATCTGATCAATGAACGGTAGGGGGAAATGATCATTCTTCGTCGCGGCATTCAGGCGTCTGTAATCCATACAGACGCGCCACGACGTGGGCACTCTCGTCACGATCTCCTCTCCGTCCTCGTTGGTGGTCGTCTGAATTCCCAACTTCTTCGTTACAACATGGATTAGGGCCATCCACTTGGAGTCGGAGATTGGGTAAATAAAACCCGCGTCGCACCATTTTTCTATCTCTTTTTTCACGACCTCTCGTAAATTTGGATTCAACCGGCGTTGGAATTCGCGAGAGGGTTTGGCTTCATTCTCCAAGTAAATATGGTGTGAACACAGAGCGGGATTTATCCCGTGGAGATCGGAAATGCTCCAGCCTATCGCCTTGCGGTTTTTCTCCAGGATCTCTAGCAAGCGAGATTCCTGCTCCTCGGTCAATTGCGAACTGATAATGACCGGAAATTTCTTGTCTTGGCCCGCAAGGAAGGCATATTTCAAGTTTGTGGGTAGGGGTTTGAGCTCAGGAATAGTGTGATCGTCTGAGAAATCTGGCTCAATCTACTCTGGTTCAGTGTTGGAAGTGGTTGGGTCGTGTTCTGTGATAGCTGCCACCAAGTGTGGCTCTGGAGTCGGATCGTCAAAAGTTTCCATACAATCGGCAAACGCCTCGTCCGACTCGTCATCCTCATCTTCCGATTGTCATAAAGATGTAAGGACTGACAGGCCCAACTGGGCCTCTACGTCATCGAAGATGTAGGGCGATGCAGGCTCAGAGCTATACTCGTTCCTGAGGATCTCGCAGACTGACTCATGCACTGGATCATCTTCGCAGGAGATGGACACCTCGGTGCTGGCTGGGTTCTGTCTCCATGGCCCAACTAAGTCTACATGCTCACAATCTGTTCCGGTAGAAGAGTACTCGGTGCTGGATTCGGAATCCGGTCTCTGCCATCTTGTCTGCTTCATTTCAAGTTCCTCATCACCGCCTGGAGTTTGGAACTGAATCTTCCCATTCTTATAATCAAATAAGGCCCCTGCTGTTCTAAGGAAGGGCCAACCTAAAATGATCTGGGAATCTCTCCAATTACGAGGGGTTTCCATATCCAGGACAGTGAAGTCCACCGTGTATTCTTGCCCCTCGACTTTGATTACAATGTTCCTCAACTCACCTTGGGACCTCTTAGTTGATTTGTCAGCGAACTGTAGAAGAGCTCTAGATTTCCTAAGAGGTCCGAGATTAAGCCGCTCATAGAGGGTTGTGGGTCTTAAATTGATTGAGGAACCATTGTCCAGGAGAGTGCGTGCAAATGCGATGTCATCAACATGACTCACCACATAATGTGCACCCATGTCTCTTTGTTTCCGAGGAAACGAGTTCTTTATTGCACAAGTCGTGGCTACTGACAGAACGTGTTTCTCAACACGGTTTTTGGTCTTCCTGCTAACCCTAGTAGGTGTGCATCTCACCTTAAGGTATTTTTGGAATGCAGGAGTCATCTCCACGAACTTGTCAAAAGGGATTGTGACCTTGATGTGTTTATTGCAGAATTCAGCATCTCAGGGTTATCTTTTTGGATTTTCTTCTTTTTCTTCTTTCCACCTTTGAGAGCTCGGGGGAAAGGGATTATTGACTCAGGTTCGAAAACTGAAATCTTCTCATTAATTTCGGGGACTGAGTTCTTAACATGACTCTGACTCTGATACAGACTCGGACTCTGACTCTGACTAAGAATAAAATGCTGAGGCAAAACCGGTGATGCTTCTTCCGCTTCTTTCGGACGATCCTCCTCAGATGGAGGTGCGGACTCTTCATCGGTGTCGTCTGACTCTATGCAAATGCGAGACTGATGCTTCGAGGACTCAGATGTCCTCTTCTTCCGCCGGTGTTGGTGGTGGTGATGCTCCTCCTCTTCTTCTTCCGAGTTCTCCTCAGGTAGAGTCTCGGAGGTTCCTTCCTTCTGCGCCTGTGCCCGATCAGGTATGGTCACGGTCCTTCCGCTCCTGACGGACATATGATTTACATTATCGTACGAAAGGATCTCATGTTCAGATAAGTAATTATCTGAATAATATACCTGATCTCGAGGTCGGTTCTGGCCCTGGTGTACGCTGTTTGGGTTGGCCTGAACCTGTGCGGGAATTGGGGTCCTTGGCGCCATTTGTTGGTCCTGGTTACGAGAGACCCGATTGATTTCGGTCCTCATGTCCAGGTAGTCATTCTGCATCTGTTGGACCCTATCAGACAGGGTCTGGATCGCCAAGGTGAGGGACTCCAATTCGGTGGGCTGGGCTTGCTGCTGTGTTGATGCCGTCCTGTATTGGCTCTGCTGGCCATGCCGATACTGTTGCTGATGGGACGATGCTGGCCCCTGCTGGTAGGTACGCTGCTGCGGCTGGTGCCCCTGTTCTGGCCTGGACTGGAAGCGCGGGACGGTGACGGGCCTGGTTTCTTGGTAGACTGGGGATGGGTGGTGTGGCTGATCCTTCCCCATCTCAATTTGCCGGACTATCGGGTCACGGCTATACCAAAGCCCGTTGATCTCGTATACTGGCGGAGGCTCCTCGTATTCCGTTTCCACTTGTGGGGGTGAATGATGGTTCTGCTGGGTATAAGTCTGATCCCAGCTGCTCTGAGACCCCGGTGCCTGTTCCTGTACAAGATGGACTCGATGTACAGGTACAGGTGGTGCAGAAGGGGCAGGTAGCTTGATCTTAGCTACCTTTTCAGAGAGTTCCTCCACTTTCTTTGGAAGGCTCGAAAGAGACTCCATCTCCGCGACTCTCTTGTGGATCTGCTCGACCATGGTAAGCTTGTCGGCAATCATCCCCATGCTGGGATGAGGTCTTCAGTCAGATCTGCTACAGTCTTTCGAGTTGTCTCATTGGATAGGATTGAGGGAGACAATTGATAGGCCCTTGTGGCCTGAGACCTGCCGGTTTCCGCCATCTGCTCTAGGATCTTCCATACAGCATTCTCATTTTTGTTCAGATAGCTTCCTCCATAGGCGGCACTGACTAACCCCTGCATTCCTGGGGTTAGACCACAGATCAAGGTCTGGACTAAGATCGTCTTTCAAATGCCGTGGCAGGGGCATTTCTGTACTAAATCATTGAACCTATCCCAAGCATCATGGAAAGGTTCACTAGGTCCTTGGGCGAAGTTGGCGATCTTTGTTCTCATCTGGTTTGTCCTACTGAGAGAGTAGAACTTTTTCAAGAATAGGTCCTTGAACTGCATACAGGTATTGCATACCACCCCTAAGTTTTTCAACCAATGAGCCGCCTTATCACCTAAGGCAAAAGGGGTGGCCTTCAGCCGAATATAATCTTGGCCAACATTGGGATGGCTAAGATTGTTGCACACCAACTCGAAGTCACGGAGGAAAGTGTATGGTTCTTCATTAAGTTTTCCGTTGAACTTCGGAAGCAGACTAAGGAAGTGGAGCTTCAGCTCAAATGCCTGGGCGGGAACTGCAGGTGCCAACCAGTTCTGAATCTCGTTCTCCGCCGGGTTATAGGTATCAACCATTGGTCGGTCGATTCCTTCTGCTACTATGATCTGTCCCATCCGCGCCGTGAGATCTGCATTCTTCTGTTCGGCTTCAGCGAGGCGAGCAAGAATCTGTTTTATTTGTTCCTCATCTGGTGGTACTATTGGCGGCATCTCGTCCTCCAGTCCTGGGGGGAAAGTAAGGTCGATGTCAGAGGATAACTCAAGGAAAGGATTACCGAGGCGATAATCTTCCTCGATAATCTCGGAGGAGATGAAAGGGTTGGTTGGAGAGTGACCACCCTGAGTATGAGGGAACCAAGACTCAAGAGGGTCATGAGTCCTGGGTGGTCCAAGGTGCGCTTGGGGCGATAAAGATGAGTCACTTGGGGGACTCATAGAGAGATCGGTGAATAATGCGTCGAGATCTCCCCAATTACTCATCTTGATGTGACGAGAAGAAGATAGGGTTTTACCCCTACCTGAAGCAAGCAAAATCAATCCAAAACCCTGAGTTCACACTCAACAAATGTGAAGGACTCGAAATCGAGTCCGATTAATCTTGTAATTTTTAAATGTGATTTTTCAAACAAGATAGCAAGGATTACGCAGCCTATAGGGAAGTCGGCTTAGAGCCGGATGCGTCTTCCCTGTTTATCCTGTCGCCTAAGATACCGCCGATCCTCCCTTTCTGTGCTCCTATCCGGAGTGGGGACTCAATGACGTTCCCCTATCTACCTCCAAGCAGGCGGAGGCTGACAAAGCTAGGCCTTGTCGCAGAGTACCGCTGGTTCGCCCCTATCTACCCGCGAAGGCGGAGGCTACTTGGTACTTGTCAATGAGCTTAAAAGTATCCCACTCGTGATATTTGCTAAGATCAGTTGGCTTGTGATATGGAAGGCGGGGATTTGGGCTCTGCCTTAAGGTGTTCACACACACACACTCAAGTACCCTCACTCAGCCTGAAAACAGGGTCGGGGATTAATCTCCCGCAAACAATTTTCAAATTTTATTCTCTTTTTTTTGGTCAATACTGTTTAGCAGTCCCGATTTTAAGTTAAGTTATCACTGATTAAGTCCACCACACAGCACGCCTATCGGACAGTCCCAATTTCCGTTTAATTAAATGTGAAAATCAGAGGGAGAAATCGAGAAAAGCCGATGCACGATAAAACAATGATGTTATGCTGAGTTCAGGAGACTTACAGTGATCCCTTCGCTTTTATGCAGGATGCAGAACAGAATTGAAATTTTATCTAAATGCAAATGCAGGCGATGAAAGCCGCTCCTAGACATGCAGTTCTATTAGCGTGAAGAACAGTTTAATTTGGCTAAGTATTGCGGTCTAAGTGCGTCTTTTAAGTGATTTGTGTGGTCCTAATGATTACGAGCACAAACAATTCCTAGATTGGCTCGAGGAGCCACTAGTGCAAGCTAAGTTACAATTCAACCACACAGCACACGGGGACACGATTCCACTATTTTTACACACGCGAGAACCCGAACGGGAACCGCTGGAAAAGATGCGAAAAATGTGGAAATAAATGAATTACAGGTTCTCTCAAATCACTCAAATCAATTCGAATGCTGATTCCTCGAAGCGTCTTCGACTCCGGTGTCCCTCGCACAAAAGCAAGTTGAGGTCAGATAAAGAACGACACAAAAAATGCAAAAAATTTTAAAGACAGAGAAATATTCACAAGAAAAACCGGGGGTCAGAATACCCGGGGAAAGAAAACCAAGCACTCAAAATTTCACCAAAACTTAACCTAAGCCGTGCCTCCCCGGCAAAGGTGCCATTTTGATAACCGCCCCGCACCCTTAGTTAACTCGGTCAAATTAATGTCCAAATTAATTAATAGTTCGTTGCAGTCGGATACGAGAGGCTAGTCAAAAACCACTTATCAATTAATGTTAAGTTAATTTTAAGCGGCAAATAATTTTTTTACTTGGTGGAGTCCAAGGTCGATCTCAAGGAGGCATCTGTCTCCTTAGGTGAATTTTAGCAAGTGTCCAAGTGTTGACTTTCAAGGAGTAATTTTTTTGGTCTTTTTTCTTACTTTTTATGCAGACTTATGCGGAAAATGCAAGCCAATTTAACGTTTCAATTTAATTAATATATCAAATGAAGTCCAAAAATTATGAAAATTAAGATGGTTAATGATGATGAAAATGACCTACACTAATTTTTTTGGAATTTTTCGACACTGAATAAATTTACTGTGAATTAAATGAGTAGACAGGGTGATTTTCAATATTTAATTTTTAATAAATATCAAACCACAATGTTTTCAAGATCTAAAATTATCCTATATAGCTCTAATGATAAGGGACCTAGGAAAATTGACAGATCTTAATTTCACTGTGAAATGAATTAAATGAAATTAATCTAAGAAAATCACTCAACAATTTATTTAGGCCTCGATATGCATGCAAATGACATGAAATTTTTATGGTGTGCTAAGAGTATTGTCCTTAAGCTACTGTGAATTTTTGATGATTTTTGGAAGCTCAGAGAATTAACTACAAATTAAAAGGTGTCACTGGGCAAAATATATCAAAAATTCACCAATTAATTCATTAATAATTCAACTAAAATTACAAAAATGTGACACGTGGACCAATAGACAGAGGACAAAATTCTCAACAAAATGCAATTGTTGGATTTGCAAAATGATGTAAAATGCAATCTAGGGATGCGTGCAAACACAGGGGTGTAAATGCAATACAGGAAATTAAAATTACAATAAGCAAATGTGCAGACAGGGACTAAAATGAAATTACCTATAATGTGGTGGACTCTTGTGCAAAATCTCTACAGTGCACGTGCTCCTCACGTGGGGTCTGCTTCACAGGGACCTCTTTGCAAATATGGAAAGCGCCAGGGGCCTCTGTGCAAATTACCCAGGACGCACGTGCTCCTCACGTGGGCGGACTAGGCTCGGATGGCTGCGGAGGCTCGGATCTAGGCTCGGGCGCTCTGGAGGTCTGGAGTGAGGTTCGTGCGACACGAACCTAGGCTCGGAGAAGAGGTTCGGGCGACTGGGCTACGTGGCGTAATGAAGGCCCTCGGATCGAGATTGATCCAAGGGGTGTTGGTGCGGATGATAAACACAGGTTATCGAGGGTCTAAATACGTCGCTGTGGCGACCCACAATAAAATTTATTTAATCAACAATTAACCCACACTAAAGATCAATAACTTAGAACTAATGTGGAGTTAAAATTTATTTTTAACTCTGCACAAATGGTGTATAGTGACAAGTATGCAGAGAGTTCGAACACAGGGAGCAAGCAGGGTAATTCAAACAATTGTGCTCAGGTGAATGTGTGTGATATGTCTACACTAAGCAAACAAGCAAATGAATTTTTGTGGGTTTTTAATTTTTAATTTTTTTTTAAATTAATTTTTTTTTTGTATTTTGAATTTTAATTTTCTGATTTTTATATTTTATATTTTATATCTTTTTTCTTTTCAATATTGGAATTTAAAGACAATGGAATAAAAGACAAGGTAAAATATTTATAAAATTGTGCAAAAATATCCACAAATTCATAAATGAAGTATCTTTATATTTTTAGGATTTTTTACTGTTTTTGTGATTTTTTTTGGGATTTTTCAAATGTTTTTGGTATTTCTAATTACTGCAATAAGTCAAAACAGTGAAACAAGAGCTGGCTGTGAATAAAATAGGATTTAAAAATAGCAGCCAGTACTCAAAATTTTTCACACTATTTTTCAAATAAAAGGAACAGAATAAAGAACACACCAAGGTTGCAGAAAGCGGTAGTCGGTACTCGGTCGGCGGGGTCACCTACTAAGGATTAGTCGGCAGTCGGGCGACTAGTCGGAATTAGTCGGTCAATAGTCGGTTTTGAATTTTTAATTATTTTAAATATATAAATCAGTTTTTTATACATATATTCGTATGTATATACATGTATTTGTACATTTTATATGACATCATGATGAAACAAAAGAAGTAATTGACTTTAAATATAACATTAAGCGTATTAGAATATGTTTGCTTTTAAAAAAAGTGAAAAACAAAAAAAATAAAAAAGGTTGTTGTAAAAGTCGGCCGATTAGTCGGCCGACTAGGCCGACTAGTCGGCCCGACTAGTCGGGTGGACCGACTAAGGGCCGACTAGGCCTAGTCGAGTCGGCTACCCCCCCGACTCGACTAGTCGGGCCGACTAGTCGGCCTAGTCGGCCGACTTTTGCAAGCTTGGAACACACAGGAACAGAGTTTGTAATTTTTAGGGTTTTCTTTGAATTTTTATATTTTTTTGAAGTTTTTGAGTCTTTTCGAATTTTTAAGGTTTTTCTTTTGAGATTTTTAGTGATTTTTGGACTGACACTAAAATAGGTTAAAATAGACACTAGGTAATTTTTTTGGAATTTTTCGAAACGTTTTTATAATTTTTATGGGTTTTCTAATGCAGACAGTGAAATAAATGCATGTTTTTGGTTTTTAATAAATGTGAAATTGCAATAAAAATGCAATGTGGAATTATGGCGTGCAAGTGCAAGTGTCCAGGAGCTTAAGTCTATTTTTGTGGAATTTTTGGACGTAAAATGATATTATAAATAATGACAACAAGCATCCAAACATTAAACAGTCCTGGCAGGGGTATATATGCAATTTCTAAAACATCCAGGGGCATAGACAAAATTTTCCACAAAATATTGAACTGAATATTTAATTTTTAGCACCAAAATACAATTACAGAACCCGACTGGGAACGGTAGCAATTTTCCCACCAGGGCGCGTGACTTGCACGCGCCTGGCGAGGACTGAAATGTGATTTTTCAAACCCCGGGGGCCTACTTGCAAAATATCCCAAAAAGTTTACACTTGATATGAAAGTTTCGGGACTAAAATATAACACACAAATGACCAAGGGTGTCCTTGCAAAATGCCCACCCCCTCACGTGTACAGGTCACGTGAGGTGACGTGGCGAAGGACCTAGATGCAAATAAACAAAGTTCGAGGGTCTTTATGCAAATATTACAAAACTTTTACACTACAGACAAAAGTTTGAATACTAAATATTAACTACAAAAAGTGCGAGGGTCAGGATGCAAAATACCCATGCTCGGGCGGTCCGACGATGACGCGTGGCGTGAATCCAACGGCTGGCGGCGAGGCGCGATCCAGCGGCGGGGGCCAAGCCACTTATCCACGTGGCAGCACGAGGGCGTCCGATGACGGTTGACGTCGACGTCTGAGATTAGATCTCAAAAAGAGATCCGACGGTGGCTGGGCGTGGAAGATCGGACGGTCGACGCGCGATCTGGAGCTCCACCTCTATCCAACGGTGATGAAGGCCGGAGCAAGAACCGCGACGAACTCTGGCGAGCTGAAGTTCTCCGAGGTCAAGCTCCGTCTTCGATGAGCTTTTTGGCTTCAAAATGGGACGGGAGGCTCCTCAGGTCTTCGTCTATCTCCTGGGGGCGTCAAAATACCGCGGCGGCGGCCGAGGTGCTCAGGCGAAGGTGGCGGAGCTGGGGAGCGTGGCCACGGTCCGGCGAGCGTCAAAACTCGCCTCCAGGCGCTTTCAAGTTGTCTTTGACCTGCACGAAGAGTCAGAAGGTCCAGGGCAAAGTGCCTGGACCTGGGGTGGACCTAATCGATGCGCGTGGGGAAGTGGTCGTCGGTGGCCGGAGGTGCGCTCCGGCGAGGATGCTTGGATGGGCGAAATAAGCGATGGGACTTAGAAATTTTTTGGGGTTTTTGGAGCTACAGCTAACAGGAACCTAATGAGATAAACAAGAAGGTGGGGCGAGCCCTCGATGGCCGGAGCCAGAGGAAGAAAACGTACCTCGACGCCGGAGGTTGGCGGAGGTGAGGGAGACACCCTCGACTTCCAACGCCAAGGCTGAAGGGCTGGCTGTGGAGCTGTCACCTCCACGGAGCTTAGGAGCACGAAAATGGCGCAGAAGGGTGGACCGAAGGGGCTCAAAATTGGGCTTGAAGGTGGCCGGTCGCTTAAGTAGCATGGAAGGCGCGCGTTTTCGATGAGGGATCACGGGTGGATGGAGCAGATCTAGGAAGATCTACTAGGTCGGCGAGGTAGATGGATCGACAGTAAACAAATCTCATGAAGAGATCGACCACCCTCGAGCAACGAATCATGGCGAAAAAATCGAGAAAGTCGGACCTCGGGAAGGTCCAACAAGAGGCGCAGGGCTAGGGCTGAGGAGTTGACCCGGGGTCAACTTTTCTGGCCTCCTGGTTGGTCCACGTGGACCAACCAGGAAAAAGAATTAAAGAATGTTTTATTAATTCGTTTAAAAATAGAAAAAGGCCGAATTAATTTTTGGTTAAAGAATAAAAAATGTTCAAAATTTTATGTAGTATTTTATTATGATTTTTAATTTATTTTATGAAATATATTTTTACAAGTTTGCATTTATACCCCTATATAGGTATATTATTTGTATATTTTAGTATTTTATTTTTATTTTATGTCTTTTAATTTATTTATTTTTGTTTATTATTTTCTAAAATTATAGAATACTTTTATATTCACAAATATATTTTTATTTTATTTTTCTGATTTGTTTTGTATAATTAATAAAATAAAATGGTATAATGTATAGGTATGGGTATAGGCAGTATACCTATGTATCCAATATATAAGTATTTTATTTTGACTTTTCTTGAGGTTTTTATTCCAATTTTAATGTACATAATTATTATAAATAATATTTACAACATTATAAAAATATAAAATTATAAAAATAATAAATAAATAATAAATTGAATATTTTAATCGGTACAATGTACAATGTGGGTCCAAAACTCAACTTTCAAACCGTAAATCCGCCAAATGCGAAACCACCGCCATTAAATAGATTATTTTCTTCTATATACAATTAAAGGTGAGTATGCTGCATTTGGAGTTTTCATTTGTGAGATACGGGTCTGGGAAGTTGGGATTCTGGATTCTTATTCAGATCATAACTTTTTATCTGTACATTATTTTTCTTGTGAAACCAATTTTGTATTTTTATTTATAAAATTATCTACAACTTTCATGTACAAAGTTTATTTATTTGATGTATACAAAGTGGAACCAAAAATAGGTCCCAAAATGACTAAGAAATGAATAAAATAACATAGGTATTTGACCCTTATCTCCCCCTACTTTCTTCCTGGTCGACCTAGTCATCAAGATGCCTAGGTCTCGGGGTTTCGGGTCATAAAATATTTACAATATTTTATTCTTTTTCTTTTCTTTATTTATTCTATAATTTTGGCCTTAATTACAATGTTTTATACACTAAATAGATGCATATGCATGAATGATAATATGATGAAATAAAGGTTATTTACAGGTATTTGCTAAGGTTTTTGGTGCCAAAATGATAGAATAAAGATGATGAAATGTGGATTCATCATCCACCTATACTTTACCTTTGCTAGTCCCTAGCAAACACTTATGCAATAAGTGCAAAGAAAGAAAAGAAAAGAAAGAAAAGAAAAAGAAAAATCTTGGATTTAATTTGATTATTAAACTTGTCTTCACAGAATCAAAGTTTGGAGCTTAAGTCGGACCTTAGGAATTTTAGTGCGGTCGGAACCTTAATGGGAACCAAATTTGAAATCCAACAGTCCTTGAGAATCCCAAAACTCTGTCCAAGTCTCCTCAATAGCCAGGTCAGAAATACTTCAACTCATACGCAAACTCTTACGACTATGAATCTGTCTTGTACAGTGTAAGTGATATGTAGCTCTCCACCTCAGAAGTGACAACGAGACAACCTCCCCCAACCTGGTAACTCTAATGCCTCGGTCTAGCAACTCTTTCCTCGAGAAGCGGGGTATTCCCTTCTAAGTTCAAGTGCAACCGGCTCAAGAAGAGGGGGAAGAAGTATAGACTTTTGGAAGCTTAGCCAGTGTAGCTAAGTCTCCCGCTGCAAGCTTCATGAGATGTAACATGGATACCATAAGCTTTTGCTTTATTGAACTATATACACTCCGGTGGGGTTATTAAATTTTCAATCCGACCCACCATTTTTTTGGAGTTCTTTTTGCATTTTGCATTTTTTTTCAAGGACTTCTTTACAACATATCTACATGGTGCATCATATATACAAGAAATTTTCCTCTTGAGCCAGTAGACTATCCCTCTTTTAAGCTTTATTGCAACCCACGGCTTCTGTCTTTAGCCTTCATCACCACTAGACCAAGTTGAGGTGCACTTCCTTCACTATAAGAAGAAGAGAGGTTCCGCCTAGAAGTACTACCCTCATATGCTACCCCAAGCCAAAGGAAACTGCCTCCTCACTACCTCATCCATGGAGAGCTATGTGAAAGGTGCAGGTGTCCAAGTTAGGTCACTATCAACAAGAGTCGTGCGTGTGCTCCGAAATACTCTACTTAGGCAGTCAAGAATTCATTGAACCAAGTCCCGTGATTCTCAAAGAATTAAGTCAACTAGACCTGAAGTACCTCAAACTCAGTTCCTATAAGGTTCCTGTTATTAGGTAGATTTTAAGGTCCAATCAAGCTCCAATCTCCGGATTTTACTTAGACTTGTTCAACTATCAAACTTAATCCGAAAAATGCTCATGCCATGCAGTGCTATGCAGAAAATATTTTTGCGATGCAATTTTCAAAGATTTTGAACTTTTTATGGATTTTTGAAAAGATGATGTATGCGTATGCAGATGCATTTTTGTATTTTTCAAAAAGATATTTCAAATGTTTTTCGGATTTTAGTTTTGCAGATGTTTTTGGGATTTTTGAAAGCAAAAGGTTTTGGCTGAAAACTAGGTGAAAACTATGTACACGGGAGTGCTTCTTATATATACAAGAAGTGGATTTTAGGAATTTACAAGGGTAAGTGGTCAGTTTTATATATATAGTGGATTTTTAGTGTGATGTGTGTATCCCTCAAACTTATTTGACACAAGCTTTTCACACAATTTTTGAAAACTATAGTCCAAAATAATTTTCACAAACATTTTACAAACATGTACACACATTTGAAAATCATTTTGCAATCGGTTTTCCAAACAGTATATATAGATTTTTCACATATTTTTGCAACCATTTTTCAAACCATTTGCAAATCATTTTTCAAACATTTAATTTCACACAAAGAAAATAAATTTTACAAACCACAAATTTTTACACAGGTTAAAAACATGTAACAAAACATTTTCAAAATAGTTTTCAATAGATGTTCACAAAGATTTTCAAACTATTTTTCAAACATTTTGCAAAACCTGTTTCGCCTGATTTATTACTCAGTATATACAAGAAAAGAATTTGAGGAATAACCACATCTTTTTATTAAGGGTTTTTAATGAGTTTTAAAGAATTATTATCCATATTTGTTAGGAAAATACGAAAGTACGAGTTATGGCTAAAGTATATACGTAGTATATACGACCCCCCCTATAGTTAGCTTGAGCTATGTCCTCATAGATCGGAGAGAAAAGAGAAGACATAACTCGTACTAAGTATAGGCAAGTCTAAAGAATGAATGAATCAATGAATGAGAAGTTGACCGTCCCCCCTATACTTAGGATCAAATAATCCTAAGTATAGCAGAGTGTACACAACGCAGGGAGGGTCAAGGGTGGTAATGAACAGATCGTACTCAGATTGTCTCCCCCTATACTTAGGGTAAGATATCCCTAAGTATAGACAAGAAGAGGAGACAATGGAGAGGATCAAAGAATAAAAATACTCAGGGTGCACACCCCCCTATACTTAGGACAAAGTACGTCCTAAGTATGGAAACTGTCTATAAGGGCTGCATCTTTTTGATAGATGAAAAAGGTAGAAGAAGAAAGAAGAAAAAGGAATAAAATATATCGACCAATGAAAGAGTGATATGGACAGATGATCTGTACAGTGGAAGATAAAAGTGATCATCATGTATGAGATGCAGATGATATGAGTCAAAGGGCACATCTCATACCAGAAGAATGGGGGCAACGTCAATGGTCGGTGGATCATGATCAAGATATAGTTTCAGGCGTTGACCATTGACGCGGAATGTAGAGGAAGATGACGGTTCGGATATGTCGATGCTACCATTGTCATGTACCTTCCTGACCACATACGGACCTTTCCTCTTGCTTTGCAACTTCCCTGGGAATAATTTCAGCCTGGAATTAAACAACCATACTCTCTGATCTGGCTCAAACTGTTTATGGCTGATATGCGAATCGTGCCATGTCTTCACTTTCTCTTTATACTGTAGGCTGTTCGAAAAAGCTGTGTCTCTCAGTTCTTCTAGGGCTGCCAATTCTGCTCTTCTCTGGTCTCCTATACTCTCTGGATCCAAAAGTAACTCAGTGACTGCCCAAAAGGATTTGTGCTTGATCTCCACTGGCAAATGGCACGGCTTGCCATAGACGAGACGAAAGGGAGATGTCCCCAATGGATTCTTGAAAGAAGTCCGATAGGCCCATAAGACCGAGTCCAAAAGCTGTGACCAATCCTTTCGGTCTGGGCGGACAACTTTCTGCAAGATAGTCTTTATCTCCCGATTCGATACTTCGGCAAGACCATTAGTCTGAGGGTGATATGGAGTGGCAACCCGGTGATCAATGCCGAACTCGTCTGCAAGGGCCCTAACCTTATCATTGATGAAATGAGACCCCCCGTCTGAAATCAAGACTCTAGGAACCCCGAACCGTGAAATGATATTTTTCCTCAAGAATTTGCACACGGTTTTCGCATCTGCGGCTCGGGCGGGGATGGCCTCAACCCAACGGCTGACATAATCCACAGCCAGCAAAATATGCTCGAATCCCTGACTCTTAGGAAATGGGCCAATGAAATCAATCCCCCATGCATCAAAAACCTCACAGAAGTGAATGGGTTGCATGGGCATCATGTCTCTCTGTCCGCAGGTTCCCATTTTCTGACAGTCAGTGCATCTCTTCACGAACTCATCAGAATTCTTGAAGAGAGTAGGCCACCATAGGCCGGATTGAAGCACCTTCTGTGCTGTCCTTTTTCCAGAATGATGTCCTCCTGCCTCAAGCTTGTGGCAGTATGTGAGGACGCTTTGCTGCTCTTCTTGAGGAATGCACCTCCTCCAGATACTATCCCCTCCTTCATGATAAAGGAAGGGATCCTCCCAATGATAAAACTTGGCCTTAGCTAGGAAGGTCTCAAGTTTCTGCCTGGGCAACCCTGAGGGACTGTCTTGGCAACAAGATAGTTTACAAAGTCAGCATACCACGGGAGTGAGGTGACAGCCAAGATCGCCTCATCTGGAAATGTCTCAGTGATAGGTGCGCTGGGCTCAGATTCCTCAAGGTTCTCCAATCTGGAGAGATGATCCGCCACCACATTCTTGACTCCAGGCTTGTCCTTAATTTCAATATCAAATTCCTGGAGTAGAAGGATCCATCTGGTGAGACGTGCTTTGGCATCCTTCTTAGCCATTAAGTACCGGATGGCGGTATGATCAGTGTAAATGGTCACTCTAGATCCGAGAATATATGATCGATACTTATCAAGAGCAAAGACTACGGCCAGCATTTCTTTCTCAGTCACAGTGTAATTCCGCTGCGCGGCATCCAAAGTTCGGCTGGCGTAGTGAATGGCAAATGGTAAACCATCCCTCCTCTGTCCGAGCACAGCCCCAACGGCAAAATCTGAAGCATCCGTCATGATCTCGAATGGGAGAGACCAATCAGGTGGCTGAAGGACAGGAGCAGAAACAACCATATTCTTGAGAGTCTCAAATGATTCAAGACACTTATCATTAACAATAAACTCGGTGTCTTTGGTGAGCAAGTCAGTGAGCGGTCGGGCAATTCGACTGAAGTCCTGAATGAACCGTCGGTAGAAACCGACATGCCCCAGAAAAGACCGTAACTGATGCAAGTTGGACGGTGGACTGAGTTTTCTGATGATATCCACCTTGGCCGGATCGACCTCCATGCCCCTGTTGGAGACGATATGACCAAGGACCGTCCCCTGAGTCACCATAAAGTGGCTCTTCTCCCAAGATAACACAAGGTTGACCTCTATGCAACGCTGAAGCACACGGTCTAGGCAGTCAAGACAAGCATCGAACCCATCGCCGTAGACCGAGAAGTCATCCATGAAGACCTCTAAACAGTCACCCACCATGTCCGAGAAGATGGACAACATGCACCTCTGGAATGTCGCCGGAGCGTTGCATAGACCAAAGGGCATCCGTCTGAAAGCATACGTCCCAAACGGACAGGTGAATGTCGTTTTCTCCTGGTCTTCGGGCGCAATGGCCACCTGATTGTATCCAGAGTACCCATCAAGAAAACAATAATGACTCTTCCCGGCTAGCCGTTCGATAATCTGATCAATGAAGGGTAGCGGGAAGTGATCCTTCTTGGTGGCCTCATTCAATCGTCTGTAGTCCACACAGACCCTCCAAGAAGTTGGTACTCTGGCCGCGATCTCCTCTCCGGACTCGTTGACAACTGTAGTGATACCCGTCTTCTTGGGTACCACATGGAGTGTACTAACCCATTTGGAGTCGGAGATGGGGTAGATAAAATCGGCGCTCCACCACTTGGAAATTTCTTTCATGACTACATCTCGAAGATTAGGGTTCAGCCGTCGTTGGAACTCACGCGACGGCTTAGCATTATCTTCAAGATAAATGTGGTGAGAGCACAGAGCCGGACTAATCCCCTGAAGATCAGCGATATTCCAACCTATCGCCTTGCGGTTTCTTTTAAGAACCTCCATCAGACGAGATTCTTGCTCTCCAGTCAAACCTGCTGAGATAATGACTGGGTGCATATCTGGCTCACCCGCAAGGAATCTGTACTTCAATGACTGCGGCAGAGGCTTTAGTTCTGGACAACTGGGAGGCGGCAGATCTGGCTTCTGATATGTCTGTGTAAATGCTACCAGGTTTGCATGAGAGAACTCTCGCTCGGTATGAATCTCTGACAAAGGGCGGCCTGCTGAATCATCTATAAACTGTACTGGTGCGCACTCTGTCATGGTTGTCGGCTCAGAAGGAATCAGACAAGGCATATAGTCATCAAAATCATCCCAGTCAATGTCTGAATCCGAGGGATCAGCAGAAGATGAGTTAGCATGGAGTTCATCATCACCATATGTTGCAACACTGTCAGCCACATGTGTATCCTCCTCCAGGGATGTGCTCTCCCGGCTCTCGATTGCCATGAGCTTGAGATATAGTGAATCTGTAGGCAAGGCAAGAGTCGGTGCCACGGGATCTTTCCAGTTGGATTCATCATCAGTCATCATGAAATCACACACCTGGTGGATGTCTAGCTCTTCCTCTGTCATCTGCTCGGCTTCGCTGGATTGTTCTGAGCATTCTAACTCTCTAGACCTGGTTTCCTCGATTGTCTCTATTTGTATGGTTTCGCCCTCTACGCGAAAGCACACCTTCCCGCAATCATGGTCGGTCACCGCCTTGGCTGTGGCCAAGAATGGGCGTCCAAGTATGATGGGGGCATCGGTTACCGACTCAGGGATCTCCATGTCCAACACAACGAAGTCCACGGGGAATTTCAGGCCCTAAATGGTAACGACCACGTCTTTCAATAACCCCTTCGGCCTCTTTATCGATCTGTCAGCAAACTGAAGGACTGTTCTACTTCGAAGAAGAGGGCCAAACTCGAATCGCTTGAGTAAGGCTGTCGGAAGGAGGTTAATTGAAGAGCCGCTGTCTAATAGAGTACGATCGAACTGCTGCTTTTGAATCTCGCATCTGACATAGGGAGCTCCTGCGTCTGGTCGCTTGGTTGGCAGCTTGTTCTGGATGGTGCAGCATGTGTCATGAGTGAGCATATGGATTTGATCTCTGTGCCTCTTCTTCCTTCGGATAGTAGTTGTATCTTTCAAGTTCTTTTTGAAGAAAGGAATATGCTCAAATGCTTCTCGTAGAGTCAGCTGAATGTGAAATCTATCAATCATTTGGTTGCCGAACTCTACCTGCTGATCCTTTTTTGGATTTTTATTCCCCTTCGCACGACGGAGGGCCTCAGGGAAGGGGACGGTAGGGGCCTCCTCAGATGGAGGACTAGGAATCGGTTCCTGTGCCTGTGAAGATGAAGGATCCACACAACCATAACCATGCAACACATATGGATCCGTAATGTGAACAGAAGCCTTTCCTTTATTCATATTTTTGTTTTTCATTGTGTCTCCACAGTCCTTGGGTACAAAATGTGGTGACATCACAAAAGGTGGCTCAACAAAAGTAGAGGTGGTGGTCTCAGTACCACCCCTGGCACCTGTCTCTGCAGCATCAGCACCGCGCTCTGGCTCGTCATCCAAAATGGTGGCATCAGCACCACCGTCTGCAACTGGTATCACGACGACATCACCACCGTCGTCCTGGACTTCATCATTGGTGGTATCAGCACCACCGTCAACATCATCATGAGAGGCATCGGCACCGCTCCTCTGCTCCTCTGGCGCTCCTGATTCTGCTTCCTGTTGTCGCTCAGAAGAGGCGCCGCCGGCTGGCATCCTACCGCTCCTAGTAATGACAAAATTAGCATCATGAACGGAACAAGATGTGTCACTCAAATAGTCACTAGGAGAGGTATCCTCTGTAAATTCTACCTGCTCAGACTTCCTTTTCAGACTGTTCGGGTTTGGTTCAATCTGAGCGGGTATGGCGGCCTTGCCTTTCATAATGTCCCTCATTTCCTGCCGGAATTCATCCATTTCTTGCCTGAAAGAGGCTCATTGTTCAAATAGCAAGCGGGCAAGATCATCAAGGGCTGGGTTCTCAAAGGCCGGACCCTGAGAACCGGATGGCTGTCCCTGCTGGAAATGGGGGTACTGCTGTTGTGCCTGATACTGGGGGTGCTGGGAATAAGATTGATGAGGCTGCTGTCGCTGCCTCCACTGCTGTCCCTGATAGGTGGGACGAGGACCACTCTGAAATTGTTGCTGATGGGCATACTGGGGCTGTTGGTGCGGTTGTTGCTGACTGTTCGGATGTCCTTGGGCGGGATTCTGCTGTTGAGATGAGGAGCCACCGTTGCCCCAACGAAATCCGGGGTGATCACGATGAATCTCGGGCTGAGGGTACCGGTCGTACCAAATCCCATTGACTTCCATCAATGGATCCTGCTCGAAGGATGGTGGAGGAAGAACCGCCAGCGGCTGCTCTGGCTGATAAACCACCATCTGAGTCTCCTGAGACGGTGGTCGCTCTGGATGGTACTGTAGCAATGGGACCGGCTCTGCCTGGATATGGTTCACCTGGCGGTATGAGGTAGAGCCCTGGTTGGCATTGCTACTGCTGGAGTCAGCCCGTGACCTGGGAGGCTGTTGGGTATGAGTCTGTGCCTCCTGAATGCATAGAATTTGAGTCTTCAGGTCACTCATAGTTTTGGTGATAAGGTCCATCTGAGCAAGACCTTGATTCTGCTTCTTTTCGAGGATCTCCATGCGGTCCAGCTTCTCACTAATAATGCCCATGTCCGTTGCGGCTGATTCGGCTTGGGCTGCGACAACTAACACTGTGTTGGGACCGGCATCGATGCAGGCGATCCTCTGAAATGATCCCGCTCCCTGCGGAGGTTTTTGTTGAGTGTAGACTCGGGCTTGGGTCATCACGGTTGAATTCTCTGCCATGCCTTCATAGATGGCCCAGACGTCATCTTCACCCTTGGAAAAATAGGATCCACCGCAAGAGGCGTTCACTAGCCCCTGCAACTCCGGTGTCAGCCCACAGAAGAAACTCTGAACGAGGTTGGGCTTGGAGATGTCATGATGTGGACACCGGTCGATGAGCTCTCTGAATCGATCCCAGGCCTCATGGAACTGTTCATTTGGGATCATGACGAAATTACTGATCATGGCTCGAGCTGCGTTGGTCCAGCCGAGAGGATAGTATTTCTTCAGAAATGCGGTCCGGAGATCTGCCCACGTGTTGACGAATTGCCCCAGATGTTTGAGCCAATATGCGGCTCTATCAACCAGAGAGAATGGGAAGGCAATCATCTTGATTGTGTCCTCGGTTATCAACCGATCATGGATGGTGCTGCATATCATTTCAAATTCTTGGAGGTGGAGGTGCGGCTCTTCGGTCGGCAACCCATGGAACTTGGGTAGCAGCTGGATAGTGTGGGGCCGAAGCTCGAAATCTCCGTGAATGGGTGGGAGTCGGATCCAACGACGAGTGAGGGAGGCAGCTGGGTTGTGCAATTCCCTCATGATGGTCTGTGGTGGTCTCTCAGCGTCTGGATCGGCTCCTTCTGCATCAGGTCCGCCTCCTCCTCCACCACCGCCCCCAGGTCGGTTCTCTCTCATCTGTGTTATCTCTCTCATCAGGTCTCCCATGAATGTTCCCTGGTCGCGGATCTGTCTCTGCATAGTTTCCAGGGATGCTAACAAGGAATTATTTATGGCTGCCTGATCAAATAGGAATGGCGGGTGCTCATGGTCATCTTCATGCTCGCCTCTGTCTGCCATGTCTGGATTTTCTGAAAAAGCAAAAGAGGCCATCTCAGGTGCTATCGAATGAGCTGAACTTTGTGATGCACCGTACTCCGAAATGATCGGACTGAGAGTAGGAGAATGGGAAGGGTGGTCGAGGGGGAACATGGTGGATGTGAACTCAGGCTCGGAGAGTGGACTCTCCGAGGTATTCCTAGATGAATAAGGAGGAGTGCTTGATAGCGGTGCCAATAGGTTTGGCCTAAGAGATCTCCGTCCCATCATCTTGATCTAAAGAAAGGCGGATGAGATCTGGAATGCAAACAGGATGTTAAATCAAAACCCCAGCTTCACCTACACAACACTTGAGCTGATGACCGTGAGAGTTCGGTCTGTTATCTTGTCAATTTTTATTAGGTGATCAGTCAATCTATCAGAGCGTTAGAGCGAGCTGTTAGGTATCCTACTTTCCTAGCCGACTGTCCCAATCCACGTCAGATCTTTCCCAACCAGTATGAATTGCGGACCGTATCCCGGTTGCTCCCGCTAATTCACTCTGTTAAGGACATCGCGGTCCGCTTTACCGGTTACCGGAGAGATCCTCACTGGAGAACGACTAACCACGACCAGTAGTCAACCAAAATTTCAGACGTGGCTCTATCCTAGTGTCGAGTCACTCTCTCGCAGCAGATAAATCAAACAAGGAGGGGATTACTCTCCCAAAACAAAATTTTTGGTGGGATGAGTTTTAAGGTCGAGTTTGCATTAGCAGTCCCAATTTTTATTGTTTTCACTTTTTATGTGTTTTTCTGAGCAAACATCGTCTAACGAATTTTCCAATTTCCTTGTTATTAAAGTCCAATAAAACTGGGGGAGGAAAGCGGAAAAGCCGATGCGCGGTCAAAATCTATGATGCATGCAGGGATAGAGATGCGTACCTTGTCGCCAGCACTCTACATGCAAAGTGATCCGCGCATAATTTAAAGACAATAATTTAAACTACCTATATGCATGCACGAGGAAATCGTCCTAAGATGAGCAACTTCTATTAACGTGAAGAACAAGTAACTATGACAAAGAAAAGAGTCCGGAGTCCGGTCTAGGCTCACCCCTCCTCTTCTCGACACATCGAGTTCAGGAGTAGCGCTTAACAGGGTGGGCTCGCGGCACGTGGCCTCTAGTCCAAGTCAAATAGCTTTTTCAATTGATTTTTAGCCAAGTCCAATTACGTTCTATAGGTGCGGGCAAGATATTAGGGATTGGGCCTTAGCTTCTTAGTTCGTCACAGTCAACAAAAATTCCTATGTCTGGGGGCTAAATCTTCGTGAAACAAATAGAAATAAAGGCGAGAAAACCGCAAAAAACGCAAAACCGCGGTGAGCCCCCAAGTGAACAAACACTTGGAAATTAGGCCCGGAGTGTCCAAAAGTCCAAATGTACCTGTATTATTACAAATTAATAAGTCACTCTCTCACTGAAATAAAGGGCAACTAATCTAATCACTCTCTCTCAATCCTCCTGCTCTCTCCTGCCGACTTGGCTAAAGAATAGCCGACTCCGCTTCCCAAGGATGCTCCGGATCACCTAAGCAATCCGCCTTGCTCCGCGGTCCCTCGCAAGAAGACAAGAAAAGAGATGGTCAGATAGCTCAACAAGATATATCAAAAATGTAAGAGATGGAGAATGATACTATGGTAAACAATCACACAATCAAACAAAATGTGAACTACTCGCTGTTGCTCCCCGGCAACGGCGCCATTTGATAAACACAGGTTATCGAGGGTCTAAATACGTCGCTGTGGCGACCCACAATAAAATGTATTTAATCAACAATTAACCCACACTAAAGATCAATAACTTAGAACTAATGTGGAGTTAAAATTTATTTTTAACTCTGCACAAATGGTGTATAGTGACAAGTATGCAGAGAGTTCGAACACAGGGAGCAAGCAGGGTAATTCAAACAATTGTGCTCAGGTGAATGTGTGTGATATGTCTACACTAAGCAAACAAGCAAATGAATTTTTGTGGCTTTTTAATTTTTAAATTTTTTTAAATTAATTTTTTTTGTATTTTGAATTTTAATTTTCTGATTTTTATATTTTATATTTTATTTTTTTTATTTCTTTTCAATATTGGAATTTAAAGACAATGGAATAAAAGACAAGGTAAAATATTTATAAAATTGTGCAAAAATATCCACAAATTCAGAAATGAAGTATCTTTATATTTTTAGGATTTTTTACTGTTTTTGTGATTTTTTTGGGATTTTTCAAATGTTTTTGGTATTTCTAATTACTGCAATAAGTCAAAACAGTGAAACAAGAGCTGGCTGTGAATAAAATAGGATTTAAAAATAGCAGCCAGTACTCAAAATTTTTCACACTATTTTTCAAATAAAAGGAACAGAATAAAGAACACACAGGAACAGAGTTTGTAATTTTTAGGGTTTTCTTTGAATTTTTATATTTTTTTGAAGTTTTTGAGTCTTTTCGAATTTTTAAGGTTTTTCTTTTGAGATTTTTAGTGATTTTTGGACTGACACTAAAATAGGTTAAAATAGACACTAGGTAATTTTTTTGGAATTTTTCGAAACGTTTTTATAATTTTTATGGGTTTTCTAATGCAGACAGTGAAATAAATGCATGTTTTTGGTTTTTAATAAATGTGAAATTGCAATAAAAATGCAATGTGGAATTATGGCGTGCAAGTGCAAGTGTCCAGGAGCTTAAGTCTATTTTTGTGGAATTTTTGGACGTAAAATGATATTATAAATAATGACAACAAGCATCCAAACATTAAACAGTCCTGGCAGGGGTATATATGCAATTTCTAAAACATCCAGGGGCATAGACAAAATTTTCCACAAAATATTGAACTGAATATTTAATTTTTAGCACCAAAATACAGTTACAAAACCCGACTGGGAACGGTAGCAATTTTCCCACCAGGGCGCGTGACTTGCACGCGCCTGGCGAGGACTGAAATGTGATTTTTCAAACCCCGGGGGCCTACTTGCAAAATATCCCAAAAAGTTTACACTTGATATGAAAGTTTCGGGACTAAAATATAACACACAAATGACCGAGGGTGTCCTTGCAAAATGCCCACCCCCTCACGTGTACAGGTCACGTGAGGTGACGTGGCGAAGGACCTAGATGCAAATAAACAAAGTTCGAGGGTCTTTATGCAAATATTACAAAACTTTTACACTACAGACAAAAGTTTGAATACTAAATATTAACTACAAAAAGTGCGAGGGTCAGGATGCAAAATACCCACGCTCGGGCGGTCCGACGATGACGCGTGGCGTGAATCCAACGGCTGGCGGCGAGGCGCGATCCAGCGGCGGGGGCCAAGCCACTTATCCACGTGGCAGCACGAGGGCGTCCGATGACGGTTGACGTCGACGTCTGAGATTAGATCTCAAAAAGAGATCCGACGGTGGCTGGGCGTGGAAGATCGGACGGTCGACGCGTGATCTGGAGCTCCACCTCTATCCAACGGTGATGAAGGCCGGAGCAAGAACCGCGACGAACTCTGGCGAGCCGAAGTTCTCCGAGGTCAAGCTCCGTCTCCGATGAGCTTTTTGGCTTCAAAATGGGACGGGAGGCTCCTCAGGTCTTCGTCTATCTCCTGGGGGCGTCAAAATACCGCGGCGGCGGCCGAGGTGCTCAGGCGAAGGTGGCGGAGCTGGGGAGCGTGGCCACGGTCCGGCGAGCGTCAAAACTCGCCTCCAGGCGCTTTCAAGTTGTCTTTGACCTGCACGAAGAGTCAGAAGGTCCAGGGCAAAGTGCCTGGACCTGGGGTGGACCTAATCGATGCGCGAGGGGAAGTGGTCGTCGGTGGCCGGAGGTGCGCTCCGGCGAGGATGCTTGGATGGGCGAAATAAGCGATGGGACTTAGAAATTTTTTGGGGTTTTTGGAGCTACAGCTAACAGGAACCTAATGAGATAAACAAGAAGGTGGGGCGAGCCCTCGATGGCCGGAGCCAGAGGAAGAAAACGTACCTCGACGCCGGAGGTTGGCGGAGGTGATGGAGACACCCTCGACTTCCAACGCCAAGGCTGAAGGGCAGGCTGTGGAGCTGTCACCTCCACGGAGCTTAGGAGCACGAAAATGGCGCAGAAGGGTGGACCGAAGGGGCTCAAAATTGGGCTTGAAGGTGGCTGGTCGCTTAAGTAGCATGGAAGGCGCGCGTTTTCGATGAGGGATCACGGGTGGATGGAGCAGATCTAGGAAGATCTACTAGGTCGGCGAGGTAGATGGATCGACAGTAAACAAATCTCATGAAGAGATCGACCACCCTCGAGCAACGAATCATGGCGAAAAAAATCGAGAAAGTCGGACCTCGGGAAGGTCCAACAAGAGGCGCAGGGCTAGGGCTGAGGAGTTGACCCGGGTCAACTTTTCTGGCCTCCTGGTTGGTCCACGTGGACCAACCAGGAAAAAGAATTAAAGAATGTTTTATTAATTCGTTTAAAAATAGAAAAAGGCCGAATTAATTTTTGGTTAAAGAATAAAAAATGTTCAAAATTTTATGTAGTATTTTATTATGATTTTTAATTTATTTTATGAAATATATTTTTACAAGTTTGCATTTATACCCCTATATAGGTATATTATTTGTATATTTTAGTATTTTATTTTTATTTTATGTCATTTAATTTATTTATTTTTGTTTATTATTTTCTAAAATTATAGAATACTTTTATATTCACAAATATATTTTTATTTTATTTTTCTGATTTGTTTTGTATAATTAATAAAATAAAATGGTATAATGTATAGGTATGGGTATAGGCAGTATACCTATGTATCCAATATATAAGTATTTTATTTTGACTTTTCTTGAGGTTTTTATTCCAATTTTAATGTACATAATTATTATAAATAATATTTACAACATTATAAAAATATAAAATTATAAAAATAATAAATAAATAATAAATTGAATATTTTAATCGGTACAATGTACAATGTGGGTCCAAAACTCAACTTTCAAACCGTAAATCCGCCAAATGCGAAACCACCACCATTAAATAGCTTATTTTCTTCTATATACAATTAAAGGTGAGTATGCTGCATTTGGAGTTTTCATTTGTGAGATACGGGTCTGGGAAGTTGGGATTCTGGATTCTTATTCAGATCATAACTTTTTATCTGTACATTATTTTTCTTGTGAAACCAATTTTGTATTATTATTTATAAAATTATCTACAACTTTCATGTACAAAGTTTCTTTATTTGATGTATAAAAAGTGGAACCAAAAATAGGTCCCAAAATGACTAAGAAATGAATAAAATAACATAGGTATTTGACCCTTATCTCCCCCTACTTTCTTCCTGGTCGACCTAGTCATCAAGATGCCTAGGTCTCGGGGTTTCGGGTCATAAAATATTTACAATATTTTATTCTTTTTCTTTTCTTTATTTATTCTATAATTTTGGCCTTAATTACAGTGTTTTATACACTAAATAGATGCATATGCATGAATGATAATATGATGAAATAAAGGTTATTTACAGGTATTTGCTAAGGTTTTTGGTGCCAAAATGATAGAATAAAAATGATGAAATGTGGATTCATCAGCGGACACATGGCCTAACCTCGGGCCTTTGGATCGATGATGATCCACGGTCTCTGGGCTCGAAGAAGACGGCGACGTGGCTCGCTGAGGACCGCTGGATCAAAGGCACGATCGACGGTTAGAAGCTGCTGCGGTGAGGTGACGCGTGGCGATGTGGGGGCCGTTCGATCGATGTGATCGAACGACAGCTGCTCTTCTGCTCCGACGATCCTCCGCCGCCTGCGGAGGAGAAGGTGGGGCTCCGGCGAAGGTGCTGTAGCTCCGCCCGTCCTTCCTCGAGGCGCTGACGCTCTCCGACTTGTCGGAGATATCCCATAAGCTGCGCGGATGGTCGATGAAGGCTCCGGTGGCCTCAGAAGTGAGAGAGGGCCGTCGGAAGTTGCTGACAACGAAGCTCGAAGTCGTCTCCGATGAAGCTCCGATCAGTGACAAATGAAGTACCTCCAAGGGTCAGAGACTAGCCGAAGCTCGTGCGTGCTTGTGTGGAGAGGTGAAGGTAGTAGGCGAGGCCTAAGGCGAAGGGGAGGGGGACGGTCGGGCGATGGAGCTCCGGCCAAATGGCAGAGCTGGTGATCGGAATGTTGCGAGGTGTGTTGTCGGAGGTCGTGAATGGTGTCGCGAGGATGAGAGCTTCGACGCGAAGCTCAGCAAGATGAAAGGGAAGCGAGAGAGTGACCGGTGACGGCGAATAAAGTCGGAGAAATCAGAAACAAGAAACAATCGGAGAGGAAATGTAGGATTTCACCTGGGGATTGGGCCTCCTGCTTGAGGTCCAGGTAGTCGCTCGAGGGCTGGTGATCGCCCGAGCTCGTGCAGCTGCTCGTGGGAGTCGCTGCGACACGACGGAGCTGCCGTGGATCTCGCCGGAGCTGATACCCTTCGTCGCTCGAAGACGCGTCGAATTGCTGTCACCAATGGGAAGGTCTGAGCTCAAGGAAGCTCTCTGGAGTGGCGGATGGGGGTGAAGGTTGCCGGTGGTGGCGTATTTATAGGTTGAAGGTGGTGGGTTGGCTGGTGACGAGGCGAGGTAGGTGGTTGACGTGGGGCGACTCTGGTGGAGGTGGTGGAGCGTGAGGGAGCTGGCGAGGGTGAGGGATAAGTGGGGCTCATCGTGGGAGTGTTGGCTGACGTAGATGGTGGCTGACGTGCAGCCGGAAATAGAAAGGGGGCGCCCCTCCCGCAAGGCAAGGGACGTGGGAGAGAAGGGCGCCCAGAGGTAGGAGACGAGGTCTTCACCGTTGGATCTTGTGATCCAACGGTGGTGATCGAAGCGTGGCGGGCGGGTAGGATTAGATCGGGGCGCGTAGATGATGGGCTGCGGTGGAGCCACGTGGCGAGCTACGGACGAAGCGCGAGCGGGCGGCCTGGATGAGGAGATGGAGCTGATCGAAGGGCCGAGACTCGCTGGAAGGAGAGGCGGCTGAGATCAGAGGATCGTGGATGCGATCGAGCAGTCTTTAAAGCGCCACGTGGCGTGTTCTGGTGAGAGCGCGAACGTGCGGCGTGGATTAAGGCCGGAGATGATCTGATGGTCCAGGCTTTAGGCGCGCGTGGGCAGAGCTAGGCCGTTGGATCTGGAAGAGGATCCAATGGTTGGAAGATGAGGCGGATGAGGCGAGGGGAAGCGGGCCGCGTGGCGCAACCAGAGGCCGCCACGTGGCCTGCTATGAGTGGCTGGAGGAAAATACACGTGTAGAGAGAAGAGGGGCCGAATTTGGAAAAACTCAAAACATGAAAGTTGTAGATCTCGATGAGATCTACAAGTTTCATGTTGACCAAAGACGGAGATGAGGTCAAATATGATATATAAATACAAAGATACAATTATACACCTATGTAGTATACAAAGTGACCCAAAACCCAACTTTCTCATATGAGCTCCAAATTCAATGAAATTAATCTCATTTTAAAGGTCTTTTAATGTGTAGTATTCTAAGAGTAAGCAGACCTAATTCGGAGTTTGTATGAGGGCTTTATGTGCATTTTAGTGTACAGGGGTTCTAGGGCTTTATTGACTATTTTACAAGGGGGATTTTTGGCATTCTTCCCTATATTATTAACTAAGGAATACGTATTATAGAGAAGAGGTTATTTTAGTGAATGGATATTTTACAAGGGATTTTTGGCTTCTTATTTAAATGTAAATGGACTACTAAAATGTATGAATTATGGATGTATGCATGAATGTTATTTATGCAATATAAAGAAAAATATACTTCTATTTGCTCGGGAACAAGGCTCTATTTTTGACTTTTGAAGTGATGAATCACAGATTCATCAGCTGACCATCTCTGTGAGCATGTACTTCAGTGGAATCGGGGATGACAAATAGTTGTGGTGGAGAGATCATTGCTGAAAATTTTGAACAATGGTTAACAAGATTCATGCAATAAATTACCTGACATTGGATTCAGACATCAATCCCTACACCACGGCTTGCATAAGAGCCTTATGCTACTAGATTCATGCTTGGGGTATGAGTTTTGTGTTCTCTCATTGGTTAGTTAAATCGTCTCCTATTGGAATACTATGCGATGGTTTTAATATCACAGGTACAAAGCGTATATAAGGCACGCGGGATTCTTGAGCACTATGAATGCAACTCAAAGTTGCAGAATGTTATCGGTTTGCTGGACTCATCATTGCATACTTTTGGATTGATGGATCAAATGACACAGTACCATCCGCGGTACTCTTATTCCAATGAGCCATCAACAATCCCTTTCTTCTCCACAACTTACGCTGCTGTTGGACCTACCACTGCTATTGGTACTCATGATGCTGAGGCATGATCATATCAGGCAAGGCTTGCAACACAGACTCAGCTGCCGCAACCATCACAGGCTGATAACTTTTGGGGTCTAACCCCCCTACGCAGATAGTCTCGGAGTGCCTAACCGGCCATATTACTCCTCCTCAGCCTTTGTTGGCTTTTCATACTATACGAGCCAAGAGCGTCCACCTCCATTCCGTAGTATACCGCAGTCGCGATCGGATCTGATGTATCAACATCGACAGTAACATGATCCTCTCCAATATGTATTGCAACATCAACAACAATCTCCACAACTTGATATAACAACTTCAGTTAGAGAAAAAATACGAGAGACAAGTGTGGAGAGTGGAAGTACCTCTGGTGGAGGTAGTAGAGGTCGTAGGGCTAGATTATCAGGAATATTGCGTAGGGTACGATAAATGTTTGACTAAAATAGAAATGTATCCTCGATAACATTTTCCTAATGAATGTAATAAAGTTCTTGATATTAATGTGATGTTTTATTTTGTTTTTCAGTTGTTAAATGTTTCATGATGAAATGAAATTTACAGTAAGTGTTTCCTATAGTGCAATTGATATTTTCTTTAATGAGCACTAAATATTTTCAATATATATAATTTCGTATGCAATTGTATTCGTGCAGGTTATGGCAAAAACTCGCTTCACGACCCGTAAGTCGATGCGTTCACCCCCGCACAATTGAATCTTGGCAGTACATCATCCATCCACTACACATGGATCTCATGGGGCAACATCTATTTCACCACAGTCATCACGACGATCACTTTCTGCAACACCACCGGCACCAGACTTTGTGCACCACTCGCCACCCTTGTCCAGGCCATTTGAGGCCCCTACAACCCCTACAAAGTACCCCTCGGAGGAGCAGCGTTTGCTGGATCGAGAAGTGCAATCGACGGAATCTCCATTCACTTACTACTCGCCTCAGATCATGCTCCGTGCTATGGTCGATAGTTCACAGAGCGAGACTTCTCCGCACACTAATATATATGATGAGGAAGAAGATCTCTACACCGACTTAGCAAATTTTCATTACACCATTGCACTGAAATATACTCGTTCGAGCGTATTGGGAGCGTGTTCGTAGGCAATGAATGAGATATATTTATAAACTGGTGTAATGTTGGAAGTAATTTGGTGTAATGGTGCTGCATGTTCAGTTGCAATGAATATGATGAATGGATATTGTATCTCTTTCAAAAATAGTATTTATCTCATTTTCTATTAACTTCTTTCAAACATTAAAAATATCACAATTGTGTATCATGTTTAATATTGCATTTTTACTCAAATTTAGCAATATTACATTAATAATGGAATGGCAGTAAATCACATCGATCGGCGTTCTATTCGTCGATCGGCGAACCGTTCACCGATCGGTAAATAGAATACTGATCGATGCCTAAGACGGGAAAAAAAAAGATATGTCATGATGGAGCATTTGCTCTTAGAACATGCCCTTCGAGAAAATAACACCCTTGAAGAGATAGCGAGAAGAGCGGGTCTCAGTGAGAGATAGTGCACTCTTCTTGATGTTTCTCTCTTCACATATAGAGCTCATAAACCCTGGAATTCTCAATCTCGTCCCGCCAACAGCAAAAAAATGGCAACACCTTCCAAACCCCTCCAACGCATCCCCATCTCGAAATCCGTCGACCTCGTCCGCTGGATCCCCGCCCCCTCCGCCTTCGACCGCTTGATCGCCGCCGCCGTGCACGACTCCTCCTCCTCATCCTCCTCCCTCGACTTCCTCTCCCCCTCCACCCCCTCCCATCCCATCCTCTCCTCGTGGCCCTCCCCATCCCGCATCTCCTCCCTCTCCTCCCCCCGCCCCTCCTCCCCCCTCGCCCTCTCCACCCTCTCCGGCTCCCTTCACATCCTCTCCCTCGACCCCTTCTCCGCCTCTGTCCTCTCCCACTATTCCGTCCCCGCCGACGCCCACACCTTCCACAGCGGCCCGATCTCCGCCGTTGATCTCGAACACGGCGGCCGGGACTGCGTCACCGTCGGGGAGGATGGGCGGGTGCACGTCGTGGCCGTCGGGGACGGGAGGCTGACGCACCGCAGGGTGCATGACGCACGAGGGCTTGTGTCGCACACTGCCGTGAGGTGGGCGTCGCCGCGGGAGTTCGCGACTGGTGGGTATGGGTTTGGCGTGCAGTTGTGGGACCAGAGGAAGCCCGAGGGGTTGGTGGCGCAGCTCAAGGGCAGCTGGTGAGTGGTTTAGATGCATCGTTTTAGTTTTAAGCATCCAAAATTACGGCTTTATTTTCACAATGTTTGCTGTGCAGTTGATGCAACATGAATTGTTTGTGGCTCTACCTATTATGTTTGTAGACTGTTCTCCTTGGATTGGCATGGCTGTGACGGGGGTTATATATGTAGTCTATGTTGCTTGTTTGGAGTGGAACTTGACTAGATATTGCAAGTTGCCACTCCATCTGCAATAGTTTTGGTGGAGTATGCAAGTAGCATTGCTTTAGTCTCAGTCGGTTCTTTCTTAATCTATATTGTTGATTGTTGCCTGTTTGTATTGGCTTTGAACTTGTGTTGGATCTGCTTTGGTGATTGGTATTCAGAATTTCACATTGTCAACTAGGTGTGTCTATCGAGTTCAACAAGTCCAGTTGACCCTAACTCGAACTCGAACTTGATTAGAAAACCTGAGCTCGAGCTCAATAAGCTTCAAGCACTGGAATGCTGGCTCGGACTCGAATCCATCGATTTTGAGTTGGCTCACAAGCCTCTTAACAAGCCGTCATTGTCTCAGACTCGAACTTATCAGGGATCCAAGCACAAACCCAATAGTCATATCATAACTACATCTACATATCACGGGAATGAAGAAAGAAAAGATGGACAATTACATGTACTTGCGCTGGCCGTTAGGACGGACTTCGGCTTGGTACTTGGTCTTGCAGTTGTCGAGCGGGTAGAAGATGGTGGTGTTGGTTAGCGTCCCTACTGATCCGGATGTGGCCTCTGACACGGACTCAAAAATCCATATCCACCCCCATAGTAAACCCTAGGGCTCAAAGATGCGGTGGGTTGGTGCGACGGTACATGCAGGCTTGCGACAATGGAAACAGGAGAGGACTTGAAGGGTCAGGGCCGCGACAATGGAGACAGGAAGGGGGACCATAGAAGCTTGAAGGATTAGGGTTCGAAATCGTATTCGTGTGTGGGTGGAGTCTTGAAGAAGGGGGAATATGGCAAGAGAGGGGGAATGGAAAATTTCTTAAAATTATATCGAGTTATCAAGTCGAATTATCGAGTTGAGCACGACCTAACTCGAGCTTGACTCGATAACCCTAATGAGGCACAAATCCAACTCGTGATTAAACCCTTAGGTTTTCGAGTCAGGTTCACGAGCTCTTAACGAGCTGAACCCGAGCTGAGCTCATTGAGCTTGAGCTTTCCTGACAGTTCTATTGTCACGTATGACTGCTATATGCTATGATTTGATCGCATGAATCTTGTGTTCCAGCAGAGAATCCTTGGATCAATGTTGTAAAAGTCACCGACTAGCCCAACTAGTAGGTCCGACTAGTCTAGTCAGTGGAGTGGCCAACCGAGTACCGACTAATTCAGACCAAGTCCACTAGTCAACCAATTTTTGCTTGGGGATACCATATTTTTTCTTTTTGAAAAGCAAACTCATTCTAATACACTTAATGTTTTATTTAAATCCAATTACTTCTTTTGATTCATTATGATAGTAAAAAAATATACAAATCTATGTAAACATATAATAATATATGCATAAAAATAATTTATATATTTAGAAAATTAGAGCCGATTAAAGCCCGACTAAATCTGATTAATCATCCGACTGCCGATTAATCCTTAGTCAGTGACCTGACCCACTGAGTACCGACTATCGACTTTTGCAACCTTGCCTTGGATAATGTATTCCAGATGGAGATGGTTATTGAGAATCATCTAACCTTGTTGTACTGTTCTGTGAGGCTGTACGGATGCTGGAGTTGGTTGTGTGGTGAGATATTGAGCATTTTGTCATGTTTTGCACTATGTTTCTGTGGGATTTTGCCATGGCACAACAGATAATGGTCTTTTTTTCCGCTAAGAACGCACCCACGTATTACTTAGGCTAGGAATTTTTATAGTGAAAATACCCTAATGCAACAAACTACCAAAATTGCTGCCCAACTCTCCAAACAAATACACACTTTATCCTTCTGTATTTTTCTTGAATGAAGGTCTCACTTAATATTAAAACAGAGTGCATGTCTTCACAACATTGCATCATTTTTTACTCTAAAAAACATGATGTTCGAGCTAATTGTATCATTAGTCTATTTCCATTCATTTTAATTAACCTGTTGATTCTTTTCTCCAAGTCCTTGGTAGTTCAATGAATATTTTTTCATGCAACTGGGATGCCTGATTCCTTAGATTCCTTTTTTTTATAAAAACATTCTCATTGGGACAAACTAAATAAAATGCGACTTTTTCTCTTATTTAAAGATGATTACTTAACTATCATCGGTGGATATGCATGCGAGGAGTATTGAAGATGTCTTTTTTCTTTCTATGTTCTAGGAACATGATGTTCGCGTGTTGTGTGCATGTCTTCGCGACACTGCATCATTTTTTACTCTAAAAACATGATGTTCGAACTAATTGTATCATTAGTCTATTTCCATTCATTTTAATTAACCTGTTGATTCTTTTCTCTAAGTGCCTGGTAGTTCAATGAATATTTTTTCATGTAACTGGGATGTGTGATCCTTTTTTATAAAACCATTTTCGTTGGGACAAACTAAATAAAATGCGACTTTTTCTTTTATTTGAAGATGATTACTTAACTATCACCTTGCCACATGTTGGCACACAGGGCGCAAGGGTTGAAATCTGGTATCGTGCACTCCATTGATATCCATCCGTCAAGGCAGCACATATGTGTGGTAATATAATTTAGTTTTTCCATTTATATTTTTGTTGGCAATCATGTTATTAAATTAAGGATATTGGGACCAAAGTGTTGGATGTCTATTGAAATTTAAGTGTCATTCGTCGAACTAATTGGATATATTTTCTAAATTTTTCTTGGAGATTCAATTAATCTCTAAAATTTAAAGGATAATGAAAGTTTAAAATAACGGAAGGGCTCACCCCAATAATCAGGAGTTAGGAATATGTAACTAATTATATGCCTTTTACTTCTTTTGCATTACTGATAATCTGATATATAATGTACTTGAGAATCACTGTCATCACAGGATGGTGTAGATCCTGGGAATTCTTTCCTGAGTTGCACTGGAGTTAGTTGTAGCTGGCATATTAAGAACGGTCAGATTGTGTCTACTAGCAGTGCGTTAAAGATGCATTCACTGATTCTCTGGCAGTCCACTGTTTCTATGAGCAACCATGTTATAGTTTCAATTGACAAAAAAATCCTCTATTCTTCTGGATGTTGGGAGATTGAATGCCCATTCACCTTACAGATTAGTTGGTTACTTTGAGATATTCTGATTCAGTTTGATTATCAAATAGTTACCACATTGTTTGTTTTATGAGAAGATAAATTTATCAATATATCTGCAGATTTTATGCTATTAGAAAATCAAGATTTTATATTCTAGTTATGTATTTATGTGTAGAATGTTGTGTTGGAAGATGCATAATCAAATTTGTGTTGTCAAAGAAAAATATACATGGGAACAGTCTAATAAGAAAAGAACACCTATGCATCTAATTATCATGCAGTCAAAGCCAATGCTATTTGCTTGACAAGAAGCCCTAAATTTGACGTGTCATTGTTTATATATTCCCCTCAGACTTGCACCCTAAATCCACAACTGCTCTTGTGAATAATTTTCCCTTCTTGTTTATAGGGTGTTTTAGATATTGCATATTCATGCCAAGTACTTGATAGTTGCACATTCTACATATATACGCATTCTTCAAGAAGAAGCAAAACAAGAAACTGGGGACTATCTAAATTAGTTTTTCTACGATCTAAGTTTAACTTCATTTCAGGTTGGAGGTTCCTCAGGTACTGTATTTGCTTGGGATCTTCGATGGCAACAGCAGCCAATCTTGTTAGCTGGACTTGGTCTTACTGGAAATTCACAGCCTCCTTGTGAGAGTGAGGTTTGGGAAGTCCGATGTGACAGTTATATTCAGCCAGCTTTCAGCTCTGCTCCTTCAGCAAAGGTTTTGCCTGTCATGGCATGCTCTGAAGATGGTATACTGGCTGTTCTTCGTCAAGGTATGGTTCTTGATTTCCTGTTATTCGGTTGCATTTTGTATGGACCAGTCCAACATATTGACCCAACTCTTTCCTCGTTCGAGCTTAGTTGTAAATCTTGCGATTTCTTCTCTGTTTGTTTTGGTCGGTTTTGCCAGGCTTGCATTTGCAGCTATTTACCTTCTCCTCTTAAATCATGTTGGGAGTCCAGCGTCCCATCCCATGTATATTTTTCCCTTCATGTTTTCTTATATGGTTGGTTTTTCTATATTTGGTTGTCCCACCCGACATCATGTTTCTACTGCGCAGTGTCTTCATAACCTTGATTGAAATTCTGAGACACTGCTTGCTTGAAATTCTGGATATTGTTTGTCCAGTACAATTAATGTGTTTGGTATGAATGGGTATTTCCATATTCTGCTTTATTTATATAAATCACAAAAGATGTGCTGGAACCTTTGCTTTTCTCACCTTGAAATCACGGAGGCACTCTTTTTGTACTGTTGTAGATGAGGAGCCCATTGAGCTGCTAGCTGAGAATTGTGCGATCAACAGTTTTGACATTGACCAACAGAATCCAAGTGTAAGTATGAAATGACTTGCAGAAGTTTTTCGAATTTGTTGGTTTAGTAACCTTTCAGTGTTTGATCACGTTCTTGTATTTGATGCTTACTGTTTTACAGGATGTGGTCTGTGGTCTTGAGTGGGAAAGTGTACTAATCTTAACAAGATCAAGAGAATCTTTAGCAGCATATTGATGTCGTAGATTTGAAATGAAGCCAGCTAAATCTCCTTGGGATATTATCTTCTTGATCATTGCAGGAAGCCATCTCGGCGTTGGAATTTGACAAGTCTAGTTTCATCTAATTTATTTCACTCTCTGCTGCTCTTCCTCATTGTCAGGAGGAAAATGTTGTATGATCATTTGCTTGGTATGTCTTCTCCGACTCCAACCTACTTATGCCGTTTCCATTGATAGTATTGCCATTTTTTGCAAGAATGAGCTCTGTAATTAAGTAACGATTTCTGAACTTGGGAAAATTGGGATCATGGACTGAAAATGGTGGTTTCTTTGATCTTAAGAGTGAAGGAAAAAAAGGTTCTCTTCTGAGTTTGGAACAGGAAAATGCCTGTGGATTGGGGAAAATATATAAAAACATCGAAGCTAATAAATTTTATCTTGAACTTCGATGTATTGAGAGTAGGTTGATGACAGTCTTCAAGTGGCAAAGAACCCCACAGTTTCGAGGCATATGAAATATGCCACTAATCATGTTAGAAACATGTTTGCATATTTTTGATTTTTCTTCAATTCTGATAGGTGATTTTCTTATACTATAACATACATTTTGTTCACGTTTGAGTTTGCTGATTTAATGGAACTCATAATGATTTTCGAGTAAGCTAAGCAGAGGTTTAGGTTAGACAACCTCATTTATCAACCATAAATTATAAAACATAATTCTGAATCAGATTGATCTGGACAAATTTCAAGCATAAACGGAAAGAACAGTATGTATGTGGTATCACTGAGGCAATTTACATCATCTGTTTCTTCTCGAAAGGACAAATTAACGGCATATATCAATAGGCGGATATTGCAGTAGGCACTTTTGGTCAAGTGCGAGGTCCTTATGAATGTGTCTGCTCTGCATGAGTTCTTTCGGGCCACTGTTTTTGAAGGGCATGCGTACACACCTTGCATCATGAAAGCAAGGAGCGTGCAGTTGTGTAATTTCTGCGAGAGGAGACCAATCAACAGCACTTTCTAAATGCAAAACAGAGAATGGATACCATGGGCCAAACCCCATAGTAGCGTAGCGTGAACCCTGTTGATATATATTTGCACAAGCGATGAAGAGGGAACGATGGTGGTGGTGGGAGGGAGAGATGGAGGGTTATGGAGGGAAGAGGGGAAAAAAGAGAGCTCTTCTTGTGAAGTTTCTTGTTGCAATTTTCTGAGTGCTCTTCTTGTGAAGTTTCTTGCTGCAATTTTCTCTCTTTTCTTGTTTCTAGTATAGATTGTGATGATATTACATCTTTCAAACATGATTTTGTTTCATGTAAAGGGTCACTGTTATGATTGAATCCTAGTCCTCTGGATGCTAAGCATACCGTTCAATGACAAGACGATAACGTGTATTGAGAACGTCTTTGATGCGTAGGTTTTGGTGGGCACTGAAGTATTTGGGAATGTGGGGGCGTCGGTGACAGGTTGTCTATGTTACTGCTCTGTTGCAAAACCGTTTAATTAGGATTATGTATTTTTGCAGGTATACAAGAGGTGAGGATTTTGAGTCAGATCACCCAAGCCACTTGGATGTGGGACATGTGATAATAGTGGTTCTTATCAGATCTAGATTTGCATATTTCTTGTCTTCTGATCTGTTATTATTTTCTCGGACCTTGTTATGAATTTCCTTCCTGTGGAGGGTCTCTGTTCATAGTTCTCTTGCTTGTCTTTTAATGGAATAATATCCGGTAAAAGTCTGAAATTTCACCAAAAGAAAAGATAATATATATAGGGATTTTTGCACCATGGCCCCTAAAATCTTGTTCATTTACACTGCAACCCCTGTAATTACCAACTCTTGCAACACAGCCTTTTGACAAGGGCATGTGTTAATAGAGTAAGATTAAACTTGTTGTCGTGTAAGTAAAAGGGTTTTTATCAGTTGTGTCCCTTTGATATATTGCAATATCAATTATGCCCCTCTCTTTTTGGGAATATACATTGTGCTCCCTACTTCTTGGCTTTCTATCACTTGTCCCCTCCGTTACATTGGATGTCAATAAGTTGAACTTAACCATTGTTTAATCAAACCATGGTATAGTTAAGAGGGTCATATCTGGAAGAAAAACCGACATCTCCTCCTTCGCCCCGTTGACCTTGACGCCTTCTATATGTGGACCTTCGACGATGAGATTTTTCGCTTCTACCGTTGTTGGGGGAAGGGGACCGTGACAATGACGATGAGGAAGGCAACATGGGTGGCGACGAAGAAGTCTTGCTTTTTGAGACAAGCACTCTTATGATGGATATAGATGGAGGAGGGGGGAGGCGGGGATGCTGGGGGTGGAGGAGAGGGCGGCTAGGGGTGGAGAGTGAAGGTTGGGGGGCAAAGGAGAGGAGGGCAAGGAGGAGGTCGGTATGGGGAGGAGGATGGGAGGGAAGAGGTTGTTGGTCACAGGAGGAGGGGAGGGAGGAGGTTGTTGGCCACGGGAGGAGGGGATGGAGGATGGTGTTGGCCACAGGAGGATGAGGATGAGGCGAGGGAGGAGGGCGTCCGGCATGGGAGGAGGGGAGGGAGGATGGTGTTTGCCACAGGAGGAGGGGGAGGGGGTGGGGGGAAGGCGTCGACTAAGGGAGGAGGGGAAGGGGAGGGAGGAGGGGGTCGACCTGAAGAGGAGGGGAGGGAGGGAGGAGGGGGTTGACCTGGGGAGGAGGGAGGGATGGAGGAGGGGAGAGAGGAGGGCATCGACTAGGGGAGGAGGGGGAGGGGAGGGAGGAGGGGATTGACCTGGGGAGGAGGGGAGGGAGGAAGAGGAGGTGGAGGGTCGGCCTGGGGAGGAGGAGAGGAGGGTGAGGGTGAGGAGGGTCAGCAAGTACCATTCAATCCCTTTTTCCCTAATTTATTTCTGCTTGTGTTCTCAAAGTTAATGCCTGTTTCTGTTGGGGATGGATGCCAACTAACTCGAGGGGCACGAGTGATTGAACGACAAGAAGTCAGAGGCACAACATATATTCTCAAAAAAGGAGACATAACTGATATTACAATATCTCGGAGGGACACAACACATAAAAACCTGAAATAAAAGATCTTTACCAAAGTACGTGCAATCTGTGTTTTTTTCTACATGGTGGGGCCAGTGACGGTGGGTCACATTAGCTTCTAAACATTGTGCCAGCTCATCAACAGGATAAGTGGACGTCCAATGAACGCCATGGACAGGGAATCCCACATGGATATCATGAGAATACGAATATATCCAATTCTGCTCGATTTGTGTAATTGACATGTGAAGATCTCTAACTCCGTGGGCCCACAGAATAAAGTATTGAAACTTCATACCCTCTTGTATTAAACCTTTAATTTTACAAACACAAATCAATCGATCAATGTCCAAAACTTTACAGACGTGGGCAATGCACATCGCATCTTATTATACCCATCTCAATCTTACGGTTGCATCATTGTACGCTCGATGCGTGATTTGAGATGGTTTGAAAATGATCTCGTCAAAGTGCCATCTCTTGTCTCTCACAATTCCTATTCAGTGGAAATGAGAAAGCATAGAGAAGATGGAAGGAAGGTCAATAGTAATCCCCATGCATTTAACGATAATAAATTCCTCATGTCTTGGGAAAGCATCCCTTCTATTGCACCCATTCTCTCGTACTAAGTGCAATGCAAAAAAAAGGACCTTTCACATGTAAATTTAAGATCGTAATATTATCCTTCAAGAATTAATTTTTTTGTATTTTTAATTTTATTTTGCGAGTAAAGGTTGATAGAGAAAGCACATGCATTTAAATAAAAAAACGGTCAAATGCTTCTAGTAGACATTAAGTATTAGGTTTTTCTTAATAATGGGGAATTCCTCGTGTCTTGACTGTACTGTGATCCTAAAATTTATAATTTTCATTCTTTCAAGTCAACCACATTCTCCATTGCTCCTCTCCGTCCTCGTTTTCCATTCCAAATGTCTTCACACACACAAACACACACTCTCTCTCTAGAAAACGAAGAGGGAAGGGAAGGGGCTCCCCCACCAGCCTCCGAATCGCAGCCGTCCAATCGCCCACTCGTATTCCCACCCAATCACCTCCCCCCTCCTCTATAAACCCATCTCACCTCCTCCTTCTCCCCTTTGCTCCCAAAAATGGCCGCTTCCTCCTCCATCTCCCGAGAACCCACCTCCCTCTTCGACCGATTCCAGCACCCTCAGCTCCTCCCGCTTGACCCCGGAGGCCTCCTCCCCTCCCTTTCCAATGGGTCGTCCTTGCTTTCCCTCGCCTCCCACCACGCCGACGTGTCCCGCGTCCGGGTGGTGCGCAGGGGAGGGAAACCCACCTTTTCTTGCAGGCTAAACGTGGGGCCTTCGCCTCTTGGGAAGCTCTGGAATGGGTTCAATCGCTTTGTGCGGATGGACACGTACAAGATCTCAATTGGGTTCGGTTCCATTGGGCTCTCGAACGGGGATGGTGGCGCGCCCGTGGAAGCCGAGCTCCCTGGCGTTATCGAGGATAATGGGTTGCCTTGTAGTGGTCTGGAGGGGGAGAAGCCCAAGAAAGTGTTGATCTTGATGAGTGATACCGGGGGTGGGCATCGGGCTTCTGCGGAAGCTATAAGGGCTGCCTTCAAGCAGGAGTTTGGGGAGGATTACCAGGTTCGAGAGTTGGGTGATTTGTTTACAACGTTGCTTTTGTTGTTTTTAGTGTTTGGATTTTAATATGGTAAGTGGGTTTTTCTGCGTGTATCAAGGTGTTCATTACAGATCTGTGGACGGATCACACTCCCTGGCCGTTCAACCAGTTGCCGAGAAGCTATAGTTTCTTGGTTAAGCATGGGCCTCTGTGGAGAATGACTTATTACGGGTCGGCGCCACGGATGATTCATCAACCACACTTTGCTGCAACGTCTGCTTTCATTGCAAGGTAATGTGTTTGCTTGCCTTTCTTCTCAGACAGTCTTGGGGGAGCGGTAGCTTTGCTTTAGTGTTGGAGCTTCTCATTTGTTTGATCTCTTTGCGTGATTTGTTGTTAGCTTACGGTTAGGTGGGTGTTTGGAAGTGTCTCTATAGAGTCTAACCATAATTCTAATGATCACTGTATTTATGTTTTGGTCCGTTCTCGCATCCTTTTAGGAAAGAGAGGCACTGGTGAAGGGTTCTGATATATAATTTCTTTTGGAAAGAAACACAAAAGGGACTAGAATGGAAAATGAGTTGTCTTGCAACTTTTGAAAGCTTAATAAAAATATAATCACTATGGATGTAGTCTCCCTACCTTTAGATTTGCAGATGTTTGGTTGGAGTGGTACTTTTCCGTGCTCTTTGGAGCTTGGCATCTGTTTGTTCTCTTTGGGTGAATTCTTACATTACACCTGGGTGGGTGTGTCGAAAGTGCCCCATCACAAAATTCCAACATTTCTTGCATTTATGTTCTACCCCATAATTATTAGCAAAGTTAAGCAGTAGTGCTGGATACCGATATACGGCCCCTCCTGGAAAGAAAACAAAAGGAGAACCAGATTGAAAATGAAGTGTTTTGCATATTTGTGAAGATTAAACACAGCAAAATTGTGTCTTTATTCTCTTCTCATTTAGTTTCAACAGTGCAGAAAATCATACAAAATATTTAAGTTTAATGATTAGATTCATTCCTTATTTTTGAGGAAAATGGTTGATAAAAATTATAGAAGTATAATGAGGATATTGTATTTTATCCACAATTCAGATGTTATACCAGTTATCATAATTCATAGGTTCAAGTATTATCTGATCATTGTAATATTCAAGGTGGTGTGCTCTTCAGAGAGCCTGTTGTTGTGGCTGTTTTCTCCTTCCAGTGTGAGCCTTGGGAAGTCAATACTAGATAAGTATATACTATGATGGCCCTCCTCTATCATGACAGAACAATGTAGCGTGGTAATTATTTTTTATGATGAGTCCACAATTTTCTACTCGTGGAGACTTCCGCTGTTAAAATGCTTGTCCCTGTAACATGAAAACTCTACTCACTTTAGTGCACACCTATGTTGAAATGTTTAAAGATTTAATATATCCAAATTTTCTTTGAAATTATTCTGCCATTTTAAAGTTGGTTTTTGCCTCTCTGTATACTTCATCATTTCATTTGGGGATATAGATTAGATTTTGCAGGAAATTATTTTTGAAATGCATCGTTTCTCTTTTAAAAAACGTCATGTGGAGATATTTTTAGACGAGAAGCATTTCTGTTATATATAAGTATTGCCTTTATAGAAGGTATGTCTAGTGCAGTGGTATCTTGTGCAAGGACTACTAAGTTGATAGGCGATTTTGACACATCTTGTGTGAGTATGATTGAGTTGGCAGATGATTTTGATTCTATCTGGACCGGTTTTGAGTTCTCACCTTTTCATGTTGGGGTTATAGATGAATTGACATGTCAAATTTCTGGCAAGAATCCTTGGTATGTGTTTGACGATGACCATTTTGGTGGATGGGATGAACACAGAAAAGTAAGCTCAGTACCACATGAGGTGGAGATGAGAAGGTTGTGATTGAACACATTTTGTTCCGAAGAAAAATGTTTCTAAAGACTTGAGACCGATGTTTTGAGATAATGGAATGATTGATGTAACACCAATTGAGGTTGGCTAAAATGCGGATGATCTGTAATGTACTAAGGTGTAGGAAGGTACAATTGAATTAGAAATCAAGTAATGCAGACCAATATTGTGACCTATACAAACATATGGGAGGATATCAGATGCTAAGATGACGATGTTAAGGTGTAAAGGAGGCTGTTCAAAATTGGGCTGCTTAATTATGAGATTATCAGTGGAAAGCTGGCGCCATTTCAATAGAAGATAATGTAATGGGTTCTCATTTTAATTGTCCCAGAGGTGTCCTAAAAAGTCGGATTAATGGCTCGGTATGAAGGTGCAAGAAGATGGTTGATGTGCCCAGCTCTTCATCTTCTTCTGTAAGCACCAAGGTCTTCCACCAAACCAGGGTCTATCCTTGCATCTATCCAGAGGCCAGATGAAGCCTAAAGGAATCTCCTCATCAACACCTCAAACCTCTTCATAGCACCAACAGGAAGAGCTGAGAAATACAAAAGAACTTCTATAAAAGGTTTGCTAGAAAATATTTGCCATGTTTGGATTTAAGTTCGGCAATGAATCTATGCTTAATGATGAGCTAGCATGGTGGTAGTGAGTCCTTTTAGCCTACCCTAGTATGCTGGATAAAAAAATTTCGGTCGGGTGCAAATTCTCCCCTTGTGGTGATTGGAAGGGGGCTGTCAGTTGGTCCATTCTAATGTGGTTTATTCACTTTAGTTTATAGGATCTACAATGACGAGGAGAGGAACATTGGTATTGGGATTAGCCGGACTTTATTCTCGGTGGAGCATAACTTCCAAGATCAAACAAATGATGCTAATTTGGTCGATTGTTTATTGGTATTCTAAGACCTTAGGTGTTTGACAGGTTTCTGCAACTAGAACTGGAAGGAAACATTTAGTTTGCTTGATTATTGTTAATCTCAGAGGGACAATAACTTTTACCATCATAATCAATGAATGATTGGCAATTTGATTCTAGCTTATAAACAGAGGGACAGTAACTTTTACCATCATAATCAATGAATGATTCCCAATCTTATTCTAGCTTGCAGAAGATGGATTTTCTGCTATGTTTTTTTAATCTAAGGAAGACCGAAGAGAATTATTGACGATCTTATTAATCAGAAGTATAATTGTAAGATATAGTTTTTCTTCTTAAATGTTCTCATTTTCAAGGCATGGTTTCCTTGTACAGAATCCTATCCAAGGAGTTCGTTGTATAGAAGATCTCCACTTGTGAAAGAAGTATGGTCTTGGGCAACGGTTTCGTTGAGGGTCTATTCCATGTCCAATGGAGTTCTTAATTTATCCAAGACACGTCTTGTGCACTGAGAGATTTCTCCCTACTCTCTAGAACATATACAGAAATTGTGATGCTTTGCATAAATTTGATAAGCAATCATATGCTAATAAAATGAGTAGAGCAACTTTATGAAATTTGTGGATTTTCTAGTGCTTTAACAAATGTGCATGTTTTTTTATTTATTGAGACTCATCGCATTTGTATCTGTTTATTAGATTGCTTCCATGTATTATCGGATTTTACATGCCTCAGTCTTGTAAGATTTTGATATTGATCATCTCTGTGTACAGAGAGGTTGCAAAAGGGTTGATGAAATATCAGCCAGATATTATTATCAGCGTCCACCCACTCATGCAACATTTTCCTCTTCGTATATTGAGAGCAAAAGGCCTTCTGAAGAAGATAGTATTCACCACTGTCATCACTGATTTAAGCACCTGTCATCCGACATGGTATTTTGCTTCTTCTTCAACAGCACAGTACCTTTCTTTCTTCTTTTTTTGGGCAAATGCAACTTTCAGTTCTCATAATTTAGGTAAAAAGTGAAAAGAAACAAATAGTATGGATGCAGATATTTTACCACTTGGATGGATTAACATATCCCGATGACTTTTAGTTTGATCACACTTGGGCCATTTTTTTAATTGCATAAACCGAACAAATACGTTATATACTTGGGCTCATGCCACTGAGATGCATCATAGCTACAATGTATTTCTATTTCCTTCAGGTTTCATAAGCTGGTAACACGATGTTATTGCCCTTCTGAAGCTGTAGCAAAGAGGGCACTAAAGGCTGGATTAAAGCACGACCAAATTAAAATCTATGGCCTTCCCGTGCGACCTTCCTTTGTACGAACAATTCAACCGAAAGTAAGATTTCTATTTGTCAGTATTTGTAGAGTTCCCATTTTTCTTTTGTGCTTTTGAATATTTGCTTTGTGGCTCACTTCTAATAAAATTAGTCACCATTTTTCATAGGTTGAATTGAGGAAGCAATTGGGAATGGATGAAGATCTACCTGCTGTGTTACTTATGGGAGGTGGAGAGGGTATGGGTCCTATTGAGGCTACAGCAAAAGCACTTGCAGATGCACTCTACGATGAAAATCTCAAAGAGCCCATTGGTCAAGTTCTTATAGTTTGTGGCAGAAACAAAAACCTTGTCAACAAACTACAATCGACGGAATGGAAAGTTCCAGTTCAGGTATAAAGAGCTGCTCTTTGTTCTATCTTGGTAATTTTGTTTTTCTGTTCATTGCCTTTCCATTATAACCATATCCTGTATTAGTCCATTGTGGTACACCTGTTATTTTATGTAATATAGTGAAACACTTGTATCATTCTTACCCAAATATGGCAATTTTAATTTTGTTCAAGCCATCAATATTAAATTGTTATGACAGTTATAAATTATTAAAGCAGATTAGACAATTTCAGGGTTTTCTTGCAATCTTTTGTATATTAACAGCTTGAAAACCCCAAATCATAGCTGCATGGCAATCACTATTAGCCCAGAATGTTAAAAAATTATTTCTGCCACAATTTTTTGCATATGGTTCTGTCAGCACAGGAGCATTTGGACTGTTTTGTGCAACCTTTTTTTGTTAGTTTCCCTCTTTGTTCAGTTTTCAGATTCTTGTTGCATTGCATCGGTCTTCTGTAATCACTTGAAGGGCATACTAATGGTACATAAAGATGTTTAGTGTCGTTAAAATACAAAGTTTTGATGGGAGATGTCAGTAGCCTTTTTTGTTGACGACTGTAGTAAATACTGTGACCTCCGCCACTTGTGGATTACGTTGTATGCTTCAACTTGGAGCACTCTTATATGGTAATCCCATTTGCGGCTTTTGCTTATGCCACCACCATTCACAACATCGCAGGCTATATTACTACATTTTGCGGTTCTGATCCCTTCTTTAGTTCTTGGCTACTTGTAGCCCCAGAACCCCACATAATATGTGAAGAGCCCTGGGATCTGGGACGTGTTATATGGTTCCCTAAATTCTAGTGCATTGAACCTTAGTTAAATGCTCATATAGATAAAATGTGTGATATTGCTGATGAACAACTTTATCAGGTAGTTAGATATGAACCCAGATCAACTGGAATGGGATGCCCTGTTCTTATGCTCTGGACACGTAGATGCAGTGTTTATAGTTCAGTATTGGTGGAATATTGGTGGACATGATTACAGAACATGGAATTACTTGGATGACCAATGTATCCATGCACATGCACTTTCTCTGATAATGCAACCCTAAAAATGCCCAAGCCAATTCTTGTATGAAAGCCATGGAAAAATGTTTAGGGATTTTTCTTTGATTCCACTTTATTGCGTCTGCCTACGGTTTGAGTTTATAAAGTTTCATGAGGAACCGACTTGGTTCCATTCTGAGCACACTTCTCATCTAAACCTAGTTTCCCGTTGTTTTTCACTCCCAGTTCATGCCACTATAGCCAGTTTACAAAACATCTTACTATTCTTTTTGCTTGTTTGGCATTCTCCACATAATAAGCATGTTTACCTGATCCTGAAAGAGTAGATTCATCAGTGTATTACTTCTTATAAATTAAAGATGCATGAGTTCTTATGCAGTTTTGATTTGCATCATTTTCAGATCAAGGGTTTCATTACGAAGATGGAAGAATGCATGGGTGCCTGTGACTGCATTATCACAAAGGTAGAACTTTCTAGCAGAGTTTCATGAGAGGAAATGCCGTGTACCGTCTTTGTTTGGCGAGCATAATAGTAATCAATGTTTGCAGGCAGGACCTGGGACGATAGCAGAAGCTATGATTCGGGGGCTCCCTATAATTCTCAATGGTTTCATTGCTGGGCAGGTTGGTAGTATGTTTCTTTCCAAATAAGCCAACAATATATGAAGAAATTAGCCATAATTCGACAATATGTGAGTAATTTTAACGACTGTTTTATTCTGACAGGAAGCTGGCAATGTTCCATATGTGGTTGAAAACGGATGCGGCAAGTTTACGAAACTGCCCAGGGAGATCGCAGAGATCGTCGCACAATGGTTTGGTCCGAAAGCCGACGAGCTCCAAGCCATGTCCCAGAATGCCCTCAAGATGGCACGACCCGATTCAGTTATCAAAATTGTCCATGATCTGCATGAGTTGGTGAGGCAGAGAACTTACATCATGCCTGAATATTCTTGCTCCGTCTGATCGGATTCTTCCTTGTATTTCATATTTTTTTTTAAAATATATAATGTATGTCTGAGGGGTAAATTTGATTAGGTGCAGGGGCCATTTTTCCCTTCATTTACTGCGCCAGTTATGTAATTTTGATGTCTATGTAGAGTACTGGTTCTTTTTATAAGCGCTTTTAGAAGCTGATTGATTAGCAATGAGATAAAATTATCTCCCCAGTCCAGGTAAAAAAATTATCGACTTTTGATAGTAACACCTATGCTTCTATCTTTTTGCAATTACATTTGTATCCTTATGTTCTTACAAAATTCACAGTACTCTACGTTAACATAAGGGTAAGACTACAAAGTTTGCAAGAATACAGAGAAACAATTGGGATTGCAAAAAAAGATAGAGGCATCAGAGTTATGTTGAGTTATGTTGAAAACGTAAAAGGGCACAAGTGTAAAATAACATAAAATGGGAGATAGGTTATGAATATTTGATTGACTCAGACTCGGGGGATAAAGGTTGCAAAAAAAAAAACAATTGGCCATAATACATTAGAGCTTCTTAAAATAAAGATCAACTTAATTACAACCAAAAAGTATTCACGAAAATCTTATTAATAAAAATAGTTACATCTCGGCACCGCATGTGTCCCACATCCAATATGCAGCGTCTAAATAAAATTGTCCGTTTTATTATAGTTTAGGTGTCGAATTACTTTCAGCAAATCTTGGAAGATTTCCGGCAAATTTCAGTTAAAGTCCCTCGGGAAAGCTTATTTTAAACTTCTAAATCCACCTGTTACGTTATCCTTCACTACATCCAATTGAAGAAAGAAAGTTATTTCACAAGTAAAATATTGGGTATAAAGATAATATATTCGTCAAAATCTCACCCGTTATTATATGCATAAGTTTATGGTGAGCTATTATTCAATAAAAGTTTTTGTGAATTTTAGCTGAATTAAAACATAATTGTATCATGTTCATCTGGATATCATATGCGTCGATCTAACCAGTTTGATCATCGAGTCTGATGCATGGCTGGGGATCTAACGAGTTTGATCGAGAACACAAGCTACATCGTCAAGTGATATTCAAGAAGGATATCCAATATGAAAAGAGATGACACTGATATCTAAAGATTGTTATCCGACTGACTCTTCCTGCATATGTAAATTAGGAGTTAATCCATACTTGTGATTCGCGAAATGGTGCATAGATAGTTTACATTGCATGTGATTTCGCAATGCAATCAAATTTTCCATTCTACGATTGTTATATCGGTCATATGATGAGTCCCTTATTTGTTGAATATATTTCGTGTTTTCTATGTTTCCTGGTGTGCAATGTCAAACCTTCCATTCCTTATTTTTGAATCATAACAAACATGAAATGATCTGATTTATATTTTTAAGTACAATATTCCGTAAGCTTTTGTAACCCTTTAATATAAAATGCTAAACCTTAAAATTCAAAGTTTAGTCTTTTGTTTTCTCCCTGGGGAGAACCTGTCCTCTTCGTGAAGAAGAAAGACGGTAAACTGAGGCTCTGCATTGACTTTGAATAAGGTGACTGTGAAAAAGAAATATCCAGATTGATGAAATCTGGCTCAACTTGATCCTTGTTTTGCTGAGGCCATTTTTTACCGCACGGATTTTCTTTCTTTTTTTGAAACATTTCCAGGTAGACGGAGACGGAATTGTGAGACGAATCAAAATCTAGTGTCGAACAAGTGGGTGCAACTGTTGAGTTCTATGGTGGCGAACTCAATGGAGTCAGCTATAGTGATCCCGCCAAAGATCTTACCATTTCCGACAGAACTGGAGCTACATCTCTTTTCAATTTCCATTCAAAAGTTCGTTGGCTTGGGCAGCTGCGGATTCCGAATTCCTCTCTCCGCCGATTCCGAATTCCTGGCACATATTGTGTTTTCTGGTTTGTGCTTTTTGGCAGCTATATGGAACCAAGGACGAAGTCAAATGCCGGGGATCAAGCCTGTTTTCAGTCTAATGCCAAAATCTTCCCGGCTACAGACCTAGCTTCGTTCACTGAGTCTGTTGAGATCTGTCCTTTCTGGCAATCGTTTTTCTCGGGAAGCAAAGAGGGGATCAAAAGTCGGAAGAGGTCTCCAGTCTCGAAGTCCAAAATATGTCATAAACACAAGTCGGGTGAAAGCCGGGTCACTAATCTCCCTTTTCCCACAGCCTAATTTCCTCTACTCTTATGACGAATCTCGCATCGGTGAAAGAGGACAGGTGGTGGGAGACAAAGCAGAGCGAAGGGAGGCAACGCTCTATACATCAAATCAAGTAGCCATATTCTATGTGTTTCCATGCCCCTTTGATACCTCGAAAAATGAAATGGACAAATTTCTGTTCTTAGGAACGCATACAAGATTCATCACTACAAAAAAGGGATGCCAGGATTCAGAGTCTCAACTACAAAGAAACCACTTCCGAGACCAGCTATCTATATATAAAGTGACTAGGAAGACGCGCTGGGCGGTGATCTAGTAGCTCAGTTCTCAAGTAGTAGCGAGATTGATGTCTTCGTAGCTTAGCTGCTTCAGGTACGTGGGCGAGAGACGTCTTTTGGGACCGGAGATGGTCCAAGCCTGTGCAGAGAAGCAGGGTCAGGAACAACGAATCTCTTTATGATAAACGGATCCTCCGTCAGCTCCAGCTTTGCTTATTGAATCCACTTCGCCTCTTTCTAGCTGAGCTGCTCTCCCGCACCAGAGAGAGCCTCTATCAAGAATAGAAGTCATCTGTCCATTCTCGCGGCTCTATCCAATATGATGACATCCTTATAATGAGGCAGGCAGGAAGTATCTCTTGGGCCAATTGGATTCAGGACCCGGACGGGCACCCATTTGATCTTCGGAGAATCCACTTCCACTATTTGTATCAAAGTCTCAAATCAAAAAGACTTCGGGGTTGAAGAGAAATATCAAAATCTGATGTCTTATTCTTTTCCATAATCCATATTTGTGGCAATGAAATACTTCTTTGGTTCGATTGCTTTCCAAGAATGTTGAGCCGGGACCGGGTATGGGGGGGACTTCAGTACTTCCCCGATGGTAGTTGAGCATGCCACAATCTTGCCTACGTCGCTAAAGTCAAGGTAGGACCACCGAAATCTCTTCTCAGAATGTGCATCGGATCGTCGAGTCCTGACTACATCTCCAACTTTCCGGAAAGTGCGGACAGGGTACCGAGACCCTGATGCAGAGAGAAGCCAAGGGCTATCTTGGGCGAATGACAGGGATTGAACCCGCGCGTGGTGGATTCACAATCCACTGCCTTGAATCCGATGCAAGAGATCAAGATTGGTAGGCAGTCTCAGAGGCGAGGGGCAAAGAGTTAAGGTGGTCGGGCGAATGAATTCTGGGGAGAAAAAGGGAACGGACTAACCCTCCCGGATCAACGGGCTCGGGGAAGTAGCGAGCGGTGATGGTCGAATGCCTCACAGGTCAGCACTTATGGTTAGACTGCCTCTGCCCCTTGCTCTGGTCGAATCACATAGGATCCCTTTCAGATTAGAAGTGAAGTGGTCTCAAGAGAGATGCTGCACTGCATTCAAGAAAAAAGGTACTAAATCTAGGGGGCTTTTGAATGTGGATTAGCCTTTTGTACTTCCAAAGATCCGGAGGTGCACCTGCACCATGCTCTTCTTCTCCTTTGGTGCAAGACATCATATCTAAAGACCACGAGTTTTGCTATGAATTTTGACTATCGTCCAACCGGCTTTTTCCTCTGTTCAATACATAATGACTGAAGTCCACTTTGGTTGGATATTGGCGTCTGTGAGCTCTATCACTCAGAAGCTCAAAGCAATAGTCAAGGGGTAGCGGAGAAGTCAGCAAGCAAGATGCCGGGCTTTATCAAGACACCTTAGGCTCTCAATCCACGGTCCCTCTCTCGATCCAGCGAACCAGAGATCAGGGAGGGTGAGCTAAAAGCGGGGAAGGCGCGTACAAGGATATACAATGGGAATCCAAAAGCTCCGACCTATCTTCGAGGCCTTAAATATTTAATAGAAGGCACACTTTTCTTCTTTCTTCCGTGCCCCCCTTTCCCCCTTATGAGGCTGTGGTCTAAGGTAAGGAAGAAGTGATGAACTACGGGAGAAAGGCATTTGTTATCAGCATGCGGGGACCCATGAGAACGTGGTAAACGGTGTTGCTTTCTGTCATCTCCTCAGCTGTTATTACACTTGAGCAAATAAACGTAGAACCAACTTGATCAAAAAGTGACTCTTTGGCTTTCAGTGCTGTTTTCTCGTCCTATGGATAAAATCGTTCCCCCACTCCAGAAGAAAAAGAAAGGTGCTATAAGTGGGCCGTTTGCTATTGTGAGGAGGACTAGAATTCTTGAGGATATAATCAACATGTTTTTTTAGGATATCTGATTAATATATACTTGAGATGCAGGGGAGTTAACGGGCTGGTCATGCGAGTTCACCCCGCTATTTAGTAATGCTTGAGTGGCAGTATCAAGGTCTGAGCCAAATTGAGCGAAGGCTTTTTTCATTGCTTTTCGAAAGGAAACTCTATTTTTTAACTGTAAAGCTATATATTCCGCAAGAATATTAGGTTGCCCATAAGAGATAGGACGTTTGTAATTGAAATCCCATTAGTCTCCAGATTGAGTTTCCACTGTTGGTACCGGGAAAGGCAGCAAGAAAGGCATGCCGAGATACATTAAAAAATGTGTACTCTAATTGAGAAACGAGGCATAGGTGTGACCTTTTTTAAATTTACCTTGAAAATTTTATAACATCCAATAAATATAAGAAATTTTGTTATCAAATAATTGCCTATGTGGAGGGATAGTTTGGAGCTCGTGGGGGCATGCGACTACTGTATATTACATCTTATACTAAATATATCTTATAAAATAAAATATAAATTCACCACCACATAATGTTTTAAATTACGAATATATTCTGTACCTTAATGGTCTAAATTTATAAATTCTAAATTTTAAATCGATGATAGAAAATGGATAGTTGCATATGTATAAGATTCGAGTAGAATTAGATGCATATCAACTTTAAAATGTGAGTGATTACTTAACATAATTACATGAGATGACAACTAATTATGCAAGGAAATTGGATATCAAGCTTATCTTGTTCAAGTCTTCGTTTAGTGGACATGATATTTATCATTCCTCCAACAAGATTTCTCCGACAATCCGTCCTTTTACATCTACATTTGTTTAATTCAAGAAAAAAATTTCGACTGTTCCCTCATTGCCCCCAGGCTTGCTGTCCGAACAACAAGACCTCGTATGATGTGTCAGAGGGTGAAGAAGACGGTTCTTCAAATTGACTTAGTAGAACATATGGTTATGATTCAAAGCATATCAAATAAAGTTCTTAGTAGAATAGGATTGAGATCAAAATTGACCCTTCTAAGAGAGCTAGTTCAAAATTTCCCATCAACCTCACGTGACTTAGCTTGAAATCTAGCCATATATAAGGTGTGGTTTTTTCATTTCCACTACCAAGGAGTCGTTTCGGGTGTGGTATCCCATTTAGACACATAAGGTGTTGAAATATAATTATATCATTAAAGAGATAATTATGTAACTAGTATTTAATTACAATTAAATATTCTTTTAATCAGTATTCGGATCTAGGCTTAACCTTGTAACGTCCCGGACTTAGATCTCCGATCCGTTATCAAGGAAAACTAGTCCTGACAACTTGTTGAGCACGGGCTCAAATGGACCCATTGGCAACCACCCAAAATGTTTAAGCTCAAGTTGTAATCCTTACCACTTATAACTCACTCTCACACTTTCTGAGTTTTTAGATGTTGGACTATCTTCGGGGGGATATATAGGCATATAGGGATATAGCTTATCCTGATCTCGTTCACACGCTCATGCACACACACATAAGGAAAAGGGAGCCTACACCTATGTGTAGGTAACTTTCCCACACCCATCCCTTTTTCCCTCATTTTTTTTGATTTTTTTTGAATTGAATCATTGAGGGATTTAGATGACAATATATCACCATCACTTCCCAATCCCATACAACTCTCGCTTCCGCAACTACGCACGGTAACAAACCGAAAAGAAAATACTGTAACAGTCACCTGCATTTTTTACCATCATGTGACTTACTGTCACAGTATGTGATTCTCAAATACTAGATTACTTCGAGTTATTTTTTATGATTTCACATAATAGAAATAGGCTATGTAATAAGGACATACCTGACCCGTCACATTTCATGGGCACAGGAAAGCACCTTCCATTCAAATTTCAGCAGCATTATACGGTGGTGGTCGATTGTTTCGAGCGAGTTCAAATTTCTATTCAGATCATAATCGATTTGGGTAGACAAAATGGAAATCTACCACTTGATTTCAAGACAGATCAGATACGGTTGAAACTAAATTAGATTGATTGAAATTTCTAAGAAAGTAAATATGAATTATTATCAAGCAACCCAAAACTCATTTCCATACAATATATAAGGCAATCTAATTTATCTTAAATATAAAGACCTGAAAACTTTAGAACAGCAAGACAGAGACTCTTAAAAACCATGTTGCGGTTTATTAAGTATAAAAAAGGGCAGCATATTCAATCCGATAGAGCTAATACATAATTTCTGTTATAATGTAAATACACGCAGCAAGAACTGACTATTGAGTCACGGCTCGATGAGCTAGACTCAGGCTCGGCTCGATAAGGGCTCGTGAGCCTGACTCATTAGGCTATTGAGCCGGGCCCGAACCAGAATTTTGGGCTCAATAGCTTAACGAGCCTCGCTCGAGCTGAGCCTCGCTCGGCTCGATAACACAATAAGGGGCTCGATAACGAATAGATATACATATAAGATTTATATATAATACAAACAAAATAAAAGTAACCCTTCGTAATTTTTCCTCCACTAACTTTGCCTCTCCCACGACTTATGACCCAATTATCAAAATCTCATTCCCGCCCACACATTTGCCCCTCCGCCCATGCATTAGAAAATTAGTAATTTTTCCCTTTTTTATAAGCACATATAATGTTACAATACATATTATAATTAAGATTTTGTACACAACTTGGATAGTGGTCTTAAGGAACACAATCTTAGATAGAACATGTCCTGAATTCGAACCTGTGCAAAACATTTTTCTACCAAAAAGTATCCATTTCCCTTAACGAGCTTGCCTTGGGCTCGAGCACAGACCATACTCGATAAGGAGCTCAGTTCGAGCCTTACGAGCCCGAGCCAGTTCAGCTAGGCTCGAACGAGCCCAAGCTCGAGCTCGAACCTGGCTGGGCTTATTGAGCCCAAGCCCGAGCCAGGGGCTGGGTCGGCTTGTTGGGCTCGATAGCCAGCCCTACACACAGCATTAGTAGTAAGACTTATTGGACACTGCACCTCTGTGGAGCACCACATCGGATCATAATCCAAAGAACATGACCAAATCAAGAAATTCTTATCAAGAAATTCTTAGTTCCAGGCTTGTAGGAGGGAGTTATGCTACAACAAAAAAGAGAATAAGGAAATATTTATGATCCTGGAAAGGTGAACGAATTCATTCCAGGGTCCAGAAGAAAGCAACATAAATGAACATGACACAAGTTCATCTTCTATGGACCAATTTTCATGTCAGTAGTTCATTGGAATATATCATTGTTTGTAATCTTCAAAGAAACATATTTACAAAGAGAGAACCCAGAAGAAACAAAAAATCCATTTCGATTACATTCCGTCCATTTCCAAGGGTGGAAAAATGGGAAGTGGAGAGCTTTGTTTTCTTTTTATGTGATATAAAATGAAGGAAATGAAATTAAACCCGAAAAACTCATCAATCCATAGAATTTATTAGTCAACCGGAAATGGTTTCAGATGTCACAGCCTCTCCTTTTCCCATACAGCATTGGATTTGAATAGATTATTAAGAAAACTTACCTGCCAACTTGTTCTATCAAGTTTTGATCGTGTTGAAAACTAGTAAAATGTTTAAGAACAATTTGTCCCACCCGAAAAAATCCTATGTGCCATTATATTGGAGGTGTTAGAAAGCAGGTTCTGTCAGTATACTGTATAGTTGCTCGTATTCCAACCCATCATAATAAAGTGGGTTCATTTAGATCCGATATTTTTAAAGCATTTACATCACATGTAAACACAAGCAAACCTAAAAATAAAATTATAGAACAGTCGACCTATTGGTAATCCCACGCGCTAATACACGTGGACTTATTCTGAAAATATCATATTCAAAGCCTATCATCTATACAGAAAGCGAAAAAGATCTTCGACGATCCTAAAAGAACGAAACCACACAGAAACAACTAAGATCGAATACGAAACCATAAGAAAAAACCTAACTTTCCGAGACTCGATGCTCAATCCACGAAAGGAAACGAGATATCGGTACTGCAATCCATCCACAGGCATCAGCATGGATAAGAACTGGATTAAAACAAATGAGAGCTCACGACTTCAACGGAGGCGAGCGACGACGGGGTACTTGGAGCGGAACTTCTTCTCCCAGTCCTCGAGCACGCCGATCTCCTTCTCGGTGAGGCCCTCGAGGTCCCCGTTCACGTCCCCCTCGCTCTTGCTCATCTTCGCCAGGGCGCGGCTCGCCTCCCTCCCCGCGAACATGCAGTACGGCCCCCCCGGTCCGTAGAAGCTTCGTCCCTCCGTCACGTCGTACACGGCGCCGCGCACCGCCAAGTAGATGGGCTTCCCGCCATCCGATCCGTCGAAGCCCCTCAGCTGCTCCGCCGTCAGCTCCTCCATCTCCGAAATTCCGAGGTCCGATTTGGGGGCGTGCGGACTGCGGAGACGATGGAAATTAGGAAGTGGGTAGTGGATGTGTGGGTCACGTGAAAGGCTCGTGGATGCGTGACTTAACCCAATAGACCCGCTCCGAACCCACCCATTCCTCCCACGGAAGTATTAGGTAATTTTGAAGAGGAAAGGGGATTCTACTCCACTAGGTAATTTATTTATTTTATTTTTATTTTTTCCTATTTTTTTTATTTTCTTGGAAAAAATACTTCAATAGATTTTATAATTATATCTTTCTAATATGCCACTCAAATTTTATCAGAAACAGAGACTCTTATGCCCTCCATCCAGAACATGTAAATTACATCAAATCTAAGACCGTTAAAATGACATGTTCTGGATGGATGGCATATGAATCCCTGTTTCTGACGAAATTCGAATGAGATATTAGAAAGATATATTTATGAAAGTTCATGGAATTATTTTTCAAAAAAAATAAAAAGGTGAGGAAAAAAATGAAAATGGAGTAGGTAAGTTACATACTCCATGGAGTAGGATCCCTTTTCTCATATATGAATTATAGTTAGGAGTTTTATCAATTGTGTTGTGCCCCTCTGAGATATTGCAAAATCAATTATGCTCATCTTCTTTCAGAATATTAGTTCAACTCTTGACTTCTTCCACAATGATCACTTGTGCCTAGGGATTAAAACGAATACAAATATATTCGTATTCATTCGTATCCGCATAAGTCAAATAGAGGATATGAATATCATTTTATTGTATATGACGAATCCGAATGCGAATCCGAATGTAAATGCCCAACATTCATTGAATACGAAGATAATATCATCAACTTTGACGAATACGAATGTTTAAATTCTGAATAAGACCAATGCTTACATGATATACAAATAAGTAAGTTTGGTAAGCTTTCTTTTATTATTTAGTTATATATTTACATTTTCTTTTTTAGTTATTTTTATGTACATATTCATTATTAAAATATTTAATATACTTTTTATTCCATTATGAACCTAAAATGTTTATAGCTTTTAAGTAAATTTAGACATACATAGCATTCATATATTAATTCGTATTCATTTGTCAAATATCCGTATCTGAATTACCGATATGCATTTTGCAATCGTATTCGTATTTTGAGGATATGATTTTACATTTTACACATTCTTGTGATATTCATATTCGTATTCATATCTGGATTTTAAAAATGATGAGGATATGGTAACACCTATATTCGTATCCGTATCTGACTGTTTTCATCCCTACTTGTGTCTTTCGAGTTAATTGTCATCCATCCCTATCGCAAACATACGTTAACTTTGAAGACACAGGGGGAATTAAATTTAAAAAATAAGATTGAAAGGTCTTCCTCCCACTCCCCCCCTCTTCCTCCACCCCATCCTCCTCCTCTCCTCCCATACGACCCCTCCTCTTCCTCTACCCCGTCCTCTTCCACCCTCCTGCTCTTCCCATGCGACCCTCCTCTTTATCTTCCTTGTCCTCCTCTCCTGCCCTGTTGCTCTTCTTCTCCTCATCCCCCACCCCTCCTCCGCCCTCTTGCTCCTTCGACGCGCCCCTCTCTATCGATCCCTCATCCGATCCGTCGTCCCTTTCGTCGGCCCGTCAATCCCTCCTCTATCGTTCCTCCCCTCCATCGCCCCTCACTAGATCCCTCTTACTGCCACCAACACCTCCTTCGAGTCGCGCCCTCGATTGACTCTTCCTCCTTGCCTTTAGGCAACCACCCCGTCGCACACCTCCTCCTCTTCTGCCCCTAACTTTTTTGTTTATCATGATTCGTCCAATCCCAATCAGACGTATGATTTCACACTCCATTTTTTAATCGATTCATGCTTGATTCCCTTCCTTTTGAGCTCGATTGAGCTTTGATCGGAGGAGGTCATCCCTAATCCACTGTCCTAGTCAGCCATGCACGCGTACGTTTGCATAGCATTTGTTCCAGTTGATCTGAACTCCAACTGCAATTGCTGTATTCTCCTTCCATTCCCTACTACTGTTAGCACACATACACATCTACAACATGACCTCACCCCCACACAAAGACACCAAGACCACCAAAACCACGATGAAAGTCCTCCGAGCTAAGTCGTTGCGAGGTGCTACTCTGCACATTCGCCCATACCAAGCAGCAGATCTGGTCCCGAAACGAGTGCCAATGGACAAACTCATTGGCAATGTTGTTACGGGTGGAAGAGTGTTTGGACTATTATGCCCTCTTAACCGCATCATGATTCTGAAAAAATTATGGATAAGCTAAATTCATTGACAACTAAAGTAATGGAAGGACACAAGGGATAGAATGACAAGAAGTCAGGGGCATAATCAACATTCCAAAAAAGAAAAAGATGTAACTGATATTGTAATATCTCAGAGGAGCACAATTAATAAAAACTCTTATATTTATAATTAAAATATTTTATATTGACTTCCTATATTTGAAACAATATTGTTTGAAATTTTAATAAAATGTCTCGGTTGAACATGTAATTAAACTAGGTCAACCAGATGATGATACCATCAATTTTAAAATTGATTTAAATGGAATCGGTCGGGTACAAGTCAACAACATGACTATTCAAGTCGTGATGAAATTGGAACGATTATAAAATATATATTCGAATTTACTTGAAATAGATATAACGTAATAAATGTATATATCTTAGTACATGCATAAAATACTTTTTTGCATATGTAACATCGAATGTTATACATGAAAGGAAAAGGGAGGATGTAGGAAACTTCCTACATCCATCCTCTTTTCTCACTATTTTTTTTGAATGAAATCTGAGGAGATTTTCTTAGTAATTACGTGAAATATGTGTTTTAAAATTCTGTGCAAAACAAGCATTTGTAACATGTCGATCTAGAAGATTAGAAAGACTTACTTTCAACAATTCCAAGATTGTTAAAATTTGATAGTCTTGACGGATGTGATAAAAGTCTCAAATTAAGTTTAATTTGGAAAGACACTGTTGAAATCTGAAGAAGCGGAAGCGGAATCGATAAAACAAGAATAATAATCATGAAGAACAAAGAGATTTATGTGGAACCCTACTCCCTAAGGAGCGGGATGAAACCACAAGAGAAGCCCTAAACAGGGCGGATATTCTATTAAAATTCTCAATGAGTACAGGAGGTGTGGCGATCCTTATATAGGTGCTCAAGGGAGAATATTTTATAGGATATTCTCTATAGAATATTCTCATAATAAATAGCCACAAAGAATATTCTTTAACACTCCCCCTCAAGCTGGAGCTGAGAAAGCTTCAGCTTGCAACAACAAGAAAATGTATACATCACATCTTCACCCAATACATCACAAGAAGAATATGTCTGCTGCTGGTAGAAGACCTCGCTCGAGGACGGGCCTGCGGCTTTCAAGACATCGGAACGTATCTCTGTCATGCCTATAGAACCGCTGCGATATCAGGTCACCGGAACGTATCTCTGTCGTGCGTGCAGGTCATCGGAACGTATCTCTGTCGTGCCGAGAGAAAAATCGCTGCAGAAGAAGTCCAGTGCAGAATAGTAGTCGGTTCGTAAAAGAAGAAGTATACGCCTCGACGAAGAAGTTGATGCTCGGTGTAGACGGATGATCTGTAGAAAGCTGGAGTGATGAGCAGAAGACCTGAAGGATATATCATTTCTGATTCCCCCTTTCTCACATACTTGATAGAATAAAGATCATGAAACATCAAGTTGGGAGAAATCAAAAGAATATGCATTTTTTAATCATCCTCTTTTTTGTGTGCTTCATCATTCTTTTTTTTGCACAATTCACTTTTATTTTTGCATTTTTTTAAGATGTTCAACTTTTTTTTACGGCTTTGCAAATCTTTTTTTTCTCAACCTTTGTATATGATTTCTTTCTTTTTTTTGAAAACTCGTCTAAATTGAGCTCCCTTGTTTTCCCCCGCTTTTTTACTGGACCACCCCTCATCTTCCAGCCCACTCTAAGGCCCTGTTTGGTTGGAGAATAGACCCCAGAATAAGGGGCCAATTCTCCTCCCGACACGATTCTCAGTGGTACGACTATTCCACATTACTTCATCTTATTTCACTCTTATTCCTATCTTTATCACACCTTACCTACCTTTATTTCTCCTTATTATCCTTATCTTATCCTCCAGCCGAACGAAGAATAGACCCTTATTCCCCTTATTCTCTATCCTTATTCTCGCTTATTCTCCTACCGAACGGACCCTAATTTTTTTTGGATAAGCTCGGTCGGGCTTATTCAGCCCCTTTATTTTCACAAATTAGGGCAACGTCGTTTTTCACTTTAGGGTTCCCAAGTGGGAACCCCTAGTTCGAAGCTCGCCGCCCCATGTTGGGTCTCTGTTGCTTGTAGGCGGCGCTGTACGCAGGGACGGAGGAGCGCACGGAGGACGCCTTGGAGCACAGCGCCACCCTGGGATCGAAGGCGATCAGGAGGCCGAGGGCGCCAAGCCCCGCTTTGCCCGCAAACGAGAGGAGGACGTGGAGAAGCGCATCGAGGCCGTCGCTCGCCGCACCGAGAATCGTCGTCGATGAGTCAGGGAGGAGGAGCGCGCAAGATCAGAAGTCGCCTGTATGCTGGGGATCGCACGCGCCGCCTGGGCTGCGATGGGGAGGAGACACGGCGGCGCACCGCCATCTTTTCTGCTGGGGCTTCTCGCATGGAGCCGCGAAGACAAAGGGCTGGAGATCGGTGGGTACTGGATCGTGGAGGTGGATGCCTGCTGCCTGGAGTATGTTGCGCGTTGCCAAGGCTTCGCGAGAGGAAGGTGGGCGCGTACAGCCTGGAGTCGATCGCCTGTGCGCCCAGGAAGAGCAGATCTGGAGTCACGCGCACAACCTGGGTGCCGCCATATGCGGCTAGGGTAATTTTCGGTTAAGGCTTTGCATCTGATGCGGCCTGCGCGAATCGGTTGCTGCTTGATGCTTCTGGAATCTGAGAGGAAGCACAGTGCCAGACTGAAACCCTTGAATAGAAACTTGCATATTCTCCAAGAACAAACAGGCAATTGAATCTCGAACAAAAATAACAGATTTTCATCGTAACAAAACGAATCTCGAATGTAAATAAAGAATACTCAAGAACAAATCATCGAGAATCGATCCGTTCTGATATCATGTTGAAATCTGAAGAAGCGGAAGCGGAATCGATAAAACAAGAATAATAATCATGAAGAACAAAGAAATTTATGTGGAACTCTATTCCCTAAGGAGCGGGATGAAGTACATGAGGTGTGGCGATCCTTATATAGATGCTCAAGGGAGAATATTCTATAGGATATTCTCTATAGAATATTCTCATAATAAATAGCCACAAAGAATATTCTCTAACGGACACCATAGTCATTTGTGGTGATCTAAATCTTCAGAGGTCTCAATGTAAAAAAATTAAAAACAATGAAAAAAAAGATTGAGTGTACCCATGATGTAGACTCCATTTTCCCATAAATATAGAATATACATAATATTCAAACTAAATGCTATATGGTATAATAAATTTTGATAATATTAACAATTCATCTTGTACTAGAAGTAGCTGTAATGGAGTTACTGGATAGTTTGTAAAGGGTAATTAAAAGTCACCAGTTAAATTCTCATCAACGCTATTATTTTTGAATAAATTTAAATTTTGAATTGTGTTTAAATTTCTATTGAAATTGGCTAAATTGAGTTTAAAAGTACATTAAAATTAACTGATCAAAATCAATACCATTTAAATAGAATTGGTAAAAATCAATTAACTGGATCACTTCAGGTCTGATTCATTGGTCAAGTCTGATCCCAATGATTTGAAGGTAATTAAATATTTTATAATAAAAGGAATCATGCTAAAATCCGATCTGATCCATGTACAATCCTAGATATGATGCACTCAAGAAACTAAGATAAATAGGAAAGATTTAAGCCTTGTCCGTCGGAGCGATACATAGCATGTATCCCGTGTTATCACACAAAATTTCTATCCTCTAAAGATTATCAATATTTGAGTTCTGGAGTCAACATGATATATAAGGTTTGAAACTATATCCCTCAATCATTTATACTTTCTACCATAAAAATACAAATAACTATCACTTATCTTACAACATTATCTCGAATAATTAACTTCTATCATGTATCCCGTCTTATCTAACTGAGCGAAGAATAACAAATGACTACCGTTTATCCATCCTTATCCCACAAATCCCATCCCTACAAACCAACAGAAATGATGAATATAACATCTTAATCCCACTTATCCTTATCCTGTATCCCGCTACCAAACGTGCCCTTAGGGTTTACCTTATTTTCCCAGATTGAGTGCTAAAAAATTCTTTTCCACTTTTCTGGCATTTATAAATGGGTTTAATGGGGTTGCCCCGCTTTATATTTCGGCGATTTTTTTTCTTTTTAAAAATATCATTATGTATTTTTATCACTATATCCCTCTAATGTGTCATTCCAATTTGGTCAGAAATAGATAATCATATGCTCCATCTAGAACATATAATTTTAGTGATTGTAAAATTGCTATAATCACCATGTTCTGGATAGAGGCATAAAAATCTTTGATGAAATTTTAATATCATATTAAAAAATATAATAATAAAAATACATTATCATATTTTCCAAAAAAAATCACCGAAATATGAAAAGTGGCAGCCAACGCAACCACATTAAACCCTTTATAAAATATGATATTTTATTTTAGTGGACGAGCCCAATTAAATAGCCGCCACCAATCCGAAAATGGATACACTAACTAACCACTTCTGTCACACGTTCCGGAAATGGATCCCGAGCTCCCCCTCCTCCCCCGGACCCCGGCCGTCTCCACCGCCATTGACCACCGCGGCCTCCCCGCCCCTCGCTCCTCCACCGGCGGCTGGAGCGCCGCCCTCTTCGTAATCGGCGTCGAGATCGCCGAGAGGTCCGCCTTCTACGGCATGTCCACCAACCTCATCAGCTACCTCACCACCACGCTAGGCGAGTCCACCGCTTCCGCCGCCGCCAACGTCAACGCGTGGTCCGGCACCGCGTCGATGCTCCCTCTTCTCGGCGGGCTCCTCGCTGACTCGTGGCTCGGCCGCTATCGGACCATCGTCGGCGCGTCTCTGCTCTACATACTGGTTCGAATTATATGATTGTAGAAACTACGGCATTAATAAATAGCAACTTTAAGATTTCCAAATCTGGCATCCTCCAAAAAATTTCGAGATCATTTTCCAGCCCACTTTGAATTGGAAAAGTTTTGGTTTTGGTTTCGTCATATTGGATAGCATTTGGAATCGGCCATGCTTCTATAGATATAAGTTATTAGTAAAAACACAAGTTATTAGTAACAACCAGAGAACGCGCCTACAGATCGGGGCTTTCTTTTGCAATCTATATCTAGTTTTGTTAAAAGAACTTGAAGTTCTTTCTCTGTAATTAGATCTAGAAATCTGCTTCCAGAAAGGTTACATTTATGAGATTATTCTTTAACTGGACCTGCACGAAGTTCAGGATCTACCGAAATCACTGTGGGATTGCTAACATTCTGTGTTACATTCAGGATGGGTGTATCCACTATCCAGTGAAACCTAGATAATTATGAGTGGTTTCCTTAGGTGTGTGTTTTGGATTCTAACTACAAGGACAATATGATGACTCACTAACAACCAGGGACGGAGCCAGAAACTTTTTGCCGAGGGAGCACAAAGTAAAACTATTATTTATATGTTGATTGTAATATTACCTAGTAACATGTGGCGTAACTATAATGCATCATAAAAATGGCAATTTGATTAAACTTCATAACTTTTTATGAGCAAGAAATATCTCGTTTTGTTACAAGTATATAAAATCGTAAGATTGAATATCTGATACATATATATTCATTAAAAATTTGGACAAATCATATATGCAATAAGATTATGAAACTTTTCTATGTAGAAAGAATCAAGTTAGGGAAAAACTGTACACAAACATCTAAATTTAAACATGGAGCATAGAATCACAATAGAGACAATATAAAAATCATAAAATAAAGTTACCTTTCATATTTACACTCATTTTTCTCAATGAGTGAAAGAGAGAGATAAATACGAGTGAATGAGAAAGAAAGGGACATGCATGGAGAAAGGGTGAGAATAAGATTTTTAAAACCCATACCGGACGTCGAACCATTTAGTCACTGGTTTGGTCTTTAACTGAGTTCGACTGTTGGGTCAAACCGAGTAGAGTATTCATGACTTCATCATTTGTATTAACCTCACAAAAATTGGATCGAGCTTAATTTACGGTTCATATGGGTGGAACCGATATTCTAAATCATGAAAACTACGTGCACACACAATTTTGTGCGTATGTGTAACTAAGAATGTGCTTGTTGAATCATTGTTGATAATTAAAAATAATATCTCAAATCTTTGTAGCAGTACGATCCGAGTCAAATTAGTCACTTCACTCAAAAATTTCTATTTATACTTCCTTGGAACCGGTCAAACTGACGAGATCGAGGTTAGTATCCAATCCAACCAGTTTGACCAACCAGTCAAATCTGACTTTTTAAGAGATATAACAATGAAAGAGAGAGACGAAGAAGAAGATATGTATGGAAAGAGATTTCAAAAGATGAAATAGATGAGAGAATTGTGGAGAGAGATGATAAAGCAAATCCAAATTGAGGGAGGAAGTTACAAATTAAGTTTACAAGTACATTTAGTAGAGGAACACAAAAATAGCATTATAGATATAATATTATATCAATAATAAAAATATAGCATCATAAAATCTAGGGGAGGCATGTGCCCCTCCATGTCCCCTCTAAATCCGTCCATGCTAACAACATACACTAACAATACATCATCGTATAATACAACACCCCAAAGTATATACCATTTCACATACACTCACTCACTTGCTCACTAACTATACAACACTCAAGCTCTCTAACTTTTCTCCCAATATACTTGGTGGCTCTCTACTCTCTTGGTTCTTCTCTTGGTTGATTACACACCACCCTCAAGGGCCCTATTTATAGAGGCCATTGGAGTACACTACAACAAGTGATGGCTTCTTAAAGAAGTCAACTTTGGAGATGGCTTCTCAAGTAAGCCAACAATAGCTTCTTAAGTTAGTCAATAATAGCTTCTCAAAGAAGCCAACATAGAAATTGCTTCTCAAAGAAGCCAACATTAGGATCTTTCTAGGAGCTTGCTTAATCATAGAGGAGATGTTGATTTTAACACTCCCCTTCAACATCGACTCTTCGTATTCCAAGTTGTCTTCAAAAGTACTCGACCTTTGTTATGTTGAGCCCTTTTGTAAATATATCTGCTACTTGGTCTTCCGTCACTATCGACTTCAGCTCAAGAAGTGATAGTGAACCTCTATACGCTTAGTTCTTGCATGGAATATTGGATTCTCAGCTAACTTGATAGCAGATTGATTATCGCAGTATAAACGGTCTGGATAATCAATTGGTTGATGAAGATCCTTCAGTAGCTGCTTTAACCAAGTACTTTCTTGTGCTGCCATAGCTGCAGCTCTATACTCTTCTTCAGTTGTTGAAAGAGAAACAATTGGTTGTCTCTTGCTACACCATGAAACTAATCCTGAGCCAAGGCTGAAAACATATCCTGTGGTCGAACGTCTTGTATCATGGTCGCCAGCATAATCAACATCACAATATCCCTTAAGCTTGCACTGCTCTCCTTTCTTATAGAAGATCCCCATAATCCATAGTTCCTCTTATATACCTCATTATCCGTCTTATTGCTTCTAGATGAGGCCTCCTAGGATTTTCATGAATCGAGTAGCTACTCCAACAACAAAGGTTATATCTGGCCTAGTCATGGTTAGGTATATCAAGCTACCAACCAGTTGCCTATACATGGTCATATCTTCTAATACCTTTCCTTCTTCAGCACAAAGTTTAGTACTTACCTCCATTGGAGTTGACAGGCTTGCAGTGTAGCATGCCATACTTTTGTAAAAGATCCTTAGCATACCTGTGTTGTTGTGGAAGAATCCCTTCATTGGTGCGCTTTACTTTGAGGCCAAGAAAATGCTTTGAGCTCGTCCAACTCTTTCATCCGGAATTTGATGAATAGATTATTTCGAATTCTCTTAATTTCTTCTTCATCATCTCCTGTAATGATCAAGTCATCCATGTACACAAGTACTATGGATAACTTCTCCTCTCTTATCTTTTATAAAGAGATTGGAATCCGATGGAGCAACTTGATACTCGCATTGTAGCAGAAACTCTGCCATCTTTCCATACCATGCTCTAGGTGCTTGCTTCAGACCATAGAGTGCCTTCCTCAGCTTGCAAACATATTGAGAATGACTCTTATCTTAGAATCCTCTTGGTTGCTCCATATAGACATCTCGATCTAGCTCTCCATGAAGAATGCATTCTTTACATCCATTTGCCACAACCTCCAAGATTTGCTAGCTACCAATGCTAGCAATACTCTAACCGTAGTCATTTTTGCAGCTGGGTTAAATGTCTCCTCATAATCTAGCCCATACTGCTGAGAGAATCCTCGGGCGACTAGACGAGCTTTATATCGGTCTATGGTTCCGTCAGGACGAGTCTTTACTTTATAGACCCACTTGCTGGATTTACATCTTGAGGCTTTGGTAGGAGATCCCAAGTCTGATTCTCTTGTAAAGCCTTCATTTCCTCCTCCATTGCTTGTTTCCATTTAGTGTTTCCAAACGCCTCTTCAAATGTAGAGGGTTCTTTCGATGCTTCTTCTTGAGCGACTGCTGCATCTGCATACTTGGGATTTGGCCTCCGGAGTCTGGTGGTTCTTCTTAGAGGTACAATCGGATCCTCTTCGATCTCATGCTGGCTGGGACGAACTTCTTCAATAGTTGGTTGATGAACTCCATTCCTCCAAGGACTCACCATCTTGTACGGTATGTTATCTTCTTATTGGATCTCCTCGATCCTTTCGTCTAGTTGATCTTTTGAGGTCTTCGTATCTCGTAAGTTAATTTCTTGAGATGACCACCATGATGATGCTTCATCAAAGACAATATTTCTTGATACATAGCACTTGCCATTGACTGGATCATAACATCTCCAACCTTTCCTTTCATTATCATATCCGATAAAAATGCATCTCACTGCCTTTTTATCGAACTTGCTGCGAAGGTAGTCATGAACGAAAACGCAACAAACAGATCAAATACTCGAAAGTGACTTACAGTTGTCTTGAGTCCCGTTAGCTTCTCAAAGGGAGAGAAGAATCCCAACCTTGCCTGAGGTAGCCGATTAGTTATATCAGCTATTGTCTTCATGCATTCTGCCCAAAATCTTTGTGGAATGCTCTTTGCATGCAATAAGCTTCGACAGATTTATGCAAGATGACGATTTTTCCTTTCTGCTACTCCATTTTGTTGTGGCGTACTTGGACATGTTAGTTGCCTTCTGATTCCATCTTGCTTTAGGTAATTGGTGAATTCCTTCGAGATATATTCTCTACCATTATTAGATCGCATGCATTGGATCCTTCTTTCGATTTCTTTTTCAACTTTCTCTCTAAATTACTTGAACTTAGAGAAAACATCAGACTTTTCCTTGAGAAAGTAGAGCCAGACGTACCTGGAGTAGTCGTCGATGAATGTCACCATATATCGCATACTACTGATTGATAGAGCCTTGACTGGTCCGAACATGTCTGAATGGATCAGTTCCAATGGCTCCTTGGCTCGAGATTTTGACTCCTTGTAAGGCAACTGATGGGCCTTACCAAACTTGATATCCAACACATATTGTATCTTCTCATACATCCTGTTGCGAGAGACCCTTGAGCATTGATTTCTGCATCATTATCTTAAGCTTGTGAGAGCTCACATGTCCAAGCCTAGCATGCCAAATATCAACAGTCTCATTTTTCTTTGTCTTATCTACGTACGCAGATTCTGTTGACATAACATAGATAGACTCAACTTTTCTTCCCTCCATGATAGCAGTGTCAGGTAACTTGAGGTTCCGATGCACGTTCTCAGGTCCGAACACCACATAATGTCCTGCAGATGTAAGTCTATACACGGAGAGAAGATTTTTCTTCATACTTGGTACATGGTACACGTGCTCTAATGCATCTCATTGGAGTTGAAGCGTGACACTATCGTTGTAATGCAAATATAGGATATTGGCAGCTTTGAGTTGTTGGCTATCACAGCAACTCGTCCTCCTTTGTATTCGGACATGTCGCTGAGCTTGCTTTTTATCTCCGGTCATATGATTGGAACAACCGGAATCCACAATCCAGACATTATCATAATCAACTCCTTTGGTCATGGTTGTTGCCAATGCCATTTCTCCTGATTCGATAATTGCCATCAAAGCTTGTTGCTCTCAATCTTCTTCACTAAGATCCTCTATGTGATAGTTTGACACTGCAACATTGCTTTGTATTGTCTTTTTCTTGATTCTACAGTCTCGTGCAAAATGTCCCTTTCGCCCGTAATTGAAGCATTCTCCATTTTTCTTTTTCTGTAAAGAATCATTTGGCCTTTGTAATCGGCCATATGAAGCTCCCCCTATCTTGAAGCTCCTCTGAGAATGTTGCTTCCACTGAGGAGCTGAGTCTTTTTAATGCAACTCCTTCAGCTTCCCTCATTTATGTGCACTAAACAGTGCTTCTTCACCACCTTTTACTGACAGACTAGCCATTTGATCGGCTAAAGTCTCTTGATTTTCTAAGAGACTTTCAAACTCCAAGAGAGTTGGTTGTTTAGACCAACCAGATATGGCCATTACGAGAGCACCATATTCTGGTCGTAATCCATGATTGATGATCCTTCGCATTCGTGACTCACTAATCTTTGATTCTGGATCTAATTGGGAGATTTCACGACATAGAGAGCGTACCTTGTTGAAATATTGTTTGATTGTCATCTCTCTTTGCTTGAGAGACATCAAGTTGTTCTCCAAGAATTGAAGTCGAGCATCATTCTTGCGTGAGAACAATGTAGCAAATACGTCCCATGCTTCCTTTGGTGTAGCGACTTCTCGGATATGCTCGATCAGCTCCTCCTCGATCGTGGTCTTTAATACGAACATTGCCTTACCGGCCTTGATCTTCCATTTCCTCAAGGCATCAGCATTCTCCTTTGGTGGTGGTGTTGTATCATCTCCTCCAACAATCTTCCAGAGATCCTGTCCTTGTAGATAAGATTCGACGTAGGTCCTCCAATAACTGTAATTGTGCCCATTCAGCTTCTTGATCCCAAAACAAGAGTTGAAGGGATCCGCCATAATTTTTTGGGGAAACTTTATTTTTCTTTCGTCCAACGAAGTTGGTCCTAGACGTATCCTGATTACAGTCCCTGACTGCACACGGATAGAATTTCCCCTTACAAAAACTCAAGACTTGACTGGACACACAGACAGAGGCTCCCCTAATTTATTTAGAGACCTCTACTGCAGCTGGATGGACTTGGTTTTCTACAATGTAGGGGGACTGCACTCTTACTAATTAGGACCCTAACATGGCTCTGATACCAGTTGTTGGATTCTAACTATAAGGACAATATGATGACTCACTAACAACATAAACTAACAATACATCATCATACAATACAACACCCCAAAGTATATACCACTTCACATACTCTCACTCACTTGCTCACTAACTATACAACACTCAAGCTCTCTAACTTTCCTCCCAATATACTTGGTGGCTCTCTATTCTCTTGGTTCTTCTCTTGGTTGATTACACTCCACCCTCAAGGGCCCTATTTATAGAGGCCAGTTCACTACAACAAGTGATGGCTTCTTAAAGAAGCCAACTTCGGAGATGGCTTCTCAAGGAAGCCAACAATAGCTTCTCAAGTAAGCCAATAATAGCTTCTCAAAGAAGCCAACTTAGAAGTGGCTTCTCAAAGAAGCCAACATTAGGATCTTTCTAGGAGCTTGCTTAATCATGGAGGAGATGTTGATTTTAACAGTGTGGTCGTTCCAGCTTCAATAATGGCAAGTGAACTTCTAGACCTTTTATGTAGTATTATTATGGATTTCACCACTTAATGCATTTCTGACACTCGTAGATGGAAGATTTGTTTCATTTTTAAACAAGAAACTATAGGTCGTGTTACTCATTCCTTTGTAATTATGCTGGATACAAAAGAGTATTTTCTTAGCTCTTACAGAAGAAATTAAATCAGTGACTGTTATTTACATTTCGCAAAGCTATATTAAGCGTCTACATAACTAAATTATTTTCATGCATTGACAGGGCTTGGGTTTGCTGACGCTTTCTGCCACTGCTCCTTGGTTGCGACCGAATGCGAGATTGGTGTTGCTTGTTCCGCTACCGATTTCCAAACCGCCTTCTTCTTTTGTTCCTTGTACTTGGTGTCCATTGCACAAGGTGGGCATAAGCCTTGTGTGCAAGCATTTGGAGCAGATCAATTTGATGAGAATGATCCTGGAGAATGCAAAGGCAGGAGTTCCTTTTTCAACTGGTGGTACTTTGGGATGTGCGGTGGCATGGTGATCACCATCTCTGTTTTGAGTTATGTTCAAGATAACATCAGTTGGGGACTCGGGTTCGGCATCCCATGTCTGGCTATGGGATTTGCATTAATTGTCTTCCTCACGGGCCGGCGTTCCTATCGCTATCACATACATTCGCCTGAAATTTCGTTTGCACAGAGTGATAGCATACATGAGCAACAAGAGGCGTCGTCCTTATATGAGAATGCCATCAACAAAGACCATCTACAAGACAACTCCAAGTATGCTTCTCTTATCTTCATCTTCCTTTGAATAAAGAAATTTATGTTTTGAAATTAACAAATTTATATGTGAAGTATAAAATTAATCGAAACTATCGAGCCAAATCATTCAACAATTGGTTTGAAATTCTTAAAGTCGAGTAGCTCAAAATAACCACTATTAGTATGATATGCTTATTGATTCAGTTGTCACTCTTACCACATATTTGTGACTCATGACATTTATTTCTGTTTGAAATTTTTGCAGGCTAAGCCATACATTGACTTCATCTAAAATGAAAAAAGTTTGCAAAGAAAAGGGCTTCTTAAATGAAGATGATGCTGCAACAGTGTTGAAGTTGTTTCCAATATGGGTCACATGCTTAGCTTATGCTGTCGTCTTCGCACAATCGCCAACATTCTTTGTCAAGCAAGGTAACACCTTTGATCGCAGAGTTGGAACTACATTTCAAGTGCCCTCTGCAGCATTTCTAAGTTTTATTAACATCTCAATCGTGACCTTCATTCCAATTTACGACCGTGTTGTCGTACCAATAGCAAGGAAGTTCACCGGCCTTCCTTCTGGAATAACTATGCTCCAGAGGATTGGTATGGGAATGTTTCTTTCCATGATTTCCATGGTTATATCCGCATTAGTGGAGGAGAAGAGACTTCAGACAGCTAAAAACTTTGGGCTCGTCGATGACCCTGACGCAGTGATTCCCATGAGCCTATGGTGGTTACTACCTCAGTATGCATTATTGGGAATCTCCGATGTGTTCACAATGGTAGGCTTGCAAGAGTTCTTTTACGATCAAGTTCCCAATAAATTGAGGAGCCTCGGGTTGGCTCTTTATTTGAGTATATTTGGAATCGGCAGTTTTATCAGCAGTTTTCTAGTCTCCGTCATTGATTATATCAGCAAGAGAAATGGGGTGAGTTGGTTCGCCGATAATCTTAATCGCGGACACCTCGATTACTTCTATTGGGTTCTTGCAGGACTTAGCGCCTTCGAGTTGCTCGTGTTCTTGTACTTCTCCAAGATATACAATTACAAGAAAGAAAGTGCTACCTGAGCAAGTGCCTGATATTCACGGTACATTTCAGTGAAATTTTTTTAAGGATGCTAAACAACATATTTTAGGCATCTAGTGTTGTGTAATGCAGTAGGCACTGTGTAATATTCACATGCATAATTTATCGGTTGTGCGGTATGTGGAATCGCAGTTAATTGTATCGTACTATGCAAATCGTGATCAATTTTAGTATGTCTTAACCATAACTTAAAATCGTGGCAAAATTGATTTGCTGAAATCATATTAGATTATACTGCAGATGCTTTTTCTTCTGCTTATTTTTATCCACATCCATGGTGGTGAAATTTAAACGAGACAGGCATTTATTTCCAATCAGCAGGGGAGGAGCAAATAAATACTACGCTTGTATTCATTTTAAAACCAAGATCCAAATTGTGTACGGGTGCCTATAAATAAGAAACATGCATCACAACATCCTCATCTAACCTTGTGGTGCGTACTTAATAATCATGGAACTAGTAGCCTAATTATGTATATACTACAAAGGTATATGACACAAACACTTTTTAGGATGCATTGTCTACGTGGTAAAACATTTTTTGTAAAAGGCTACACAAGTATGGTTTTAAGACATTGCGTGTCACTTCGAGGTTACATATCGTGATCAAGTAAGCAACCTAGTCACATAGAGACAATCCGTATTTGACAAATATATTTATCATTAAGCGCCATAGTGATCATATTGTCCTTCGCCCTTTACCGGTTTTATTGAGCCACCACTCAATCTACCCAAAGCTCATTGGGTCCATTACCCCATGGATTGATGATACACATCAGTTGCAATATCTTTACCCACTCGGATCTATTATCTTTATATTAACCCATGTGCTTAATTGCAATATCTCAACTTAATTAACAACATCATTTGATGATACACATTAGTTCGAACCTGAAAGAACCTAAGTTCTAAGTGTTATAGATTCGAGTTACTTAACTAAGGAACAAAGGTCTTTCATGCATCAGTATTCAATACGTCTTATTTTCCACTTCTATGTCTCGCAATGCATGTGAGTGATTACATCTACATAGAGCTATTTTCCTACATACACAATATCCACATAACCACAGTAATAAGACATCTTGGAAGATCACAAAGCATTTCTAATCCTTTGATAAAGTGTTTTCAAAGTCTTCCACAAAATTGTCTCAAAACATATTAGCACGCACTATGATTATGCATAACACAGTTTATATACATGTCATTATTTATACATCATAGAACTATTATTAAAAACATGCATCTTGTTCTTAAGTAACTTGAGTAAAGCCGTTTCTTTATTTTTTTATATCTTTCTTATTTTTCTTAATTTAATTAACTTATTAATTTATTCAAAATAAAAAAATCTTATTTAATACGTAGGATGTCTATTCAGCAAAAAAACAAAGTACATTCTTTCTTTCAGGTAATGGTTCAAATGATTTTATCCATATGAGCGTTTTATATCGGATATATTACCAGCATTTTCAGACATGTCTGCACTTCTCTTCTTCAAAATTTAGCAAAATATAAAATTTTAGTATAGAAAAATTGCGGATGGATGAGTTTGAACGATTGGTGTATATCTGTACAAACGAAAAACATCAAATGATGAATATCATAGTGGCTTGATCATCAGGAGGTCCGAAAGGCATCAATCTACCCTCGGTACCAGGCTTGCTTTGGGCATTGCAAACGAAATCGTTTCAATTCAAAGTTTGAACAGCAAATTGCAGTAAGCAGATGAGCATAAACAACTGAAAGTTGCATAAATTTCCGTGCTGAGTTGTAAGTCCAGGAATGTGCCAATCCAATGTCGAGAACCGGTCTACCGCGACAAGATAAGCACGCGTAATACGATCATGCATTCTCTTCGTCGACGTATCTGTACTCAGATGGCATATTCATGGATCACACTCAAGAAGGGACCAATGTGCCGAGAAATTCCTGAAGACAAGTTGGTTGTATCGATTTCTACTGGAAAGCAATGAATTCAATTTGTACAAATAAAAACTTTTTACAACAAACATTGTTAACGTATAGCCCATTCATCTTGTGGTCAGGTGCAGAAAACTTGCAGCATATTCTGCCACACTACTATCCTTCGTGTTGTGGTGTATCGCTATCCTAAGTCATCCTACCAATCTATCTGCTTCAAGAACACGCGAGGTCGATTATCGCTCGCCGCAGGCCACATAAGCCTTACCTCTCACTATGTTTCTGGAGCTGCTGTTTTGGTATGGAGATTCTCCGATCAGAACGTGTGATGAATGAGAGCGATCATCTCGATGCTATCTTCATCCATGGATTCCACAGGGTCATCCATCTTCAGAATGTCAGGTGGAAGCAAGTCCGAATCCTGGTCAGATTTCGGTATCAAGAACAGCAACACCAGAGGAAGCAATCTCATCAGGTTGCGGATCAGGATGGACAACCAGAGGTTGGTGAAGTCCGTGCGCGTAACGTTCAGCACATGGAGGAGCAACCCCCCACCCCATGAAGATGTGAGGAGGCCCGCATTGTCGATGGACATGAGCAAAGCAAAGAAAGTGCCTTCGATGCCCTTGGGACAGAGCTTGGAGCTGAGCACAAGAAGAGGCAGCCACTTTATGCGACTGACCATCTGAGAGATGCAAGAGTCGATGACCACAAATACGTAATCCGGCACGCCGATCTCCAAGTTGAGGCGCTTGATGAATACGAGATCCAGCATACCCGAGCAACTGTACAGCAGTTGTGTCCAGAAGAGCAGTGCGCGGAACGAGTAATCCTTGAGCAGGTTCTGGTAGAGCAGAACCCCAAGAAGAGATCCCACGGAGCCAATCGAGAATATGAATCCAACTGCCTCCTGCTCGCGGGAAATCAGTTCAAGTCATGATTCCTATGAATCAAATCTCGAGGAATTTCAATTACATTCAGATGTCTTATTCTGCTCAATCACAGATGTTAGTGTGAGCATGCTTCTCTATCAGCAAGAATCCAGTATGACTGCTAGTTTACATGATAACAAAGACGGTTTATACAGGCGCTCGTTCGCACCGCACGATAACAAACATGTGTTAGTAGAGATCAATCACTGATGTCTGTTTATCCAGAATTAAAAGCACATTCTTATTATTTTTTCCTGTTGATTGTCATGGATTGTATCTTTAAGTGACAAGATCTTCAATGCAATGTCATGTTTCAATACCTTGGAAAAAGCCGGGCCTGCATTTGGATCTGTATACCAATAAAAGAAGCCTTCGTGAGTGTTGAGACAGAGCGCGAGCGACGCGTACATGTATACACACGGTCTCCACACTTGGGGGCATCTCAATGTCTTCATCATCTTTCCTGAAGCCTCCAAGAACTTATGATGGACCTGATCAAGTCGAGGAGTTACACGAGGAAGCAAGAATCCACACTGCCCCCCCCCCCCCCCCCCCACCCCAAGAAAGGAAATGCACCTGTCCGTAGGCGAAGTTGGAGACGCGTGCCTCCTTGAGTGTTATCCCAACTGAAAAAACAAGTATGAAGGGGATGCAGAGCAAGCCAAGTACAGCCTTTTGACGCGAAAGAACAATTGTTGGTTTGAGGGGGAGAAAGGTAAGAAGGAAGATGTTAGAATCAATCTTACAGCAGATGGGAAATCAGAAAAATAAAAAAATATAATTCGATGATTTTATCGATGCAAAATTCTGTTAATGAACATGGTTTTATAGAGATGAAAACATAACACATCTTTGCGCTTGCAGATTTTTCTTTCTTTTTTTAGAAGCGTCAGGACACCTCCTCGATGTCGTGTCAACGTAATATCTATCTCCCTTGAAGATCATCATGTTTCTTGCACTCCATATAATCTGCAATTCTCACGTTCGACCTATATAAACTCGTTAAGGTTATGATTTTTTTGTATCCTCTATATTCTCCCTTCCCCGCATATAGTGAAAAGCGATCGTCCTAACTTGAGGATATAGTCCAGTTAAGGGTGAATCTCGTAAATCAGTATGGTTCTCTCAAATGAAATATGATAGAAGGTTTCTTATAGACAGGGTTGTCGAGCAAAGGGAATTGAGTTGTAGGATTTGAAAGAAAAAAATTAAATAGCTCTCATTTAGGTCTATCATCCATAATTTATTTAGAATTCATTGAAATTATTTGCTAATTAGTTTTTGATATTTTATTGTGTAAATGCATGTTTTGCTTTATTAGTTTATAGCTAATTACACATTTCATAAAAATATAATATAAGTTTATCGAGTAAAAAATCATTCAAAAATACTGGCATGGTTATTAGTTTGGATTTTAGAGTGTATACCTTCTTTGAATTAAATAACATTCATGTAGGGCATTTAAATTGAAAAATTACATAAAAGTAGAATTCTGAATTTTAATACAAGTTTTTAATTATTTTTGATTGACAGAAAATTATTTGAAATGAAAAGGAAATATAAATATATAAAATTTAAACAATAAAAATAATATAGTGGCACTAATCATCATCTGCATTCTTAGTTCAATTCCAGCAATCAACATTTATTTCTATGCGATTATGTATAAATTATAAATTCAAATGATTGACTTTTTAGCGGTACAACGATTTTAACCCCAAAATTAAATAAACCTTTTAAAGATGCACCATTTTTTGCATATATTCTATTTTATTATGGAATTGCTTTCTTGTCAATACTGTACAATATAAAATTAATTCTCTTTTATTTCTGTTTCATTTCTCTTTTATTATTTTTATTTATTTTCAAGTGTTAAATAGAACTTCTAACTTAATTTGAACAAATAAATTTTGAAGCGCCTACTAGTCATCAAGTATATCTTTCCTCAATAAATATTTAGTTTATAATGCTTATATGCCTCTCAAACTTTTCTCGGTTTGCAACATCATTGCAGAGTTAAAGTATGAGTTTATTTTTTATGTCTAAGGGAGCGTTCGGTTCAGGAGTAAGCATGAATAAGAAAGAAGAATAAGGGTCTATTTTTTGTTCGCTGGAAATATATAAATAAAGAGAATAAGATGGAATACGAGTAGGTACGGTGGAATAACGATATGAATAAGGACGGAATAATGTAAAATAATCGGATATGGATGGAAATATTCGTACTCTTGGAAACAATGCAGGATGAGGAATTGGCCCCTAATTCCATACTTATTCTCCATACGAACAGTGCCTAATTATTTGTTGCATGATTTGGTGACAGGAGAAAAAAAAGATTCGTATGGTTTATGGTATCTGATCGATGTTCCACATTGACTTTATGTTAAATGGGATTAGATTACCTTAATGACTACAATGAGATAACCAAGATGTGATCAGCATGACACTAAATTTGTCATCAATTACATGAATGGTAGTATTTAGGAGGATTGGCTTTGCAATTAAAAAAGAACTAGCGACGCAGCTTTTTGCCCGCTTGTCTCCTGTTTCTGTGTAAACTTTTCTCTTATTAAAAAAGATTAGTCCTTACATCAATGTAATGATCACCAGGTCATCCGACAATTAGTATCAAACATACTACAATACCAACATTATGTATAAATACGATGCAACGTAAATGTTCAAATAAACGTTCAAATCCTAATACTATGTTTATTACAAAGACATCAAACACGGGCCAACCCAAAGTGAAAAGGGAAAGATTTAATATAATATAACAGTAGTCTGATTACAACAAAGATATAAGAGTGGAACTAACTAGAACTTAAAAAAATGCGAGGAACCTGCCCTTATGAATGTGATCTACATGAGTTATTTTGTGAATTGCAGAAGCACGAACAAACACGATCAATTATACATGCACGAAGACACATAGATTTACAAGGTTCACTTGTAATTGGGTTACGTTCTAAAGCGGCGATCAGTTTTCACTATGTGGAGAAAGAATACAAAGGATACAGAAAGTCCCAATCCTACAGAGTGGGTTAGGATTCAATGCACATCAACAGGTAATTGCAACATGCGAACCTTACCTAGAGTTGTTGACATGTAATTCATTGGCTGACACAAATTAAGCAATGTCCCTGGCCCTATTCATTTGAGGAATAAGCATTGGAATAACGGGTCAATTCCCCACCCAAGACGGTCCCGAGAGTATGTCTATTCCCATCCACATCCCATTATTTCAAGTTATTCCATCCTTATTCATATTTTTATTCCACCTTGCCCACCCTTATCATACCATATTCTTCTTATTCCTATCTTTCTAGCCGAACAGAGAATATAGTCTTATTCTCCTTATTCCTACTTATTCCCGAAATGAACACCCCTTACAATACCAATATTGCTATGGAATGCATGTTAGCTCGCTATGAGCTGTCAAATCTCATGTCTTGAGCAGTGAATGGGTCTCACTGATAAGGGGTCTACAACTTAAAGTCGACTATTATTATATTTGATACCTTGTGAGTCTACCGGCTCAAGTTAAGTATCCATTGGAAATAGACCAGGCCATAGCTTCTCGTCCGTGGAGGAGTCCTTAACTAATACCTTAGTTGGAATGTGTAGAGAGCCTTGAAATTATTGCCCTCAACTCAAAAATCAAAATCCTAACTCCTTCACTAAGCTGGGGCGGAAACTCTTGACGGTCAACTACGATCTATTTTCCAAACACTTTATGTAGCTCGCTTCCACCATCATGCCATGTTCGTTTGGAGAATAAGTACTAGAATACAGGGTCAATTCTCCGTCTGATGTGGTTCCGAAGAGTACGGCTATTCATATCCACATCCCATTATTTCACTTTATTCAACCCTTATTCCTTTCTTTATTCCATCTTACATACCTTTATTTCACCTTATTCTCCCCTATCTTTCCATCCAAACGGAGAATAGACCCTTATTCTCCTTATTTCTCATTCTTATTCCTTCTTATTCCCAAACTGAACGCCCTCTCAATGTATGATATCCTTCCGATGCGGATGATTTCACAATGCCCACCCATACCACAAGGTATGCACGGCCTTGTAGTATTTTGTCCCTCACGTGAATTTATTTAAATAATCGTTCTCGCACTCCTGAACATTTTTATTACTTCGTAGTTAGTATATGTCTCTTGCAACTAGTTAAGGGATTTTTTATGCCATTTAAAAACCCACGAATGAGAAATTCCTACAATCATAGCTCAAGTTATGCTTATTTTAGTGTAGAAACTATTGTGAATCGCATATAGCCGTGGTTAACTCTGCTTGAATCCTCAGAGGGGTTGAATTTTCATATAGCAGAATTAACCACTACTATACTCCGCCTTGAATTGAAATATCCACTAGAAGAATTAACCACTGCTAGAATCCATCAGGGTTGAATTCCCATATAGCAGAATTAACCACTACTATACCCCATCATGAGTTGAGTTCTCAACTAGCAGAATTAACCACTACTAGAATCCACCGGGGTTGAATTCTCAGGTAGCAGAATTAACCATCGCTTGAAAATCCGATAATAGGATTCAAGTCATATTAATAATCTTCAACTTGAATTGAATCCTCAGAGAAGCCTTGCCAAGCTTCACCGTGCCACCGCTAGCCCCTCCTTGGTGCTACTACCAACTGTTGGCATTGAGCAAGTCCAAACATCATTTGAACTTACTCCCATAAACTGTGACCATTGCAAGACATATAGGGTCTTCTGTTTGTTGCCCTTACTGATAACCCCAGCTTTGTCACCTTGCATGACTACACCTTCCACGTTGTACACGTATCCTTTAGAGTCCAAGGCTCCATGGGATATCAAGTTCTTCCTTATATCAGGAATATGACATACTCGTGTCACCTTCGTCACGACTCCATCATGCATCTTGATCTTCACAGAGTCAATCAATATAATCTTGCATGCTGCATCATTTCCCCTAACGATGTTTCTATCATCTATCTTCTCATAGGTGCAGAACCAATCTTCATTGAGAGTCATATGGTAAGAACAACTTGAATTAAGAATTCATGTGCTATCCGTCGTCTTCTGATCTGTGACAGTGAGAATGAAGTCATCTTTAGAATTTATGCCTCCTTGAGTCACTACAACAATTATGGCCTTCTTTGGGCAATCTTTTTTTTCCAATGTCCGGATTCCTTACAGTAATTGCATATGTCCTTAGAATTGTGATTTTTGGACTTCTGTTTTTCCTTCTTTGTGTAGTCAGAACTGGCATGACTCTTCTCATGAGTCATAACCAAACCTACAATATTGGAGTCATGCTTCCCGTTAGCCATATGTTGAAATTCACGTGCACACAGACTCACACGAACTTCCTCTAGGGTTATCGATTATCTTCCCACAATATATGACTAAATAAAATTCTCAAACGATAATGGGAGATAAATCAATAAAATCAAGGCAGCATCCTCATCTTCAATCTTAACATCTACGTTTGTTAAATTCATCAATAATGTATTTAAGTGATCAAGATGTTCTTTAAGAGATGTACCTTCCTGCATGCAGAGAGAGAACAAACGTTGCTTCAAGAGCAACTTGTTGGTCAGAGATTTCGTCATGTACATACTTTCGAGTCTCAACCACAGATCGAGCACAAAATCCTTATCGGCAACCTCCGCGGTAATCTCGTCCGCCAAACACAACACGAGTGTACCTTCTCTTCTTACACCACCAACTCATAAGGCTCGAGTGCCTTCACCCGCTCCTGATCTAACGGTGTTCAGATGCCATGCTGCTTCAGAAGGACACCCAACTTGATCTGTCATAGATTGAATCCATTCTTTTATGTGAACTTCTCGATCTTCAGATTTTACGACGCCGTCTTACCGGATGATCATGACGGAACCGAAGCTTTGATACCAGTTTGTTACAAATCGTGAAGCAAACATGCACAAATACGATCAGATAAGTAAGACATACACCCACGCATTTACAAGGTTCACCCGTAATTGGGCTATGTCCTTGAACTGCGGTGATCGGTTTCACTATATGAAGAAAAAATAATACATAGGTACGAGGAGGTACAAATATGGGATAAGAATCAAGATCAAAGTAAGGATTGTAGTATCTTGTGGCCCTAAGGCCCCTTTTATACTACAACAGAAGAATACTAATTGTATTCAGCAATCCATCCCAACAACTATCATCCAATCATGATTCAAGAGGTAGATCAGACATGTCAGCATTCTAGTCCAACAGTTCTCAACAAATCAGAAATCAGGAGGCAGATCATACATGTAAGCAATCCAACCCAACAACTCTCAACCAACCAGAATTCAGGAGGCGGGTCAGACATGTCAGCAATCTATCCCAACAACTCTCAGTCAATCAGAAGGCAGTATGTAGATCAACCATATCAACATCCCAACAAGCGATTAGGATTCAAGTCATATCAACAGAAACATATTGGTGATTTTGGGAAAAGAACTACGGCGGTTATAGGATGGGGCCAATCTCACCTCTTTTCAAACCACATCTTCTCCCTAATGGCATTCATTATAATCCTAACCTTTTTCACATATTCCATTGTCGTCAATAGAGCAGAGACCCATGTGGAGCCATTGGAGGTTCGAAGGTTGACAAGAATGATGTAGGAAGGGCAATTCATTGTTGAGACGTTATTACAAGGTAAGAAAAAACTTAATTTTCATGGATTCAATTACATGAAGATCCCCACGCATACGGCAACAGTTCTGCTATTTAAGTCTTGTATAGATATTAGTTTCTTTTAGCTTATTTCCTCTTGAATATCGAATTGGGGATGATTTTGAGATCTTAGAGTTTTTCCCTAACTCCCTTTTGTTAAAGTAATTTATTTTTTATCAGTTTGTGGATCTATATGATGAAGGTTATCTGTGAGTGTTGTTTATGACTTTTCAGACATCCTCTAGAGGACTTCCCACAATGAAGGAAGTAGAGCTTGATATTTCGATCTAGATTATTCCCTATAAGATGGTGCCTATAAAGCTAAAGGAACTCAAGATTCAGTTGCAAATGTTATTGTCTACGATGGGAGGGGGTGGGAGAACATTTAGGTTTATCTTCCTTTTAAGCTTTTTTTTTAAATTAACACCATTGTTATTTAAAAGTTTGGATTTACATTGTTCAGTCTGTCATTTTTGCTTGAAGGCTAAGCACAAACATGCATCTTGTCTAATTTTTTCTAATTTTTTAAAGGAAGATAAGTGGGATATTGATCTTTTCCATTCTGAAGTTTTAGACCCATCTAGTGTTAAACCTCTGAAAAGTTATATGTACTTTATCATGTTTGCCGGTGATTATTCTCGGAGTACTTTTGTTTACCTGCTCATAGATGGTGGGGATGTTCTTAAAACTATAAAAAACTTCAGCTTGATTAAGAGACAATATGGAAAAGTGACCATGCACTTTTGATTTGATAATGCTCGAGAGTACATATCTCATTAATTGTAGGATTACTTCAATAAGAAAGGCATTATTCATGAGAAAACAATAAGAGTTTGGGAAGTTGCTTTCAAACTCTTTCATATACCATAAGAACATAATATGAGGATCAAGAAACCGCTCTCAATCATAATAAATATATATATAATTCAGGTCATTCCGCTAGTTTAATCTACGGAAAAAAGTCGAGATTAACCAACTTGATGATAGAAGTTGACTTTTGAAAGTGGGTTGCTATTGGAGCATGTAATTATATAGATCATACACAATAGCGAAGAGAGATATAAGCACCCTCCAAATTTGCAGAGCATTCCAGATATCTCAATAACATATATGTTAGTAATTTAAAACTGTTGAGGGAAATCAAGAGTTGTTTATTATAAAACCCTAGAGCTCTCTTATATAGGAGAAAAGCTCTATGGGTAAATTACAACTAAAGGATTGGATAATATGAATATTGTAATACAACCACAATATCCTAACACTCCCCCTCAAGCTGGAGCATATATAATATGAATATTGTAATACAACCACAATATGCCCAGCTTGGAGCAACAATGATGAAAAGGACCTCTAGCCAGAGCTTTTGTAAACATATCTGCAATCTGATCTCCGGATGCAACATAGGATGTTGAGATAAGTCCCTTTTGGATCAGGTCACGAGTATAATGACAATCTACCTCAATGTGCTTTGTCCTTTCGTGAAATGCAGGATTGTTAGCTATAAATAATGCTGCCTGATTATCACAGTTAAGTTGCATAGGAAGAGGTACGTCGATCGTTAAATCGGCGAGGACAGATTTGACCCACATCATCTCAGCACTACCTTGGGCCATAACTCTATATTCTGATTCTGTACTGGATCGAGCAACAACAGTTTGTTTCTTACTCTTCCATGAGACTAACGAACTACCAATAAATACAGTAAAGCCTGAAGTAGACTTCCTGTCATTCGGACATCCAGCATAATCCGCATCTGCACTCCCTGTAACTGAGAGAGATGTATCTCTCTTAAACAAAAGGCCTGCACCTGGAGATGACTTCAAGTATCTCAGAATCATAAACACAGCATCCATATGTGTCTGCCTGGGTTGCTCCATGAACTGACTTACTTTATTCACAACAAAAGCTATATCAGGCCTGGTAACAGTAACATACAACAATTTCCCTACCAGTTCTCTATAGCGTCTCTTATCCACCTCCTCAGATCCATCATCATGAAGCTTAACATTAGGATCCATTGGGGTAGTTGCTGGTCTACATCCTGTCATTCCTGTCTCAGATAGAAGATCAGTGGCATACTTCCTTTGTGTCATAACCATACCATGATGATTTCGTGCAAATTCCAGTCCTAGGAAGTAACGAAGCATACCCAAGTCCTTGGTAACAAACTGATGTCCAAGGAAGTCCTTTGCTGCCTCAATTCCCTGTGCATCACTGCCAGTGATAACAATGCCATCTACATAAACCAAGATGACTACAATACCTCGTTGGTCTCTCTTTACAAAGAGAGTATGATCTGCTGTAGATCTAACAAAGCCCTTCTGTTCAATTAATTCTGAGAGCTTCTGAAACCATGCCCTCGTACTTTGCTTAAGACCATAAATGGCCTTATGAAGACGGCACGCCATACTGGACTCCCCCTCAGCAGCAAACCCAGGAGGCTGCTGCATGTAAACTTCCTCCTGCAAATCACCATACAGGAAAGCATTTTTGACATCCAACTGGAAGAGAGGCCAATCTCGCACTACAACAACGGAAATAAGAATCCGTAAGGTAGAATGTCGTGCCACGGGTGAGAACGTGTCATGATAGTCCACCCCATATGTTTGGGTGAACCCACGAGCAACCAATCTGGCCTTGTAACGATCAACTGTACCATCCGCACGCTGCTTGACAGTAAATACCCATTTGCTGCCAACAATAGACGCACCTGGTGGAGGGTGAACAACACTCCATGTACCACGCGATTGTAATGCTGCCATTTCTTCCTCCATAGCCAAGAGCCACTGGCTACTCTGCAGGGCCTCCTGATACGAACACGGTATCTGTATGGCAGACAAGCTCACAACAAAATGCTGAAAGTCCTTGGATAAACGTCCCAAGGAAACATGAGAACCAAAGTCCAACCCATACTTGGGATTCAATGTACGTGCTCGCTTCTGCCTCCGGAGTGCAATAGGGATATCCAAATCATCAATATTGGCTGAAGAAGTATCATCAACAACCTGTAGCTCATTCTGTGCAATCAAATCACCCTTGCCATCAGACGAACTCAAATGATCAGGACATACCTCGGACGTGCTGGGTGATGGAGGAGGCACTTGAGCCGGAGGCCTTCGTTCGTAAACCTGTGGAAAGAATATAGGAGACGGCAGAGGTGATGGTGGCGGCGGTGGTGGTGGTGATGGTGGTGGTGGTGGTGATGGAGGTGGAGGCATATAAATATCTTCACCATCCTCCGAAGAAGCAAGCCTGTCACCTGTTGGTGAAAAATACATGATAGACTCAAAAAAGGTGACATCAGCACTGACGTAATACCGTCGTCGAACAGGGTCAAAGCAACGATAGCCCTTTTGGGTTTTGGAATACCCAACAAACACACATTTAACTGATCTGGGGGAAAGCTTGTCAAGACCAGGAGAGGACTTATGAACAAATGCAACTGATCCAAAAACACAGGGCGTAAGGGAGAAAAGATCCTTCTCGGGAAACGCAATCAAGAACGGGTCCTTTTCCCCTAACGCAAAAGAAGACATACGATTCACTAGGTAACAAGCAGTTAGAACCGCATCTCCCCAATAGGAATGAGGAGCACGGCTCTGAATCAAGAGAGTCCTGGTGACATCCAATAGATGACGGTGTTTCCTCTCAGCTACCCCATTCTATTGGGAGGTATAAGGACACGACGTCTGATGCACAATACCCTGAGCTTGAAGAAATTGAGAAAGGTGAGAAGTACAGAATTCTAGAGCATTGTCTGAGCGTATGTACTTAATTCTGGCAGAAAAAATGTTCTTAACTTCACTAATAAACGACTGAATAACAGAACCAACATCAGACTTATTCTTGAGAAGAAAAACCCAACATAACCTAGAAAACTCATCAACAGCAACAAGATAAAATATGTGCCCCTGATGATCAGAGACACGACTAGGCCCCCAAATGTCAAAATGGAACAACTCAAACAAACTATAACTACTCGGACTTTGACGACTCTGGAAAGAAGACCGGTGGTGCTTCCCAAGCTGACAGGCCTCGCACTGGAAAGTAGAGCCAGGAGAAATCTGAGGGAGAACATGAACCAGCTTTTGCAGAGGAAGAAGACCAAATCTCAGATGCCACATATACGGAGAAACAGACCCAGTGCGTAGGGAGGATGAGACACCAGCATATGAAGACTGCACAAGTCTGTAAAGGCCCCCTTGCTCACGGCCAATTCCAATCACTCTGCCCGTAAGTATATCCTGAAACACAAGAGCAAATGGATCAAATATAGCACGGCAATGTAAATCTTTGGTGATTTTACTAATTGACAGCAAATTCATTGAAAATTTAGGTGCATAGAGAACATTAGAAAGTCTCAAGGTAGGAGTCAACTGCACCTCCCCCTGACCAGTAATAGGGGAATATGTACCATCAGCTATCACCACCGATCGTTCAGATCGGGCAGGATGAAAAACACTAAACTGACCTCTGTCACCACAGAGATGGTGTGATGCACCTGAATCCATGATCCATTCTGATAGATCCGCCTTGTAACACGTAGTAAAGGCAAATGCCGTACCTGTCGTGGATGTTGAAGCAGAAGCAGCCACCTCCGAAGATCCTGAAGGAGAACTGGTAGAGCCAGATGTGCCATGCATAATCTCTCTCAGTTTTGCTACAAACTCATCAAACCTCTGATCAGGTAAACTCCCAGTCTGCTGTGTCTGCTCTGCAACTCTGGCTGACGCTGGAAACCCATGCTTAGAGTAGCAGGTCTCCTCAGAATGACCTATCCTGTGACAAAAAGTGCATGATCGACCTCGACCACCACCTCCTCTACCACGGTTTGAGCTTCCTCGACCACGATATGATGTATGACTACCTCTACGTGAGGCTGCCATCGCTGAAGATGTCTGCTGTTGTACGGTACTACCAGAGGATATAGATAGTCTGCTCAATCTCCGATATGCCTCCTCCATCGGAGGTATCGTAGCATCAGTAAGAATCTGTGCACGAGCTGCATCATACTCTGGATCCGGGGCTGCAAGGAATACCCCAGTCATCACGGAGTCTCTATAGGCTTTAAGCTGTTCTGGTGTAGCAGTCAAAGGTATGTACCCATGCAGCCTCTCGAACATACCCCTCAAAGACGTATAGAGGGAGTGAAGCGGACGACCATTCTTCTTTGATGTGAAAATGTCATGCTGGAGCTGGAGGATCTTGGACTCATTCTTTGCCTGAGAGTAAGTCGCGGCAAGAATGTCCCACGTAGCCTTTGCAGTAGGCTGGCTTAGTATATCATTGGCTATCTCAGTGGTAACTGTCCCGGATAGCCATACTCGAGCATACGCATCATCTGCCTCCCATGAGGCGTGTATCCCAGTCTTGTCACTTGGCTCCTCTGTAGTGAGGATGTGCTTCTTGCCATTACACTGCATAAAACTCATGAACTGCATGGCCACAGTTCATAATTGGTTCCATCCATCTTGGCAATAGGTGCGGAAACTTTGAAGGCACCCGAGGATGGAACGTCCACCTTGTTGTCAGACATGATGACAACAATTTTCTATAGACTGGGACTACAAGAGGCTTAGACAAGAATGTCTACTTGGACATACATGAAGGTGGTTGTGGATGTAGACTTATTCCACAACCCCTTCCATGCTTTGAGGTTCTTCTTTTTTTTTCTTTGGATGATACACGTGAACAGGAGGGCACAAGAGAGGACCCGCGCACAAGGTGGATATTGTTCACAAGAGGACCCGCGTGAACAGGGCGATACTGTTCACAGATGGGTCACGCGCACAGCCAAGGGCGCAGGGCGCAAAAAGGGATCACGCGTGGAACCGCAGGGCGCAGGGCGCAATGGGCTCGCGCGCAGGAGGGCGTCGACAGCAGAATCGCCCGCAAGGGACTCTCCCGCAAGGGGCTCGCGCGCAGGAGGGCGCCAACTGCAGGAGGGCTAGCGCGCACGCGGGAGGGCTAGCGCGCACGCAGGAGGGCTAGCGCGCACGCGCGTGCCCTGAGAGGGCTGGAAAGCCTTCCGCGCACACGAGGCTTGCAGAGGGGCGGCGCTCCTCGCGCTTGCAGAGGCGAGGCACCTCAGTCGAGCGGGACTTGCAGAGGCGACGCTCCTCAGTCGAGCGGGGCTTTGGGTGGGGACACGGAACTAGGGCACAGGCTCCGGTCTAGGACCGTCGCTCTGATACCATGTTGAGGGAAATCAAGAGTTGTTTATTATAAAACCCTAGAGCTCTCTTATATAGGAGAAAAGCTCTATGGGTAAATTACAACTAAAGGACTGGATAATATGAATATTGTAATACAACCACAATATCCTAACAAAAACTTAGCATAACTATAAATGTTGAATCTCTTCATTCTCTAGGCATGTTATTCTTCTTTGTTGAGGTAGATGCGGATCCTAGTTGATCAAAGCATGAGAAAATGGAGGCTCTAGTCAAAACCCACACATGTCACATTGTGCAAATTTCTTGATATATTTATCAAGTAAAGTCGAAGTGCATTTACATCATAAAATACAAATGACATGGACAAATAGAGAACCATACACACTTCAAATGGCTTCAGATGAAAAAAAGTTGTTGAGTATTAGGAATGTTTTCTCTAAGAAGGAAATGGATACAATATGTTTGTTTTCTCTTTCACTTTACCTCAACATGGGAAGCTCACCAAATGGATGTGAACATTGCATTCTTGAAGGAAGATCTCTAAAAAGAAGCATATATGCATATGCCACAGAGGTATGAAAATAAATATTGTAAAAGAAGGCATTTCATCGGCTAAAGCAGTCTCCTAGGATTGGGTTAAAAAGCTTAGGTTGGCGACGATCAAACTGGGAGACCACCGAAACAATAGGGACTATACCCTTTTTTCCAAGGGATGTGGAAAGAAAGTTGCTCTTCTTCTTAATGTGAAAATATGATCACCATAGGAGATGATGAACAATAGATGTTATAGTAGATATGTATTTATAGTTTTATAACAGTCTTTCATTCCCTATTTTACATGTAAATCCGATGGAATATCTATGTAGCTCAACATGGAGACCTCCTTTCACTTCTAGGGTTTCTTCTCTATATAAAGAGAACCTTAGGGCACATAATAAGGCATCCGCTTATTTCATTTCCGCATGAGATAATACACTTAAAAATGGAGCTTGCTAGAGTGTTTGGGAGGAAGGATCTTAGCAATCTAAAATAGTTCTCGATTGAGATGGCAACATCAAATGAAGGGCATGTGCTATGTTGAGGAAGATACCTCATGACATGTTAAAGAAACATCTGAAAAGTTGGGTTGTAAACCTTCCACTATGCCTATTGAGGGAAATGTAAGATAAAAACCAAGTGTGGGAAACAACTAAATGAAGACTCCAAGAGTGGTAAGAAACTTGGGGGAAGTTGGTCTACCTCACTCTAATCAAACATGACATTGCTTAGTTAATTCATGTGGTGAACCAATCTATGCATGCATCTTTGAATGTGCAAATGGAAGTTGTGGAGCATATCCTTTGCTACTTAAAGAACTCTGGAAAAGATCTTATTTTAACCAGTGATGCAAATATTCAAATTGAAGGTTATGCAAATGCAGATGGGGTGAGATGCATTGATACTACAATGTACACCACTGGTATTGCATATATCAAGATGGCAGTCTTGTGATTAGAAAGGAGCAATGGCTAATATGTGTGTATGTGAGCTAGTGTTGACACAAAATACATGGTTGTTAGAATGTCTATTGTAGAGATGTTATCACTTAAGATTATCCTAAATGACATTGGAATAAATTTTGGGTCTCCAGTGAGATTATATTGAGATGGAAAGGTGCCAATAAATTTATTATTAATTGTGCATGACAAAAAATATTGAGATTGATTGCCGCCTTATAAGAGATAGTATTAATTCAAAGGAATTTGTACTACCATATACAAAAACTGAGTAACAATGTGTTGAGTCTTCACCAAGGAGCTTCCCATGATCAATTTTGAAAAGAAAGAAGGAAAGTTAGGCGTGCACGATATCTATGTTCAAGTAGAATTTTGACTCATCCCCCTTTTTTTACAAATTAAGAAGGTGAATACAACCTTAGGCCCTTATCCATCAGTATGAGTCAAGGCATCCATTCCATGATTTTCCCCTCCCGTTGAGAAGAGTTTTCCAAGTAAATATGGGTGTTCTTTGAAGTTTGCTTGTTTCTTATTTTCTACAACCTCTATTTGCTAAACCAATTAGACGATCTCAAAAGGGTTGGTTTTGAATCGACAATATGCAAACAATCCCACTCCAATATAGTAACTAGAATTTTAAATGTCAACATAAATTGCACAAAAAGGCAGAGAGATGGAATGGCTAACCTGTGCGCTTGTTAGGTGCAATAATAAACCACTGATAGAAAATCCCACAAGGCCTCCTATAGACGAACTCAATCCACACAAACTTTGCATGTCGGCCGCTAATGATGGAATACTGATACTGCTATTTGCAACACAGGCATCAATAGTCACATCTGCAATTGCCACCCCAGCACTTCCCAATGTCATCAGTACCACAGCAAAAAAGACATGCAAATTCTTGTGTATAGATATGGTGAACATGGAGATAAATCCCAGAAGCCCTAGAAAATCAATCAAAAGTTACCATTGTCAAGTTGAGAAAAGAAGAAACAGAATAAGAATCAAATTAACAAGTTTTCTGCTGAATAACTGGGAAAAAAAGAGAAACTGAAAGAAACCCCTGAATGGGCATTCACAAGTGAAATCTCAATGTGAATTTACTGAAATCATGTGCGCAGATATGACTGGAATCAAAACAAGGTGAACTTCTAGATTAAGGTGAGATTTGTTACTTGATTCTATTGCATAGGCAACTTCTTGTAATCTTCCAGGTGGAGCATTCATTACTTACAAATTAAACTATATATGGAAAAGTTTAAAAAACATCTCGCTGCTCTCAGTTAATCTGTAGCCGCCAAACCATCACATCTGTGCATATACTGCATAGTTCCTACACCCTTTATTTCTTATGTCTGCCTTGATATCTATCCAGAGACAAATTTTAAATACAGCTATCACCACTTTGAGGAGATTACATGAGCTAGCATTTCATCAAGTACAAATATAAATTACAATGAGATCTGCACCTACTTGCAGTACATCAGCTTTTTCCCATGATCATCCAAATGTAGAACTAAATGTTTATAGAGACAATGGGAAATGTATAGATCAGATGGGGGGGATGAGAGAACATTGGTGGGATCACATCAACTCTTTCCATGTATGGCATATTTTCCTTCCAGGCTTGGGCATTTTCCAGAGATGCCTATGATCAACTCGATGATGCATAATTCCATATAAAATTTCCGACAATCATCACCATTTAGGATCATTCATCTTTCTATATAATGAGCTCATTGTCAGTCACAACCATATATAACTATATCCAGCATCATATTTTAAACCTACCTAAACATTTCTCCATGGAGACTACAAGAGCTAGCATCTCTTTTACAATAAGAACGAGATCTACATCTAATAAGCATTGCCAGCCTGAATGTAGAATGTAAAATTTGTTGAAATGTGCAGCATAAGTGAGATACGGACATTTTGGAATGTCATAGCAACTCTTTCCTCATAAGCATTGCCAACCTCAATGTCAATCACCACACCTTATTGACAACATCTACGTCTATCGCCCTGGCACACAATCTCGACGCATACTTCACCCGCATTCTTGAATTAAACAGAACTCCATTACCATATGAAAAAGAAACAGGCAGCTATTTTAAAATCGTAACCAAGTCAAAATCTTGGGGCTCCAACTGACCTGCCAGTATGAAGTAAGGCCTCCTCTGGTAGCCGGCGACGGGGAGGACGTCGGTGAGGAGGCCCCAGATGGGCTTGATGACCCAGGGGATGGTGTTGATTCCATGGTAGATCTGCGTCACCGAAGGCTGCAGCTTCTGGACGTCCTTCCAGTAGTAATCAGAGGCCACCTTGCAGAGGCTCCCACCCAGCCCCTGGTTCACCCCGTAGATGAACACCACGCCAACCACCACACTCCAGTGCACCTGATCGCAGAGCATCCGGAACCACCGGAGAGGCGATCTCAGCAGCTGACACTGCTCCATTCCACCTTTACAGGGCTCCCCGGCCCCCGCCGACGCCTCCTCCTCGGGGATTTGGGCAAATGCCGAGGCACCCATCTCGCAAGGACGGATCTTTCGCCCGGAAGTCGGGTCTACACGGAAGGAAACGGCGATCTGTTGCCAGATTTCGCAAGAACACTCTCCTGTTTCCGAGAAAGGATGGGACTTTTTCTTTTCTGCTGCTCTGTTGGGCTCTCAGATGTCGCCGACAGTGGTCGGAGAGGGGATTGGAGCAGAAGGACGAATGGATTGGAACAGCGACATGTCTGAGGCCAAAACTTAGGAGGACAGCGGCCGGATGAGAGGGGGAGGGGGAGGGGGAGGGAGAGGGAGAGAGGTGTGCTAGATCTTGGGGTTGACGGGTGAGGGACACGTGGGGGTTCGGGATTGGACGAGTTCTAACACCCACGGAGGACCTACGTCTCCATTGGGTGGGTCTAACGGTGACATGTGGGTTCTTGTGATTGAGATGCGGGGGAAGACGATTCCGACAAACGCCGGAGATTCCGTCAGGTCTAATGGTCTTTAGATTTGGACTTGTCGTGATGTTCTGAGTAATGGAAATAAGGCGATATCGTTACTGGAATCGATATCAGAACGGTCTCGACTATATATCGACGTTATATCGTCGATATCGAGCCGATTTCACGAAGAAAATGACCTTTCATGGTCAATTATCGGCAATATCGACGACGATATATTGATCACATATCGATACCGATATATCGTCGATATATCGTCGATATATCGTGATACGATATTCCATGTTAGAAATGAAATGAATATGAATATATCCATACTATCTAATGATTGGAACTTGTAATTAACAGAGCTGCAGAACAAACTACAAATTATAAACCTAAAAAACAAAAACTAAACTAAACTCCAATATTTGAACAATTTTGATAGAATTCATGAAAGAGAAAAGTTACAATAGGAGGAAAGACACATGAGCATGATATGGTATATGCTAAGTGAAAGAGGGGTCTTCAAGGATCGTGTTGTAGTTTTGGCATGGTAATAATTAGACCTGGCTAATGGACCAGAGGTCTCTCCGTCCAACGCGCTCATGGGTCGGGTTTGGATCAAGAGATTTCATGAACGGATCGGTCCGTCTCGGCTCGCTTTTTGGCCTGCTCGTCAAATGGAAAGGCCGTGGACATGTGCCACAAAACCCAACCAAGCTCGTACATATAAAAATATAGATTTAAAAATTACATTTAGATACATTTAATATAATATACTTCATTTTTTACATTATAAATATTACATCGTTTTTTATAGTTTACATACCAAGTACCACCTATTATGGTTATTTAGATTTAGAAAGATTGGATGGTGCTAAAACATCTTAATTATCTTTATAAATTAGATTAAAAAATTAAGAAAAAATACTTTACATTCGGTCCATAGATCGTCCCGACCCGGTCCGTCCCAGGAGTATGGCCAATGGACCGACCCAATCCGAACCTTGGACAGGAGGTTTTAGAATCCTTACTCGTTCGGCCCGGCCCATGGCCCGCACTTTGACCAATTCTAGTAACAATCCATCAGAGTGGTTACTCTTGCTAACTTGACCATGTCATATCAAAGGAAAAGATTGTGCAATATTGTTCTCATCAAGTATTTCAGATTCTCAATTGACAGGAGTAATTATAGAGGAAGTATACACTTTTATAACAATAACAAATACATCATGTAAGATCTTTTTTGGTCATTTATGTATCAATTTTCTTTGTTAAAATGATCAATCCACTTGTTATAAGTTGGAGTTTGCATTGAACTCAAATGCTTATAGTCTTTTAAGTAAATTAGGGCACCTCTAACTGCATATATTAATCCACATTTATTTTTCGTCGTACATACATATTTGTATTTTAAAGATATAATTCAACTTTTTTGCACATTCGTAAAAGATAAACATATAATAGTACATATATTCGTATATGTATCCGACAACTTTCATCTTTAAAAAGTAGACACCCTATTATTTCAAGGAATAAAGTGCAAAAATGATCATGAATTGTACATCCAACTTCAACGTCATGTATAAACTCAAAAGATATAATATTTGATTAAGATTTGTCACAAAGCCATTTTGAGCTAATATGTATATATTATAGGACGTGGAGTATGCATGAATGTGACATTGTAACTAGAGTGTCTACAAATAGCATTATCTTTTATTTTTTATTAATCATAGTTGATATTGGCATAGTGGTTTGATTTTTGCCCATCTAGAAGGTAAATTTCAAATAACTTTGGATTAATGGAGTTTATCTCTCATTCTCATTCGTGTTTGATTAATTTTAGGGATAAGGACTACATAGTCACGCAGACAGACATAAGGGTTTTTTATTACTTGTGCTCTTCTTAACTTCGATAATATCGATTATGCACCTTCCTTTTTTATAATATAAGTTACGCTCCGACTTCTTACAAAATTCATGGTTTTATCCTTCCGTTAAGGTAAAGTAAGTGCATAACTGATATTATAAAAGGGCGGAACGATGAATTTCGTAAGAAGTCAATAGCACAATTGATATTACAAAAATGGAATAATATAACTAATATTGAAGAAGTTAAGACGGACATAAGTGATAATAACCCTAGACATAATAGATGATATAATTGTGATGTGATGGCTTTATCCAATGATAGCTTATCCAGGGATAAAACATACTTCTCTCGGGTTTATCCCGAAACTAAACACGTAAGGTGTGTTTGGTTTGAAGGTTAAGTGGGATGGGTTAACCTACCCCAAAGTTGGATAACCTAAAGGGTAACCTAAATTGTAGTTTTGGTGTTTAGATAGAGGGTTTTACTGTTGAGAGGGTTTGTCTGTGATGTGATTGTTATTGAAGTTTGTACAAATGATTGTTTGTTGATTCGATTTATATTGTTAAGAGGATTGATTTGATATGGTAATCAATTTATTTATTAATTATTATATTACTAAGTAATACATTAGTTATTATCGGCATATTGATTATTATTAACATGCTACATTGCCATAGAATCGGTAGATTTTCGTAATTTATGGACTAATAATTTTTAATAATTTACTTTATATCTTATTACATAGCATTGTATATCTAATTCTATTATTTACCATTAATATCAATGCATATTTAATATTCATGTATTTGTATGACATTTTTTTCGCAATAGTAAATTAAATTGAAAATGGAAATGTGTTGTACTTACAATTTATGATAATAATATATACATAAATCAATATTAAAAATTTATCATTTTTTATTTTTATTTAATATTCTATTTTTAATTCACCTCAACCATGTTCGTTACTTATATACGTGTGTAATTTATGTATGGATATGTACGTATCCATAATAGGTAAGTTCTATTTTTATTTGTTTTCTTTTGCATCCATTGGCAACTACAAATCGCAAGATATAGCACACAAAAATTTGTATGCTATATATCACAATATGGGAACAACCGATAAATTTCTCATCTATAGGTACATGCACAAGTAATATGATATACATGTTAATCGTAGGGGTACAAAAAAGATGGTCACCATAACCCGGCATATCCCATAATCATGCAATACATGGGAACATGTGATTATGAAATACCTTGTGCATTATCCCATGATGATGTCTTACAAAGACACAATTATCATATTTCTCTCATTTGTGCCATCATATCATTATACATCGCATGTGCCATGATATCACGTTGCTGCTCACCACGCTGCATCTCAATTCGCGTCAACATAACCTTCAATCCAGGTTCAGCTTCTAACTCTGGAGGCTCCGGCACGAGGTACTTCTCAACATGGTCGAACCACTTGTCTGAACCATAAAGTTTTATGAAATTGTAAATGATCGTTGTTGCCTTTACAATGTCCTTCTGCGTCTCAAAGGAATAGGTAGGCATACTCGTAAGACACTTGAACTTCTTCTTCCATACCCTGAAGGTCCTCTCAACATCTCTCTACAGCTTTGAGTGTATGTGGTTGAACAAGTGTTTATGAGAGATGTATCGCTCTGCCTTGTCCAGTGCACACCACTCGGGCAGATGATATACAATACCGCGATACGGTGCAATGAACGAGTCTGTATTCGTGTAGCCACAATCCACAAGATACCTGCATCCCTCTGGGATGATGAACCCCCTCCTATCAATATCTCATAGCACTGACATATCTGATGCAGAACCCTCCAAGCTGGCCAAAATGTACGTAAACAAGTAGTCAAAAGATGCCACTGCCATAACGTGAGATGCAAATCTTCCTATTACGATATGCAGCTTCTAGGCCAGCAGGCATCATTGCCTTAATGTGTGTCCCATTGATTGCATCGATGACACCCTACAAAACGATTCAAGTATTTAGGAATACAGTAGATGTAATTGAGGGGATATGATTTACGCTGACCATACCTGGAAATAAGGTGCGTAGCGGTGATTCGATGTTATGCGTCGGGGTGTTTCCACCATGGGCAGACGAATGAGCAGATCCTCCAATAGTAGGACCTTTTGGAGAACATTGTGGATGTGCGCAGAAATTGTTGATCCTGAGTGCTGGAACCATTCTTGAAGCACTCGATTTGGTTGTGCGTGGCCAAATGCAAAGAGGAAAATGCACACTTGCACTACAACAAAATAGGTTTTAGGTGACGGGCCTATGGTGACAGAATTATGAACTAAGGCGACAGATTCCCGTATGACGACGGCTATTCCGCCATCGTAAAGTGGACACCAAAAACGTCGTGGCCATAGACTTTGGTGACGGATAATCCGTCACCACAGTATTATGTGACAGAAAATCTGCCACATAAAAATCGTTTCATATTGAACATTCTTACGAGCAAACCTACTCCCATGCTTTTATTAATGAAAGAATTGGCATGGGTCATTCAACATATCTCTTCATAACAATTAATAGGCAATCAATAACAAAATTCGAACTTTTTAACAACTATTGTAATTGGAAAAGTTGGATTCTCCCGGCTGCAAAAACAATAAAAAGGGAGACATGCCTAAAGACTATTACATATCAACAACATTATGAAGACAATAACATAAATAATATTATGGAAGTGCATTATATAAATCGGATATCTAGTTACAATGGAAAACTATTACATGTCATTACATGTTCATCAAATATTCTACATCTATTGTTATACCCAAACAAAAAATCAACATCAGTATCGGGAATGTGAGCTTTGGAATTTTCACATTCCTTCAAGAAATTCAGTGATCTTGATTACAAGCTTTGCCTCGTACTCCTTCAAGAAATTCAGCATCACCTGCAAAACAAACTAACAATTTCTCATACGCGAAGGTATTGGAGACCATTAGAAACGAAGACCGTTATACCTCTTGTTGGTAATCAATAGCTAATACTACTTCTGTCACATCAATGGCTTTAAGAGCTTCAATCTAGTCGGGTTAGCAGAGAAGAGATGTAAACTACTGCCGAAAAAAATACCATGGCTAGCTAATTCATTCTGGAAATATATATGGTACGTAAGGAGAGTGACAGATATTTAACTTTCTTCCATGTAAACCATTATGAAGTGAAGGAGATAATCCAGTCATGTACTAAATACATGTCTCTTCCATTTACTATGACCATAAAATTGTTGTATCCATTCTCACATTCATTGACCAATTTAATATTGCTTGTGTGGGTGAAAGGTAGCCTACTACATCACTACACATTACCATGTAACGAAAAACTACTGCAAGTTGCAAGACCAGTTTTTTTTAAACAATCAGTAGCATTCATCTAGGTAAAAGTTGAGCATAGAGATTACAATGCAGACACATTAAGACTAACATAGATAATAAAAGGCATGCACATTCACATGGGTTACACTCATTGTCTTTTCTGTTGTAACTCAAGACAAATCTCATGTAATTGCCCATACAATACTACCAGAACTTAGAAGAACAAATGCTCATAGAACAATCGGAACCTGGAACAGATAAAATGATCACAACTAGACCTTGATAATGCTTGGAAAATAATGCAAAGCTATAGAAGATTTCATATCTAATATAAGCAAATCACAATTCACAATCTTCCTTGGAACTAATTAGCACCGATTCACACTCTTTTTCAAAATGGAAGACATAATTGTTCTTTCGATTAAAGAAATTGGTCAAATAAACTCCACCGTCGAGTATCATACCTTCCGTGGATGTGGAAAGTTAATAAACTTCAACTCCAGATACCATTGACAGTTTACATATAACCTCTAACCTCTGTAAATAGATGTTATTTACGCCAAGAAAATTCTCCATTAGCGGATCATCTATTTTGTGAGTGTATATTAGTAAAAGAGGTCTTCACCACCTTAAACACTCATTCCTCTCCCTCCCTGTAAAAAATTCTTTAGTAAGTGCTGGCATTTTCTACAGACTTTTTATCAGATTCAGTGAGTGCTTAAGCTCTTTAGTAATCTTTAAATAACAAAGTGAGATTCAATTTACCAGTGAGTGCTTAAGCTCTTTAGTAATCTTTAAATAACAAAGTGAGATTCAATTTACCATCTTCTTGAACCAATTGAACTTAGCATCCCAGGTTTTCAATCCCTTAGACATGGCGACATTCTTGTTTCGGACAAATTTGGACTTTCATTCAAATAATTTTATGGTCATAGTAAAGGTGATATATTACCTGTACTAAATACATGTCCCTTGCAAAAAAGATTCATCAGGATTGAACCCATGTCCTTCAGGGCGAATGACCTCCAAAAACTGGCTTTAGCTTCTAATCAAGACTTGAGTGGATTTCGTCCTCTCGCCTAGAACGGGCCACAACATGAAAATTCTGATGTTGGTGGCTTTTTGGTTTTCTGTATGTATCTCTGCCTCCACTCTGTTACCTTCTTTTTATCTTCCATGCAGATAAGGAAACTGGAGAGGTATTGGGAGTCCTTATCTTAACCTTGAGCTTCTAATGATGCACTTTGATCTTGAGGGTTTTTTCCTTCAACTTGGAAGCTCTAATAGAGTGACGACTGATGAGGATCCTTTTTTTTGAGAAAATAGTGACAATGGTCCCTGACAACATTCTATATATTTCTGACAGAAGAAATTAGCAATCCATCTGGAGTTGGATTTCCATCCACATTCAGATCCAAAACCATCGCTTTCACCTCAGGTCGCCCAAAACCCATCATTAAAAGGGCACATTGTCTATTAATGATTGAGGAGGTGCCCATGCCCAACCATCTTCACTCCCTTCTTCAGTCTTTACAAGAGGCCATGCAAGTGGTCGATCAACATAATGCTCATGTGTTGGTCTCCTTCCACATGGTCATGACTCCATCCCGTCAAACAAATTGTAAGTATTGGGTATCATCCAGAGAAAGGAGATGAGAGCTGTTCTCTGAGTATATCTTCATCATCTTCTTTGTCTCAAAACAAAATGTGTACAAAATTTCTACAAAAGGAAATGAATAGGTAATGTCATCAACCGGATTATTTGGATAGAAAAAAGTCTCACAACAACAAAAAAGACTATAAATTATATCATGCATCCTTTACTTTCTCCCAAAAAAAGTATAAATGAGATTGCTTTTGTTGCTCCACATCTCATTGTAAAAATATAGACTTTTTTTAGAAAAAATTGAAACATGTGAGAGTCTGAGAACAAGATTTCTGTATACAATTCCTTACTACAACAATTTAAATATGATCAGTGGTGTACCTGTTCTTGTTCGCCATTCCATATTAATTTCTAAACAAAATCGATTACATAAACTCAAAATTTTCAACTAGTACATAAAAATCTATAAATCACAGAAACTCAATAACTATACAAGGTTATATATGCATCAAAAAATGGACAAACCTGGAAATTATTCGACTGAAATGAATTGTTCTCTGATCTAAGTTCCATGCAGTCGATGCTCATAATTTCAGAAATGCCTTTATCGTCATATGCGCTAAAGAAGCATCCTCCGCATTGTGAAGTAATTTCACCAAACTATGTGGCTGCTGACTAGAGTATCTCTGTTCCGCACTATCCAGAGGCAGAATCTGAGGTATGAGAAAAAAATAGATATCAGAATTTCTTAGATGAGGATACATTTTTATAAATTAAAGAACTAAATTTGGGATGACAGGGAGAACTTTTTAAGAGATACATGCCTTGCACTTGTCAAAGCCGCATTAGTTCGTTGTGGATTGGCAAGGAAGCTGATGGAGCCATTGTTGTCTGATCTTACAGTGGAAAATATTATAACATTCTCCCCATTGTCTCGAAGCCCATCAATAGAACTAACCTTCATAGAAAAATGCACATTCTTATCATATTTCTTCCCAATTTTACCCAAAATTTCTTCAACTTGTGCAGCATATGGTGAAATGATACCGATACTGAGTTTCTGCCTCTGAGCTGAAGCAGCTGTTCAAAATGAAAGGAAAAAAATAGCCGTAACAGATATAAGAATGGCTAAGTACAACCTGTGTGATGTTATATTATAGCTTAAAAGGTAACCCCTAACAAGGAAAAGACTCGTTTCAATTTTTTCTAAAACAAGGCAAACAATGTCCGACATGATTAAATTCCGAACATCAAAATTTGGATGTCATTCAATCTCACAGAGAAACATATATCAAATTCATAGATATATCTTAGTATGCAGTTTTTTCAGTCTTATTTGAACTGAAGATTATATTGGGAGATAAGCTGCATAAAATGTCAGACAGAAAAAGATGCTAACAAAAAAGGAAACATGTTGCATCTTAGTCTTCCTTTTCCATACTATAGATGCATCATGCATGCAGCTGAATGATGCCAAACTCTGAGATACTGAAACCCAATGGAAGAATGACCGAGTTTATATATTCTTGGACGTTCTTATTTATAAGTAGCCTGAAGGACCCTGTAAAAGTGTTACTGTAATCCCTGGAACTTGAATGTTAGTATTAAAAAAACCATCACTTGTAAATTTGAATAGCTATAAAATAAAAGACTCAAAACTGACATATATGTTAGAGATGAATTGCAGTCTACAATTCAAGCTTTGCATCACTAGATTTCATCAACATATTTCGCGGGTGAAAAGTACATGTTCCTATAGTAGATTTCATCAACATATTTCGCAGGTAAAAAGTGCATCAAACCATTTGTTTGTCAAAGAAATTAGATCTGTAACTCAAGGATATTCAAAAATTGAACAAATAACGTGTTATTACACATTTATATATCTACTTAGGAAATGAAGTTGAACTTTAAACTATGTCAAAATGTAGTATCTAAGTCATCTAACTTATTAATTGATTTGCCAAAAAAAAGAGTCCGCTATATACCTGCATAAAACAGCATACATCTCGTCAATTAATTTTCTTTACAATGCATGTCATCATATTATGCATACACATCTACACATACTCACACAGGGACACACACACACACACACTCTCTCTCTCTCTCTCTCTCTCTCTCTCTCCCTCTCATACACACATTCAGATAAGCATACTCGTACATGCATTCACAAAAATACTCATTTACACATGCACACATTATGACAATATTCTCACAAACAAACATTGACACATGCATACATTCACAAATACAAACATTCACACAAACATGTATTTACACATAAGAATACTCCTACACGCGTTCACACGTATACACATTTACACGTGTACACAATACCACACAAACATGTACACGAACAAACATTTACATGCACACAAATTCACACACACATTTACCCATAGACACATATTCACAAACACACATACATGCTACACATATCCATGCACACACTCAAACACACACATGCTCTCATGTATATATAGTAGTTATGTGGTAATGTGTGTGTTGCACACTAAAGGATGCATTATAAATGCTACAAATGCACACATACAAACACACACACGACCATTAATAAGAATGATATGATATATAACATGATAAATAAAAAATTGTCTTTCACCTCCATGTCAAGATTCAAGAATTAATCTTCTCGAAGGAAAAGTATACATAATTACATTGATATTTCATACAAAGGGAAACCTCCAATGATCATGAACATCAGACATCCACATACAAAATTGAGAATTGCGCTATGATCCTACATTTGAGACATAAACAAAGCATACATATTAAACTAGAAGTTCACTTGGCCACTCTTTCAAATGAGTTATAATAACCTTCAGCACCTTGCATTGTTAATGATAAGAGAACAATAGGAGCCAAGACACCTCAATGTTTGATTTAAATGGATGCAAGATATAAAAAATAGATTTTATCCACGAAGTACTAACACATGCCCAAATAGAAAATGGATTAAATAAGGAACATCAATAGATGTTCAAAACATCATATATGGTTGCATGATTAAAGGGGAATGTGAAGACTAAAATGCTTTATCCTGATCTCAATTAAATGTATACTCAAAAATGAATGCAATAAATGCTTCACCTCTTTTGCTTCAGACTTTGTGATCCTTTCCTCCTCATTTTTATCTAAGCTACATAATCAAACCAAAACAAAAAACACAGTCATTCTCCTGAAGAACTTCTACTCAAAGGTATTGGAGATCATTAGAAACTCGGACTGTTATATCTCTTGTTGGTAATCAATAGCTAATAATACTTCCATCACACCAACGGCTTTAAGAGCTTCAATCTAGTCGTTCAAGCATAAGATATTAGCAAAGAATAGATGTAAACTTATGTTTAAAAAAATACCATGGCTGGCTAATTTCATTCTGAAGTTATATGGCTAGCTAATTCCGAACTTTCCACTTTATAAAACATGTCTAAAGCATTTCTTCTCTAAACCCCCATATCTCTCATTTTTGCTCTTCAGTGCTTCCTCTGGAGGAAAAAAATACGAAAATGGCATATAACTCTTTGGAATCATAATAGCTCATGTATAAAATCCAATTGATAAAACACACAATCAATACATAATCCAGACATGAAGATGGGCCACTAAGTGACCAGATGTGCTCTTGGAGAACAAAATAGTGAAGTCCTTTCAAAAGTATTGGCATAAGAATAAGAAGAGTGAACAAAAGGATCGAACATTACTTTTAACCTGAAATTCGTTGCATAATGGAGCATAACAATGGATGCATTTAGGAATGTCATTTTAAGAAGGTCCAGTTGGAATTTCTTAAACTGCATTTATGAACCCAAACATGTGTTCCTCAAACTGCATTTATGAACCCAAACATATATTTCAAAAATTGCATTCAGATGGTAACACAAATGGAAGTACTTGATATCACTATCCATCCAAAAAAATATACTAGTTACACCCTTCAGCCACTACATACACCATGTAGTGCAGTTCTCTTCTTATTCTTTCTGGATCAACAGTTCAAGTTTGCAAAGCACATGAGTAACATCTAGAGCAAGCCATCAAACACTTAAAAATCATGCACAAGACATCGAATGAAGCAATCGCCATTGAAAATCTTAGTAGAATAAGCTTTGCATCCAAATCTCCTAAATAAATCTCTGCTTCACAGATGAATTTGTTTTTAGGAGATTTATCAGATAGGAATTGAATGTTAAGCAGCTAAAAAATGCTCGCATAGGAGAAGCAACAAAGAAATAACCCCAAAATCATAGACCCTCTTTCACAAAGTAACCGGCAAGAATGTTAAGCAGAGGGTGCAAAAACAAAGCCAGAAATGTTATCTGCTATATTATGCTAAAGATCAAGCATATGAAGAGGTAACCTCTCAATAATATAGCATTAGAAATAACTGAAAAGGGTTAGCCGCCAAAAAAATAACAGCCAGTACTACTCATCTACAATAGAACATCTTAAGCGACCTACCACAGCGTGTTGCTCTATAAAACATAAAACTATCTCTCAGCCTTGAAGAGCATCACAAACACTAGATATATAACATGATAAAAAATCTAAAAGAGCTGAATGCATAAGTGAGCACTTAGATCATGTTGGCGAAGTTTTGAGGTGCACGTCGTTCACAATAAACGTTCTAGTAATTCATTTTTAATTTCTAGTTTTGTAACATTCATGGAGGCAAGCAAGAGTTTGTATCCTCGGAAATATTTTTATATTACAAATAACAAATGGACAAAAAATGCCACCACCATTCACCCGTACGGTTCATACAATAAAAAAGTTTTGGCCTAATCCCAATCTTAGACAGGGACAGAGTAGTGCTATTCATGACATCATATCCTACCAGTTCTTACTTTCAACTCCTTCTCAGTAGATTGGCTTATGTATATGGCTTCTGCTGAATGCAACCAGTTTTGCCAGAAACAAATGGGACGCAATGCCATCTGATTTAATGGAATCATTTGCCATGCAATTGGCCCTGGTTTAAATCCATTATCCGGTATTGTATGAGTAGATTACTCGTGTACTTGGTATTGCATTCTTCACACTAATAAAATCTTGGTAATCCCAAATGTATCTCTGACAAACATGCATTGGTGATGTTGTGGATATCAAGCACAAAGAGGCTATTGCAGGTTGTGGAAGTAGAACATGGATGAATTAATCAAACCACCAAGCACGAAACAACCAGGGAAGACTAGCATTTGAAAATCGCTCGTTAAAAAGCATCTAGCCATGGATGTCAAAGCAGAGGCAAATGGGTACTGGTAATAAACAGCAAAAAATTTGTTGACATATAGAGATCGATTAGCCAATCAATAGGAAACAAAGCCAACATAGATAAAGCTACATTGATGCAATCAAACTAAACTCTGCCTAAAACATGGATAATTTAGAGTTTCGACACGGATACTGATCGACAACAATAACACGTTGAACTACTGATTAAAACTATTGAGAAATAAAAGATGAAGAAATTTTACCAGAGACATAGAAGACGTATAGAGATCGACGAGCTGAACTCCACATATTGGAAAAAGTTATAGTCTTATTCTCAACGTATGACCTGGAGTAATTGATCTCAACCAAAAACTAGGGTTACCGGTGTTTAACACCTAGGGTTATCAAAACTAAGGAAAGGGAAATGGAACCGAAGTACCTGGAGATCTGGGGCGGCTGGCAGTGGACCTCCTCGATGGAGAAGACCGACGGTGGCTGACGGTGGATCTCCTCGATGGAGGCGACGAAATGACGGTGGAAATCGTCGCACATTGTCGCTGCGTCAAGCACCAGAGACAGAGGATCGCCGAGATCAACCTCCACCTCTAAGATGGGGGCAAGAAGGGGAGGAGAGGGGATATATAAAGGCGGCGGCGGAGGCAAATGTTGGAAGGAGGATAGGGTTTTGGAGAGGAGCCAACGGGGAATAGGGTTTTTTTTCGAAAGGGGAGAGTGGTCGGTGCCATTTGATCACTAGTGATGTCAAAAAGAATTTACGCGACGGTCTTAGGTGACAAATATCTGTCACAGTCAAATCTGTCGCTTAAATTCTGTCACCAAAAGTTAATTTTGTTGTAGTGTTGCTCTATGGTATCCATGTGTCATGTGTTCGTTAAGCCGGTACATTGCTCGAGTAGCTCCACGAACTTCATTAACATACAAGGCTCCATCCGAAAGCATCGATATGAGCATTTGACATGCCTTGTCGTCATGTCATCAATCCACATTCGACCCGTCCATGGCCTTGTATTTAAAGGAATTGGGAATCATGAATGTTCCCTTTCACGGGAGGCCTCAGCGAATAGACACATACCCATGGCATAAGATAATTCGGTTGCCTCAGAAAGAATCTCTTTGAACGGATTGTATAGCTGCTCGTCCATCTACACTACCTACACAAAATAAGCTGCATTAGATTTCATTACGCTAAAATGTATATACGTTGATTTATTACAACAAATAGGAAGCATATTCACTGAGAAGCCATATTGTCCCATGTAATCTAATACCGTCCCATGGCATATGAGAAGTGTCTACTTAGGCGGTGCAATAAATTATGTAAAGAATGAACACATTAATTGTGATTCATAATCATAAAAATCATAATGTCACGAACAAGCAATGGATGAGGAGGGCTTTCCGATGGAAATAAAATTGACGCCTCATATATTTTATTCCTTATTGGAGTCGTTCTTCTTTCAAAATATTTGAGTACCTTTGATTATGTGGCATGAATACAATAAGAACAATCACATTGATTGTGATCCGCAATCGTAAAAACTCACAAGGGTAGTTTACTTAACAATAACATTTAATGTAGACAATCACTCATGACATTCACAAACAGGGGTGTCAAAATCTAACGAATTAATCTACCTTACACAAATGATTGTTCGCAACTAAAGGGATATGTCTATGCCTCTAGACCTTGCTGTCCACTTCCCTCGAATAGAATGCTAAATTCGATTTAATGAGAAATTGTCCAACAACAACCATGCAGTTATATGATTACGATATCGAAAAGTCATGCGAAATTTTCCAAGGCGGAAAGGAAATTCATAGCACTAAGAACGATGATAAGATCAAGTAATCCATGATGGCCTACCTACCCTTTAATGTATGTTTCACGCTAGAGCTACGGTTGTCCCAGGACATGGTAAATCTAGGTCTGCATGTACTCTGTGTTATCCTTGATGGCACGAAATAACTCTCTCCTAGACGGTTGTGCCAAGGTATCAGCAAGATTGATGTATGCTGCAGGGGGAGGTTAGGACATGCTTCTCGTCATTCCCGATAGGCATCACGGGCATCCTCATCCCGTTGTCTTCGTTGCACACCTATTCTCTCATGCATCATGTCCATGAAATGCTCCATGTTTTGACCGCGATCCCCGCCGCCACTTTTTCTACGCTTAGATCCTGACGATCTCTGTGTTGCCTTACTGGTAACTGGTGAGGTAGGCACTTCATCGACATCATCAACATAGCTTTGGACGTCCTTTTTTTCGATGATCTCCTCCTCAATCCCTCTTGATGCCATAATAGCATGTGAGGAGCTTGCATACCTCCCAATTGTTGCGCCGCTACCGATGATGTAGGAAACCTCCTCAAAGTAGAGGAATGGATGCCTATTGTACTTGCATAGTGCATCGGGAAGCTGGAAAATGTTAAGAAAATTAACACATGAACTAGTTGAATCAAGTAGAAGTTTACATAATAACTCCAAAGTAACATCTACCTCCAACTAAGCAATCTCATCAAGTGCAATTGAACGGTTGCTGATGTCATCCCACCCCCAACCAGACTTGTTCCTCAAGGTAAGATAGCCGGAGTGGCCCATTTTGAAGATCTTCCAATAGGACTGGATCTGATCCTTTGTAAAGCTAAGACTCGCTAGTTCATTAAATTGTTGCACGATCCCATTCCACCCAATTGTTGTGAAAATCTTTTCAGACCACTGATTTTTATCATGAGCCTCCAGCATACAGTGCACCAAGATCCTATCCTACATCGCATTCCAGTTCGACGCCCTCCTGGCTGAAACCGGTTCGTGTCCACTACAATCCACCGCATCATTCCCCTTACCATGGCGGGCCATGAGTATTCTGAAAATGTAGTATGTACATTCATTGCATCCAAGTTATTTGCTACTTAGTAAAACAACAAAGGTAAAGACACCATGTCTTCCTTGCACAACGATAAACAAACATGTTGCTCACAAGCGGGAGAACATCATTGCACATGCTTAGTTATAAATTTTTCATGACAGGTGCTCGGAGAAAGCTTCATTGCACCTCAGACCACATCGTAGTGACTCATAACAACCATGATCAAACAACTAAGAAATGGTAGAGATGCCATGTCCTCATAGCACCTAAAATAACAAATATTTTTTTCAATAAGAGGGGAATGTCATTGCACCTTCTCAGTTATAAACTGGTCATCACAGGTGCTCGGAGAAATCTTCATTGCACCTCAGCAAACATCATAGTGATTCATAACAACCATCATCAAACGACTAAGCAAATGTAGAGATGACATGTCCTCATAGCACCTAAAATAACAAACATTTTTTTAACAGAGGGGGAACCTCATTGTATGGGCTCAGTTATAAATTGGTCATCATAGGTGCTCAGAGAAATCTTTATTGCACCTCAACAAACATCGACGGGTTTAAGACCTAACATCATTGCATGGCTCAGCAATTGTAAAGACACAGTAACGATGTCTTGCAAGGCATATGCGTCACTGCTTGGGTTCAGGTGGTAAATGGGCATCACTGGTGCTCCGCATTGTGGTCATTGCACCTCAGACAACACCATTCGCGGACTTTTATTACTCATCGAACGAGTGAGTTACATGACAATTAAAAAAGATGACCGAAGTTCACGTCTTCCACATCTTAAATCATTGCTTGTAAGATCTATGTATTGTTAAAATGAATTGAATGACATGCTCAAGTAAAGAAGATGAAACCATGAAAAACTATTCAATGAATGAAATCCATCATCAGAGGTGCTCAGATATTCCTCATTGCACCTCAAGCGACATCATCAACACTGCAAATAATGATTACATTCATGAGCCTACCTGATCACATTCCAAAACTGGTAGGGCGAGCAATTATCCTACAAACCATATAATGAAAATGGAATTGAATCATATTTCTTTATGAAGATAGCAGATACAAGCAACAACAATGAGTCCATATACGCCAACGATGCACAATCATTTCAAACTCGCAAGAACAAAGAATAACAAAGCACCTAAGTAGGAGTAAAATCCACCACCATCACTGAACGAATTTGAAAGAATAGATATGTATACCACCACAAAATGAAAGAACAAAGCACATACACCAACAACCCTATGAAGCTCTCTCATGAGCAAGCAGATGAGTAACATAGCTTCTGCACAACCAAAGAAGAACGTCGACACATAATACTCACCGACGCATATGTCATACGATGAGCCACCGATGAGCAACAATCTGACCTCCCTCATCCAGGTGACAAAAACCAGGCTAAAATTCATAGCTACAGGAGCTCCATCACCAATATCAATGCCATCATGCTGAACATATCAAACAGGGTCAAAACGACCCCAAAAAATATTTGATATTGAACCAGAAGTTACTCCTCGAGCATCAACATGAATGAAGGTCGAACCAATGAAAAATCCATGGAGACGATCCAACTTCATTCTAACCAACATTGACATCTCACGTCAACAAGCCACCAACGATGCCAAGAATCTAGATGCCCAAAATCTAAACCAACAACGATCAAACCCAAATCTCCCAAAAAAATCCGAAACCACCCACAAACTATTAACTGAAGCCCCAATCAAATGTCCCAACTTCTTGACGGCTAGCACCATCATCATAACAAGAAAACAAAATATCGGAGCAACGGAGAAAGCAGAGTAGATCTGGAACAAAAAATGGGAGGTCTAGGGTTACATTTGAGGTGCATTCCAAAATGGGTTCTCGCTCCCATCAGAGAGATCATGCAAGAGAAGATGAAGCTCAAGAACCACTTTAAATCGCCAATCAATCTCCGATCTCTGCCTCGTCCTTCTCAAGTTTGACACACGAGAGCACCTGGAGTCGGATGAAGAAACCATCGAACGGGAGGGGAGATGGGGAAAGGGGGAGCCCTCGAAGGGGAGAAACCAGGAATCAATTGAATCAATTGCAGGCGATGGGATTGACGTAATGACTCTCCACCTCGACCTTCGAACATGCACTATGCAACGCAAGTTGGGATCCAGCTTTTGGAGAAGGAGTTTGGGCAAAAACCCTCGGTTTACCCCAGTCGTTCTTGCGGGTTACCCGCTTTTTGCATGGGTAACTTGATACCCGAACGAGACCGTAGGATTTCAAAAATTTGACGACTATTTTCTTCTATATTTTGAAAATTTTAATATAGAGATTATATCCCAACCCAAATTAATTTTGAATGAATTTTTAAAATGGTATGTATGAACTTGAATATATAACTTAGCTCTTCATCATAGAGGTTAATGTTTAACGTTGATATAAGCTTACAATTATAATCAAATAGTTTAATGTGTAACGTTGATACAAGCTTATAAACTTTTAGATTATTGCGTAATTTTTTTTAATAGTAGGCTCGATAATTTCGAGGGTCTGGAGCATCCCCTTGAGATTCATATTCGGATCCTTTAGGGTCCGTTTGATAACGGGTTGGGTTGGGTTGGATTGGGGTATCCCCTGTGAATAGTAGATGTTTGATAACGGGGTTGGGAGGGTTGGAGTGATAATTGTGATATTATGTGACATTGATTATATGTTATATTAACTTTTTTTAATGATTATAATATATTTTTTTATATTAATATTTTTTGGATATAATTAAAAAATATTATACCAAAGAAATTATAGGGTCAATACAAGTAATCCCAAACCTTAAGGTGTAGGCATACTGCAATACCACCGTACCACTCATTGGATTCAATTATTGCATGAATTTACCCATGCACATTTATTATTGCACACATGACTATATTAGGGATACATATACTTTTTAAATATTACTGTAATTATATATATATCTTTTATTTTAAAAATATATGGGTTAACTTTTTAGTTTTCTTGAGATTTTACATGAATGTCCCTATAAATATTAAACATCACACAAATAGCCTTCTATTCTAAATAGTTGTTGAGGTGCTGATTTTTCATACATAAATGATTGTCTTTTATTTTTGATGCCAACTTTTGAGAGATAAATGGCCTTTATTATCGCGTCTTCTTGGAATATCATGCATGGAAATTTAGTTGATTTAGTTGGCCTAGTAGTTGTGAACATATAATCTAGGTCTTGTATCTACCGTTCTTTTATTACATGATTATTTAAAAAATATGGTGTAACCAGAAAATAAATTTGACCAAATTAATTTATCACTCAAGTATTGATATTAAATACATTAAAGGTCACATATTATATGTTTAAAATTTAAAAAACAATTATATAGATATGTAAAACTGAAAAATAATATCTAGTACAAAATGTCCATAAATTACATCATTTTCAAATATATAACTTCCAATGCATGGCATGGTTTCCACGTTAAAAGGTGTTCAGTTCGGGAATAAGCAAGAATAAAAATGGGAAATAAAGAGTCCAAAAAGTTGGAATCAAGAGAAAGATTTCATATCTAAAGGTATCAGTTTACCTCTAAAGTGGATTGCTGCAATAAAAGTGACATCATATGTGAGTTATTTTCGGGGAGTGTTATAGTTGTTTAAGAGAGCGCGGAATTATTAAAACTTTAGAAAATGGACAAATCTTCATACATCATTTGTCTATGCATCATTTGTTTTGAAAAAATAACTCTCGTCCCATGACATCATGTGATGTTCTCAAACAAATTTTGGGTAGGCACAAATTAGGTTATCAGTTTGAGAAGGTTTTTTACCAATAATTTTCACTGTCTCTCAATATGGTAAAGTTCACTTGTAAAGTCCATGGATAGAAAGCCAAAATCCTTTCTTTTTCATATAGACTAACACAGCTCAACTCCTCATTAACCTCGCTTACCATACACCCACTCGCATCGGTTGAGATTCATATTGGAAATCCTAAGAGCAATGGATAAGATTAGACTATATTTTTGAAAATGGAATTCTACAAATCAAGATCTAATTCAAAAGAATCGGAGTTCACCTGTGAAAATGGAGTTTTGGGACCAAAATATGCATCGTACATATGTACTGATTTTGACATGTCATTTTATGTGCATATTTGACTCATTTCGATTATTTCTTTTTTATTTCTTTATTTTTCAGTATTTAACTAATTTGTAAAAAATAAAATCCAAAAAATTAAAAAGTAATAAAAAGATAAATTTTAACTTGAGCTTACTAACCTAATCCACTTGCATATAATCCCCTTCCCTAATTTTTCCGACCTTTTGTTAACTCGCAAAAATATCAAAAAATAGCATTGGAGTCCATTGCATCATTTCATAACATGTTTGATTTTTGTATACATTTATTCATATCTAGAAAATCAAACAAAAACTATGAGAATAAAAAATGATATTTTATATCACCAAAAAATGCATATCTTTCATTCCACATTCCACTTGCATCTGATTCATCCATGAACATTAGAGCCTGCATCTAAGTGAACATTTTTCATGTTGATCATTTTTACATTAAATAGTTGAACTACAAAAAATCGACCATACATACATGGAGAATTTTTAACGTGGAAACTCCTCAATATGGAGGAAAAAATCACGGGATTGATCGCAACCCAAAATCAAGCACTATAATGGAAGTAATCTCCCTTGAGGAGCTTACAAAAAGCCAACCGTCTATATATTGCTACAAATCACCAAACAATGAATAATAGTAGAGAGGAGAAATATCACCAAATGATAAATCTGTCGTCAAACTTTAGGGAATAATGCTAGAGAAGAGTTACTTCAAAGATTACTTCCTCCAAACTTCGCAGAAACCATACCCTCTTTCTTCTTCCTCTCTCTCTCTCTTATTTCTTTCTTGACCTAGGAGAGTTTATGTAGGAATGATCTTAGTATGTATCCCATACCCTCTATTTATACTCCATGGAGATGAGTAAATAAGAAAACACTAACTCATACTTCGAATAGGATTACGAAAAGATGGCTCATATCACTAAAAGGTAAATTGATCTCCTCCTTCAATTAGAACTTAATTTTTCCTTTTCCAAATAGGACTACCAATGTCCTATAAATGGATTAGGTTTCCAGAATGAAGGGAACCCGTCCAACAAATCTCCCCCTCACCAGTGATGTGTGAACTTCTTTAAACCTGCGAGGGAACACCATCTCTTGAATTTTCTAAGCGACAAAGTCTTTATCGTCATATCAACACCGATATCATTTGTGTGGATCTTATCAAGTATAAGCTGCTTAGATTCTAACGCATCATGTCCCCAATGATATTTGACATCGATGTGCTTCGATCTTGTATAGAATGTAGAGTTCTTGCCAAGGTGAATAGTATTGACTGTCACAGTAAGGCACGTATTTGTCATGATGAAAACCTGATCTTCTCCTACGATGTGTTTGAGAGCTGTTGGTAATGAGAGAGACCTGTAATGATAAGAGGACTCGAGTATATAGACTCAATCCTGGCGTTAAGAACAAGAAAGAGACGATGAATGGCGTGCTCTACGTATGTGAAGGAAAACAGAGCACGATGCTCCAACCACATCCAGTGGCCTAAGGTTGAAAGTATGAAACGATAGAAGGGGAATCATAGGTAGAGATAGAGGAAGGTGATTGGTTTTATTTGATTTATATACAATTTGTGATTCTTTTTCGTATTTTCATTTGTTAATGTTAGTGATATTTACACAATGGAGTTGATTTTATTTGCATTGGAGTTACTGTAAATTAGTTAAAAATGCGAGAAATTAGGTAAAAATACATGTGAATATATACAAGTGGATTCAATTCCTTATTATTGCAATTATGAATGACAAAATATGCATCTTATTTACATATGCATGAATGATAACAATGCATTATAAATATCTAAATGCACTTAATTACATGCGGACAAAGCTTTACTTTCCGTTATTAAAGTGATGAATTAGACGTGTATATTATGTGAGTGTAGATCAAGATCACATGAAGACATGTGTATGTGAATTATTACTCATTTATTTTTTTCACCATTTTAATATTCTTTATCAAGCTCAAAGTGGTTGAGAAATATCTAAAATCTCTCTGCAAGGAAGAAAATTGATGAAGGAATTTAATGAATAAAAAAGACATGTATACGGAACAAGAATAGATGAAACCAGGGTTTAAAAAACCGGACCGGACCGGCCGGTCGGACCGGTTGGACCGGGAACCGGCCCTAACCCGGTCGGTTCGGCCGGTTTTAGGTAATTACTTTTTAAAAAAAAAGAAAATAAAAAACCGGTTCAGACCGGTGGTCGGACCGGGTTGACCCAGGCGGTTGGACCGGGTTGACCCGGATTGACCCGAATTTGATGGTTTGGTATATTTTTAAAAAATAAAGGTTTAAATAATGAAATAATAGGTTTTTATCACTTGTACCCTTCTTAAATTCTACAATTTCAATTATGTCCCTCTCTTTTTTGGAATATAACTTGTGCCACTACTTTCTTAGGGTAATTTTCTAAAAGCAACTATAAATAAATTATTACAATATTATATTCATATATAATGCTAGAAAATGTGACTACCTTTGTAAAGTTTTATTCAAAATAGACAATCATGTTTTTATATTGAAAGATTTGACATTTTAAATGATTATTTCATTGATATATAAATACATATTCACATATATCTATCCGATTTTATCGGTTCAAAAAACCGGTTCGACCGGTCCGACCAGTAAATTAAGCCCGGTCCGGTTTTTTCCGAGTTGATATGAATGATCATGTCATGCTGACATCATCACCGGTCCGACCGATTTAGACCGACGGTCCGACCCGGTTGGACCAAACCGAAGACTAACCGGTTCAATGTCCGGTCCGGTTTTTAAAACCTTGGATGAAACAAAAACTAAATGCATACAAAAGAAATAGATAAACTGAAAGGAAATGAAGGTAGAGGTGTTTGTATCTGGAACTCGCATGCAAAGGTTGTTGGAGTAGCTTCTTCTCATAACACATGTTTAAGCACATGAGAGTGTTGATAATGACTCTCTATAGTACAATGTTTGTTTTGCATTACTAACATTTGTTTTAAATCTAGCTCTATAAATAAAAATTATATTTACAAGTATAAAATGAGAACTTCTCTTTTATAAGATTGAGATGCAAAATTGTTGAGATATTTATCACAAGAAGGCCATGCAAATAATAATTATTTCAACATCAACTGTTTATTTCCTATAAAATTATATATAGAGAGAGAGATGGTCGATCCTATGAGATGAGATTTTTGTGAGATGGCGAGATGAGAGATTCTGGGCCACTAGTTTCAGCCAGGAGAGAGAAACTAGGAGAGAGAAGGTTGAAATTAGTGGTCCAGAATCTCCCATCTCACTCCTATATATATATATATATATCAAGGTCATATGAAGAAAGTATTTATCTCAATTATAAAGATGACAAGATTGTTCAGCTTGAAATTTTGAGCCCATTGTTTTTGTATTTCCAAGATCTTTGTAAAAGAGCCACAAATATAAATTTCTTAACAATTTTTTTCGTAAAAAATATTTTCATTTGCTTATAAATCAACTGATAAACTACTTAAGTCTAGCGACTAATTATTTGCGGATTCCATCAATCTTTTCTCTTTCATGCAACCACCGCAATTTTTTAGTTGGCATTCTTAATACTTAATTAATTTGATCATCGGTCAACTAATTTTGTAATCAACAGATTTTTACATCACAAATCCTAGAAACTTTGTCAATTGCTTTCTCGATCCTATAAGCATTGTAATTATCATTTCAATCACATAAACTTGCTCCATTTAACATCACGAACCCTATTGCTAATTTTATTGTTCTTGAATCGACTTGATTGGGTTAAGATGAGTTAATTAAATCTTGTCTATATGTGTGTAATATCCATACAAGTAGTCCGGAAATCGTGCAAATTCACTAGGGACTCATACGCTCCGACGCACATGAATGTGTTGACGGTCTGACATGCAATATTCTAAAAATATTTTCTCTACTACAATCTAATCCATTTTGTTTTTATTATGTATGAAGAAAAGGCGTCTAAGGATATGTTTAAGAAAACCTAGTGTGCAACCCTTCAAATTCAGAAAATACCCTCTCAATGGGTGTCTTTTCGGATTCCGAAATGGCTTAGTCTGAGCTATTGAATTATGTCAGATTCTCCGCGGTCTAATCACTATTAATCCATTGGATGTATTTCTTCGATCCGCTAAATGAATTCTGTATTGACTATCACGAGCTACAGACGACGCAACCGTGTGGTCTTCATTCATCCTCTCTATTATTGCCACAAAAGCTTGGGATGTGAACTCATATATAAATTTATCAAACTTTTAGCACTACTAGATATGAGTACTAAAACCCCACCCTCACTTTATTTTAAATTTGAGAATACCTAGCTTTCCCTCCAAATTAATTTTGCTTCTCACTTGAAATTAATTTGATTCCCCGATGTAATTGGATAAGTTTACCAAGTAAAACCTAATTAAATTACCGTTAAATACAACAATATGCATAGCAATTCCGAATACATGTGGATCTATCCTCTACTTGCACTTTACTTTTTGTTTGTATCCATTGGCTTGTAGTTATAACTACTTCATATTCATTCAATTTTCGTTTCTATGCACAAAGTGTCAAAGACACATAAAATACACTTCTTAGCACCATAGAAATCGTCATTTATTTTGGTCGTGTTGGTTTTAATTTTCAATATACATGTGGGTCATTGGTCCCTTGTCATAAGAAGATCAAAAAAATACATAAGCCGCTACACCTGAAATTAAGATTGTTAATAATTTATTGTCATAGCTTTACTTTTAATTTTGTAAGAAGACAAATGTTTGGTCACCTTTCTCATGAATTATTCAGACATTTTATTTCACTTGCATATGCAGTTTTATCTATCTTCCCTTATACCGATTAGAATGCCCATTGCTGTGTATTTCGTGTATGGTTATATATGATTTACCCAAACTCATGCAATTGATATATTCTCGACCGACCACAATGATATTAAATCAGAAATAAGACCACCAAATCAACACATTTGCTAATTGAGTCGAAACAAAATGAGCAATATAATTACCAACCTCACATCATTTTAATGTACTCACATTGCCAAGGAGAATTGAAATATTTAGGGATTTTATCACTTGTGCCCCTCCGAGATATCGCAATATCAGTTATGCCCCTATTTTTTGGTAATATCCGTTGTACCCCTCACTTCTTGTTATTTTTTCACTTGTGCCCCTCGGGTTAGTTATCGTCCATCCACAGTGCAAACGGGCGTTAACTTTGAGGACATAGGCGGAATTAATTTAAAAAAAAGATTATGAGGTCATTTTACACCCTCTTCTCTTCCTCATCCTCTTCTTCTTCCTCCTCTTCCTCCTCCTCCACCTCCTCCTCCTCCCTCTCTGCCCCGCCCCTGCCCCGCGCCGCCCAGCTCCGTCCCGAGCTCCCCGCACCTCCTCCCAGCCCGCAGCCCCCGCCCCTGCCCCGCGCCGCCCAACCCCGCACCCCCTCCCAGCCTGACCTCCCCCACCCCCTGCCGCCCCTCCGCGCCGACCTCCCTCCCAGCCCCGACCTCCCGCACCCCCCTCCCAGCCCCAACCTCCCGCACCCCCTCCCAGCCGACCTCCCCCACCCCCTGCCGCCCCGACCTCCCCCACCCCTGCCGCCCCTCCGCCCCAACCTCCCCCCGTCTCCTGCCCTCGCCTCCCCCTCCCCCTGAACATGACGCCCCCTCGCCTACCCCTCCTCCGGCCCCCTCGCCTCCTCCGGCCCCTTCCGCCCTCCTCCTCCGCCTGTGGCTGAGAACCTAGAGCTAGGACTCCTTTTCTTCCTATTCTCGAGAAAGATCTCCAGGCAACATTGACATTCTCTCCAAGCGGCGATGGCTTAGGGGTTCACCTACTTCTTGCGAAAGCTGCGTACCTCCTACACAAAAGGGATGTGAACCAAGATGACCCTCCACGCCACATATCGACTCAGGAGGATCACATAGAGCAGGAGCACAATGGCAATCAAAGGGGACGTGAATCCATGATCTTGAGGAGAACCCATCTTTGAGAAGGAATCTGCTGCTGATCATGATCGCTCGCACAGAAAGAGAAGGTGATTCCAAGATTCGTCGAATCATGATGGTGGTTTAGACCTATAGAGGACAGAGAGGGGAAAGAGGGCTCCGATCAGTGGTATGGTCGGAGGTGGTGGGGGTCTGATGAGGTAGACAGTAGAAGGCGTTGGGGGAGACACAGTGGAGATGGTGATGGTAGTTGGGTCCCAGCCCGACCTCCCGCAACCCCCTCCCAGCCCGACCTCCCCCACCCCCTGCCGCCCCTCCGCCCCGACCTCCCCCCGTCCCCTGCCCTCGCCTCCCCCTCCCCCTGAACGCGACGCCCCCTCGCCTACCCCTCCTCCGGCTCCGGCGCCTCCTCAAGCCCCTTTCGCCCTCCTCCTCCGCCTGTGGCTGAGAAACTGGAGTTGAGATTTTTTTGTTAAATTTTGATAAAATTTTGACTAATTGATTCATAAAAAGTTATCCAAAAATTCAATAAAATTCATCGTTTGATCCGTAACGATATGTCCGTGGAAATGTAAAAATTTTAGAGTTTCGATGGATGCATGAAGGTGTTAGTAAGAGAGAGAAATTATGAAGAGAAGGAAGAAGAGCAAATGGAGGAGGAAGAAGATGAAGAAGATGTATGGACCATAATACCCTTCTTAACCACACCATGGTTTGAATAAACCATGGTTATTTTAATTTTTTGACGGTCAATCTGACGGAAGGGCACAACTAATGACGGAGCAAGAAGTGAGGGGCACAACGGATATTACCAAAAAGATAGGGGCATAACTGATATTGCGATATCTCGGAGGGGCTCAAGTGATAAAATCCCAAATATTTATAACTAAGTTGGGTTAGGTTGAAAACTCCCTTAAAACGGTTATTATCTCATTTATGAATTATATGCATTTGGATAGTTAAGAGGGTTGGAATGATAAATATAAAATAATATAACATTTTTTACATGCTAAATTGATTATATTTGTTATTAAAATATATTTTCTATGTAGTTTTTTTTAATTGAAGGCTGTGAAAATTATTTCAGTGAAGAAAACGTGAGACTTTTACACCCTCGATATTAATCTACTTCAATAATCTACTTTTACACCCTCGATATTAATCTACTTCAATAATATGAGAGAAAAAAGACAAGATAGCTTCAAACCCCATCACTATTTAGTACCTTATAAAAAACTCTTGAAGTGAATATTCAAGAGTTCAATAGAGCTGCCTCTTGGGGGAGCTAATCAATCTACGAAAGAAATTTTCAAAAAAAAATAAAAAAAACAAATAAAATGAAGCGAAGGAACTAAGTTAGCTCTCGAACGGGCAGCTCCATTTTACTCATATTCAAAAGAAAATAATAATTTGATAGTTTTTCTGAGACAGAAGTGTCAAAATTATCCATTGAACATTAATGCAGGTGGATGAATCAATTAGACACGTGCGTAGCAGGTGTCGTCACGTGACGGCCCATCGAGGAGGCCAGATCAAAGTTGCCTACTCCGCAGCCCTCGTGGCCTCTCCAGATCACATCGGCACGAACGACGAACACGGATCGTTCCCCCGACGACCGCGGCAGCTCACCTAGAAGCGGAGGAGGAAAACTAGGGTTTCGCGGGAATCGCCGTCCTCCTTTCTCCCCTGCCGACTCTCTCCGCCCCGTCGGCAATCCACGCGGGTTGATCGGGCCTTAGGGCACGCGCGATCTCTTTGATGGTTCAGCTGTCGAATCCCGGTGATCTCCGGCAGGACGGAGACGCCACCGAGGGAGGTGGCAGAGGGAAGAGGGCGGTGAAGGTCGAGATCGAGGACCCCCTTGAGGATGTTTGCGGGCCGCGCAGTAAGAGGCCGAAGCAGTCTGGGTCATTCCAGCAGGTGAAGGGTAGATTTCAAGCGGACTTGTTTCGATGATTCCTTCTATGCGGGTTGAGCTTCTCTAGTAATGATGCGAGAAATGAAATGTTGTTTTTTTGGGGTAATCGCACGAAAGTAACTTTATGATGATTGAAAAATGGGGATTTCTACAAAAGGTGCGATTTTGATCGGTTTTGAAAGGTCACTTGGCTGCGGGTTGGCTTTGGTGGAATATTTGTGAGGGTGATGTCGATTTCATGATTTTCTAAAGTAAAGTTATTTGAGCTCTGAAAATTCAGCTCTGCTTTTCGACGCTTCAGGGGGATTTAAGTTTAATTTAAGATAAAATCCATTAATCAACGAGGATATCCATTGTTTGATGACGCACCGTTATGGTGTTTCTAGTTTGGCTTTGGCTGCTAAGATAGTCATCTGGTTATCGTACCACAGTGAGCCATATAGCGAGGAACACACATCTTCTTGAAAATGATACCTTTTTTGCTCTGTAGAGATAATGCAATTGCCTATGCTTCTTGATATGAGGGCTAAAATATATTTTCTTGTTGTTACGTACTTAGGACTTGCAGCAACAGTGGAACACAGATACTACGACTTCATCTTCTCAGCATGTTCAATACAATCCACTCGATGAACCCAGTCCCCTGGGTCTGCGGTTGAGAAAGAGCCCATCCTTACTTGATTTGATCCAGATGAAGCTAACCCAGTCCAATGTGGTGGCACCAGGAATAGTGACAAATGGAAGTGTTGAATCTGGAAAGAAGGACCTAAAGCAGGCTAATGTTGGGATGACTGAGAAACTGAAAGCCTCCAATTTCCCAGCTACGCTTTTGAGGATTGGGTCTTGGGAGGTAATACAATATTTTCCTTGGAAATCTTCGTCTTACATTTCTTTTTTGTGTTTTCTTGGGGATAAGGCAGGTGTGATAAGGAGGTACCATTCTATTAAATTGATGGAATAAAGGTAGAATACAGGGGTCATATTCCTTGTTTGTTTGTTGTTCTTGAGAATGTCAAATAAGTAGTAGTTACTATGGAACAAGCGACAGTTATTATGGAATAGGTACTATGAACATGCGGAAAATAGTAGCCATTAGTGAAGGAAGGTGAATAACTATTTCATGAGTAATTGCATAATAAAGAAGTGGAGTAACTATTCGTGGAATAAGAAAAGCCCTGGATAACAGGAGAAAATCCGGGTTATTTTTCCATGGTTATTTCTACTGCAGAAAACCCATGTCGTTTCATGAAAATCATGTTTTTCCTCTAAGCGCTTGATGTTGATGGACATGTATCTTGTCCATTCCATTCTACTAAATAGTTAAAAGTTTGAAAAAGAAAGTGATCTTGTGTTCTCTTTTGAGGGGAGGCTGAACTCTAGTCCATTATGATAACATTGATTACATTTTATGATGTGTGGGTCTCAATTGTAGGCTCTTTTTTGTGCTTTGTAGACCTTTCTTGCTTTGTAGCGGCTTTACTTCGTTCACTGTTTCTGGATTTATGTTGTTACCATTGTATATTAATTTCCCTTAGAATTTTCTTTTCACAATAAAAATATGGTTGATACTTGACATCTTCGACAAATTTTCTTTTGAACAGTGTGCTTCAAGGTATGAGGGTGATTTGGTGGCAAAATGCTATTTTGCCAAGCATAAACTTGTGTGGGAAGTTCTTGATGGTGGACTCAAGAGTAAGATTGAGATCCAGTGGTCTGACATAACAGCACTGCAGGCCTCCTGCCCAGAGAATAGCCCTGGAACTTTAGATGTAGTGGTAATAAATCATGTCTTATATTTTTTCTATAACCTTAGATGTAGTGGTCATGACGAATTACTCATGTTCTTTCTACCAAAGATATCTTAACCTGCTGGTTGTGGTTTTGGGGCTATATTCTTAAACAGCTGTCTAGGCAACCACTGTTTTTCAGAGAGACAAATCCTCAGCCCAGGAAGCATACTTTGTGGCAAGCTACTTCTGATTTTACTGGTGGCCAGGCCAGCATTCATAGGTAAACACTAATTATCATTCATGAATCTATTTCTAATTAAAATGCTACAGTGTCTGGAGATCGGTTTTCTTACTGTAAATCTTCCATGACTGAATATCTACTCGTGGAAAATGATTTTGATGAGATTTGACTTGATAGTTATGAATTCAAAATATTCTAGGGGGACATAATCATGTGATCTTGCAATGCTTTGTTCTCATCATTTGGTGCAGAAAATCCTGTATTTGCCACACATTAATTGTTCATAATGGCTATAAACTTTGAGTTTCTTATTGTTTTCATATGATGCATAGAAAATTTTGCATGTGACTGACTATTCGCAAGTGAAGTTATATATTCTTTTGAACTATATTACGGAAAATTCTCATTCCCATAGTCAGGTATAATAGATGAAGATGTATTAGCACAAGAACAATTACTAGGCCTGAAGTTTCAAGATGTAACCCTACAAACCTAGTTTTTGGCTAATTGGACTAATAATGTACCACCGGACAAGCCTCCTTATGCCAGACCTTCATTGGCTTTGTTGACATCCAACCATTGATTTTAATATAACTATGGCTCTTTACATTATTCCCAGGAGTTTGAAACTTAAAAACTATTTTTTCTACTTCGTCGAAGAAATATTATAGCAGCTAGGTGGGGTGTTTTGGCTTTATCAGTCTTGGGCAGAGAAACTTAGTACCAACCACATGTTTGAAAAACATTTTTTATATATTAGATATTGTGTGTGCTTGTGTATATATACATGTCCTTTCAAAAAATATATACTTGTTTTTTTCACAACCACTATAAACTTTTACAAATACACCACAAACCCTGATTTATTCACATTTACGTCACATCTCTTATAATCTTACTCTGTATTGCACCACAATTCATGCTATCAATTTAACTCTTCTTGAGTTAATCAAACCACATAAAGAAACAAAGTTGGATTTTTTTTCACCAGAGGGTTAATGATCCTCATCTCGCAGGACCTGAAGATCTTGAACAAGCAACCCAATGCCACTACGCAAGGGATGAGAACATCATAGTATTCCCCTTTATTAAAATTCTGCAACCTTCAGGAGTTGATCCTCCACCTCCTTTTTCAAGGGGACCTCGGCATGAAGGCAGAGTGTGTAGATCCTTGTCCTTCGCGACAAGGATGATCTCCCTGAGGGGTGTAATCGAATAGATCTGCACCTTCTCGGTGCCCTTCTTGAGCAACACAACAAAACAAAGAAAAGCCTTGGATTCAGTGACGCTCTTGTAGGAGGGCATTGCTATGTTAGAGGCAAGAAAGAGCGTTAGCAGCCATGACCTTTATGTTGTCTTTGGTTAATGGGTCCTCCATCTCCCTCTCATTCAACCCCAACGCTGTAGTTATAAGCAACATAACCAATTCCCCCGATCTTTCTTTCTACGGTGGATCAAATTTGAGGTGGAGGTGGGTGTGGTCTTCAAGCATTATTTGTCTTGGTGCTCTGCACTATAGACCGCACGAACGTTCATTGGTGGATGTGGTGGAGGGAGTATTTGTTGTGGTCAATCATGGTTTTGAACGTGATGTAGTGGCAAGCAACCTCCGACGTTGTGCTGGAGGAACATGTCCTGTAATTTACGGAAGTGAACTCTGCCAAAACCTTGGTCATGGAGAATTGTACCATCATGGTACTACCCTTGAGCATGTCAATGAGGATAAAGCACATGCCTACTCGCACCATGGCCTCGACGTTCTTTGGGCCGTTGTAGAGGAATCTAATCACTTTGGCAGCATTCTCTTGCCCCTCGAGACATCCATCCTAAACGAGTTTGAGGAGGGGAGCTTCTTGGTGACGAGCTTTGGGTAGCAGTCTTTATCGACAAGGAAGGCAACTGCTTCAGTATGGCAGTTGAGGGAGCTATTTTGGAAGGAGCGGCATGCTCTTAGTTGAGTTCCGAGATGCGTTCGTTGGTGGCAATAGGGATGGGAGGGAGAGGGGATTGGGCGGCAATACATGGGAGGTAAGGGTATTACTCGGTGATAGATATGTATCGCTTTTTTAATAGTTTTCATTAACTTCAATGGTCAAATAGATGGGAGTTAACCATATCGTTAACGGTGTCAGAGTTAGTAAATTTGCAAGAATTTTAAGGTAAATATAGAAGAGTCGTAGGTTAGTCGTGAGTAAATGTGAAGAAGTCTGGGGTTATCGTATAATTGCAAATTAACCCCGTAATTGCAAAATTTTACCGGGATAAACTAACCCTGTAATTGCACAAGTTTAGTGGGGTCGTGGTGTAAAAATCTCCTGTATTTATTTGGCGTTCAATTCTCTCTGTTTGTCTGAATTTGTTTGGCCTTTTAACATTATCTGTTGCCAGAAATCGTCATTGTTTCGTTATGTTATTTTGCTTAAGTTTCTTGCATTAAGTGTTTGTATTGTTGGAGATTTTTTGCAAACATGTATTGTTTGGTATGGAGTTTGCTAGAATGAAGAATTCAGGGATCGCTAATTGCAATGGGGATGTATTGGAAGTTATTTCTGAGATAGAACTGATGACATCCTTATAATTTATTAATAAACAGATTAGGAGTAAACAAGGTGGTCAGCAAAGTCAAGTTCAAAAGCTCTTGGTGTGATTTTGGATAGGAAGAAAATAAATATCCCCTAGCCAGTTAAGGACACCGAGAAACATAGTACACTAGTGAGATGCATCAATGATGAATATGAGCTATTGTTTGTTGCTTGCAAGATCATTAAAACAAGATGTAAAAAACTATTCTTGTATGCATTATATATTGCACAATCCCTATTTTTGAAACCTTTCAAGATGAGTCCATTTTGTGGATTCACTCCCATAGTATGTTGATATTGTGAACTATCTTGTCTCCAAGAAAGTTCCACAAGATTGGATGAAGTACAAGGTAGACAGATTTCTGTTAGAGATTCATTATTACCAATGGGAGGATCTATACCTATTTCGCGAGGGTATAAATTGTATCTGGATAAGGTGCATTCCTCAGGAGGAACACACCAGTGTACTTGAGCATTGTCATAAACTAGAATCTGGTGGCCATCATTCGGGGAAACGCACGGCAACAAAGGTTTTACAAAGTGGCCTATGGTGGCCCACATTTCTTAAGGATGCTAAAAACTCTCCAAACTTCTATATGAATATCATCATATCCTACACCTTTCCCATGTCTCATAACCTTAAAAGACTTTTCTACTTCCTTCCTTTGTATCCGCCTACAGTTTGCATCATTCAAGTAACTTCACTACTAGCTAGTTCTCTTAAGCAATCTCTTTATTTTTGTCCCCGTGAAAAGCGTATGGAAATATTGCTTCCATCTAGTCTCTATATTCTTTTAAGTAACCAACACTTGACTTTCCTCGTACTTAATGCATATCACTTGAGAAATGTATGTGGTCTTTCTTTCTCTTACTTTAGCCAACCTAAATATATTATTCTGGCCCTCCTTAAGCCCTTTTTGGTTGTTAGATTACCTCAGAGTAACTTGGCGTACCCCATACTCTATCCTTGCATTCCTGGATTGGAATTAGTTGTATGGACCATACAATTTCTTTGTTATAATGTTTTTTAACCACGTTCAAATAAAAAAAATAACATAAAAAACGTATGATAGTCATTAAAAAAATTAATATAACCATAACTAATGTCACATCAAATCATATTTATCATTCCAACCCTCTCCAACCTTCCAAACGGCTACTATTCACAGGAGGATACCTCAACCTAACCCAACCCAACCCAATTAGCAAACATGCTCTTAAAGTCGAGATTTTTGTACAAATCTGCACAAGCTTTTGACTTAGCTCCGCTTACAAACTTTTCTACTTTCTTCTTTGTTATTTTGTAGTTTGTGACAGTTTCATATGTTCTATCCTTAGATTAGCTTTAAAGCGTGCTCTTTAAATCCGAGCTTCTCTTGCACCCATCCAATCCACCTTCAAGCCTCATTTTGACTTGGAGCTCTTCTATTTGACTCACCTAGCATCTTTTTGGACTACCCTTCAGATACAAAATGTTACCGCCTCACACATCTCGTCCACACTTCCATTACAATCCTAAGATAAGTCTTCTAAAACATTCTTCGTGAAGCTTGATTGCTTCAATTGAAGATTCCGCCATCTTGTTCTAGCGATCTCTGAAACCCTCCTTTTCTTCACCAGTCCTTTTATTTTCACATCCATGACTAACAAGTGATGTTGGGTGGTCAAACTCTCTTCTAGAATTACTTTGCAGTCTTTGCGACACAATCGATCTCTTCTCCTCAATGCTAAGTAATCTATTTGTGTTCTAGTCGTGCTATTCTTGTAAGTATTTAAACGCTCCTCCCTCTCCTTGAAGAAAGTGTTTGCTATGAAAAGATCATAAGTCGTTACAAAATCCAAAATAGCTTTTCTCTCTTCATTTCTAGCCCTGAAGCCATATCTTCCATGAACACTAACATACCCTGAAGCATCATTTCCCACATGTCCATTAAGATCGCCACCTTGCATAATCTTATCTAAATCCTCCCAAAAAGCTTGTTTATTCATTTCATCTAAACCAATTTATGATGCATAAATTGAGATGATATTTAGAATTTCTTCTTCGATTACAACTTTTAGCAAAATAATCCAATCCCGAATCTCTGCACCTCAACAACACAATCCTTCAAATCCTTATGAACAACAACGCCAACACCATTTCTGCCCTTATTTTTACCCGAATACCAAAGTTTAAAATATCTCGATCTCCATTGTTTTCCCTTCAACCCATTTTGTCTCTTTGAGAAATAGTATCCGAATCTTCTTTCTTCTCATCGTACCTACTATCTCTGTCAATTTGCCAGACAAAGTGCCAATAGCCCAACTATCTATCCGCAACTTCCTTTGCAATCTCTTTTGGACTAACTTCTTTACTTGCATGCATCTATCATGCGAGAACCCTCATAAATTTTGGACTGCATCCGGACGACAATGCAATAGACCTAGCTTATTTACTTGCATGCATACCTCTTGCAAGGATCCTTGCAAATTTTGAACTACATCCGGATTGTGGTGTAGCGGCTCTTGCCAGCTTTTCATTGTATTCAAGCAATGCAACACATCACTAGTAGGGAATGTCTCAATGAAATGTAAATGTTTGCTTAAATCCATGTTGAAAAGATCCAAACTTTTTTGAGACAAATTCCTAAATAATGTTCTTAAAAAGAACACTATTTAAGAATTGTTCTCTCTTACATTGGCAGTCGGCTACCTAGTATGCAATCCTCCTCAATTTAAGCGGGCTTGAGACCGTCCATGGCTGAGTTATTATTTATAATAGCACATTCAACCATTAATTTACTCAAGTTCAAAGACCTTCTGTGATAGAGAGAGATGCATGGAAGTGTAAATAGGAGATTTTCTGGAGAATTTTGGTATAGGTGTGATGACATCAATTATAGCCAAAACTAGAGGACTTTAAGTTCGGCATTGAGGGAGAAGAACAGCCAATGCCTTGATCTAAAGATATGAGAAATTGGATCACATAAAATCTTTCCATATGGATGCAACAAATCTAAGTATATGGATACCTCTAATATCGAAAAAATTGATTTTTGTTTGAATAATGCGGAATGGCTATTCCTGAATATTTCTTATGTAAAAAATTATTATATTACTTTGCCCATCCTGAAAGATGGTGAACTATTGGATCTTAAATACAGCCATCTGGCAAGCAAAAGATGATAATGCTTGCCGCTATTAGGAATTGCACTCTGACTGGACGCCACTTTCTGATACTTGTTATATATCAATTGTATCATGTTATAAATTTCATTTTACACGGCCCTTTTCAGATTTTGATGGTCTTGATGTCAAGCTTGCAGGTTACAATACAAGATCTTAGTTTGTCTTGAAAGCATCCATGCTAGACAATCAATTAGTTTGGCCTTACACTCCTGGAACAGTGTTTGAGGAAGGAGTCAGTATTTTCTGAGTATAATAATTAGGCAAATGTGATGACAAATATATTTACGAGCCCTTTTGTCCATGCCATGCTCGGTGTTTTGTTAAATGACACTAACTTTTTATAGGTGCACGATGCGAGCTGAGATATATGCACATTGAATCATAAGTCTATGATCTCCTTTACTTTCCATATGCTACTAATGCTCGGTGTTTCGTTAAATGGCACTAACTTCATTAATAGTGTTTATTTTCATAATTGTTGAGAATGATGGAGTTGCTGCCACATGAGCAGCCACTCACTTTGAGATGATTACATGAATAGAAGTGCTCAAAACACCAGACCACCTGTCCTCACACAGACTTGCTCCTTAGCTCGGCATGATGTACCCATTGCCGTCAAGGTGATCAGGTAATTGCCTCAAGCTGTCCTGTAACCGTGACAGGAAAAACCTTGCATTGGTGGCTATCCTTTTTCTAGATGTAGCAATATGCGGGATAATGGCGCATGGATCCCTACATTTGCCATTGGGTTCTTTGACCAGGATGCAAGACAATCTGAGGATGTCAGAGTGTCCTGATGTGGATGGGCCTTCTGATGGTTCGGATTACTGGACGTGGACTGGTAGCGATTTTTTTTGCAAGAAGGCTCACAGGGCCTTAGCTGCAACCAATGTGTTCAATCTAAGATGACTTGGTGCGGATTGCAAGCTTATCCGAGAGTCGTAGTTACGCTAATGGGTAAAAGTGTTTTGGCTTCTAAGAAGGGAAAATCTGATGACCAAGATGCGAAGAGCAAAGATTCTAAAATGGAGAGGATGCCGATTTCAGTTATTTTAGGATGTTTTTGAGGATGCAGATCACCTCTTATTTACGTGTGAACACTCTAGGAGGCGACGGGCAATTCTGGGATTGAGTGGCTCTACCTGTTTGATGATGTGTGCATCCAGATACATGGTGACTGTCTAAAGCCCATGGGGGGGGGTCCTATTGTTGGCAAGAAATAATGTTATGTTCCATCAGGAGAGGTTTTGTGTGGAAAATGTCGCTGAACGTGTTGAAGTACTACTGTAAATTTTTTTTTGATATTTTTTATATAGTGTGGGTGTGCTCATTTAGATGCTCACCCTTTTTTACTTCATATATACATATGTATGTGTGTATGTATATCCAAGTTAGGGGATTTCTCTCATGCAAGGTGCATGATCGCCTTGCTTATCACCTCATCTTATGTCACCTTTTTTGCCTGACATCTTTGTTGTATTTAAACTTCATAATTATGTACATGCTAGTAATATAACTTGTGTAAAATTCAGATATTGTTAATATGTGTTATAAAACGCAATATATTATGACACGTACTCTAGTCTAACGTAAATGTGTTGGTTGCCATTTTATACATCCATGATAAACATTTGTTGTAACTTATATGCTAGTGTATATTGTAACTTATATGCTATTCTTTCCATATAATTCTTTTTAATATAACAAGTCATTTTACATATGGTTTGTCTTGCATCATCATCATAGAAAATATCATATTACTTATTTGTAAGCTATCATGTTTTTTTGTTGTTTGAGGCTGAAGATTATGAAAGAAGAAACACACTGTTTTGTGTTTAATTATGTCCTAACGTACTGCCTAACACGTAGATTGAATTTTTAAAACCTGTAATTGGTTGTTTTTCTAAATTTTTATTGAATTAACAGCATCTTTTGCAATAAGAAATCGTATTTAACTAGTTTTTGTTCAAATAAGTACTTGTTGCATCATTTTTTTAGAGTTGTCACCTATTTGTCACATCTCGCATTGGATGGTTTACAAGCTCGTTGCCTTGCTGTCTCATGTTTTCTTGACAGTCTATCAGATCTCTCTCCTTCATCCAGCTGCTCATTTCTGCTGTCTTTCCCTTATCCTTCTCATTCCCTTCGCAAATTATTGTGTAGAATTCCCTCTTGTCATTGTCAGTGATCGCCCTTCTCCCTCCTAAAAAAAGCTCCATCTCATCCTAGCACCAAAAACTCTACTCCTGAATTTCTTTTGTTGTCAGTTCTCCGATTAACGCTATTTTCATTTCTGAAGTGATTGCTAAAGATGCATCACTGATTTATATAAAAATAGAAGACGGTCCATTAGCTTACTTGAATTATTATTATGCAATTATTGATTTTTATATGCAAGTAAACAGAGTTGGTTTGGTTTGATCATGCACTGAAGGGAATAGTTGACAAAGTGCACTCCGCCATATATGAAGTGCCTTTTCACCAATACATAGTTTGATATTTCCACGTGCATTTTCTCCACATTCTACGGTTATATTCTTCTTTTATTTAACTCTCTCTGAAAAGATTAAAGATCTTTTCTATTTTCATCCTTGAGTGATGCTGCTAGGGAACAGATAATGGATGAAGCAGGTTTTGTCTGTGGAGGTAAATGAGGACAGGAGCAGGGATGTTGGCCTGTGGAAGCATGTAGTTAGATGGAGGGAAGTAATGCGATTTTTTTTGGGTGGGGGGGGGGATTGGTGATAGTGCTATCTAATCCATTGACCACTTAATGGTGGTTATTTTAGTGCAGTTAAGGGGTTGCATCTGTGTGAGCAACTCCATATCTTTGTTACATGCTTTTCTCTGTTTGCCAAGTTTGTCTTTTTCTCTTGATGCTCAGTCACCTTTTGGATTCTTTCTTGTCAACTCCTGGGCCAGGGGTTGCTCTCAGAGCTCCCTAGTGAAGTCAACTGGGCCTTTTTTATTGCTTACACGGCTCATGCAATTAGTTAAACTCGAGTTGGTTTTGACAAGTTATTTTTTGTTATACTGCATGATACTTGATTCCAGATGTTGACTGGGTTATATTAGTTTCACTTTTTTACTTTAAAGGTACAACGAAAACCATCATGCTTACTAATTTCTAAAATGGAGGATTTTTGGTACAGAATTCCAAGTATACGAGGAGCAGTAAGTTGTGCATTTGGGGGGAAGAGATTATTGGGTGTCGCTCCATTAAGATGTCGGATCTTAGATGAAGTGTTTATCTAAACTCGGCATTCATTTAGTTTTCAAATTGTTTTAAGAATAATACGATGTAATTTGAGAATATATGTTTCATCTCAAGTATGATCATTGAATTCTTGGAAGTAAAAATTCAGAAAGTTATAATATTAATAAAAATTAAAATTATAGTGTATATTGAAAAAAGCTGGTGACTTTTAAATTAATAATTGTCTTTCACACATTTGTTATGAATGAGTATTGGTGGTATTGAATATTCTTATGATTCCAGATGCTGACTGGGTTATATTAGTTTCCCTTTTTTACTTTAAAGGTACAACGAAAACCATCATGCTTACTAATTTCTAAATGGAGGATTTTTGGTAAAGAATTCCAAGTATACGAGGAGCAGTAAGTTGTGCATTTGGGGGGAAGAGATTATTGGGTGTTGCTCCATTAAGATGTCGGATCTTAGATGAAGTGTTTATCTAAACTCGGCATTCATTTAGTTTTCAAATTGTTTTAAGAATAATATGATATAATTTGAGAATATATGTTTCATCTCAAGTATGATCATTGAATTCTTGGAAGTAAAAATTCAGAAAGTTATAATATTAATAAAAAAGTAAAATTATAGTGTATATTGAAAAAAACTGGTGACTTTTAAATTAATAATTGTCTTTCACACATTTGTTACGAATGAGTATTGGTGGTATTGAATATTCTTATTAATTTTTAATATGATAGATGTGTATTGATAATAAAGTAAACATGACCCTTATAAAGGATTGAGCTGGTATGATCTGTGCTTAATGGCTATTAGAATCAAGAGAGGCAAGCAATTAATGGCATGATAGGGGCTACCCTCTACAAAACAGGGGTAAAACCTTCTTTCTTATTTATTGATTAAAACACAATGCAAACTTAAATTTAAAATAAAAAATAATTTGCGTTTCCCCCATTTTCGATGATACGGGTGAACTTTCAGTGACAGTGACATGTCACTGAAATTTCATTTCCCCAAGTTGGCGATATGGGGGTGAAATCGGTGTTTGGGCCATGTTTCATTCCCCTATCCTTCTGACAGAGTTACATTGAGAAGGGTTTTTTTGTCTCCCCTCTCCCCACATTGTGCATTCTTGTCTAAGTTCCTTCTCCTCTTCCCTCCACAAGGGTAAGGCATTTGAAGAAAAGAAGGGTAAAAACAGGACATGGTTGCAATAAGACTTTAAAAATTCAGAAAAGGTTAGATTTCCCAATGTTTCTAGCGGCTCACAAACGAAGTACATTTATCTAAAATGGTTTATTCTATCAAGGTGCTTTTGTATAAATGTAAGGTTACGGGATACCTATTTCAAAATGCCATATATATATGTATATATATATGTTTGTATGTATGTATGTATTGATTTACTGTATTGGGATATTGCGAAGACTCGTGCCTAAGAGAGAGAGCATTTATTTAGATATAATTTTAGAGGACCCAGAACTTGTTAATTTATACTTCATCATCCGAGTACCATGCAAGGCAGGGTATGTCAGCCCATCTATATCTCTCTTCTGCTGTCAGAGATATATTAGCATTCCACAACCTTCTACCTTCCCAGTTATGTTGGCAGTCCAGAAGACTGAATACATTTCACTCAAAAAACATTCTGTCTTTTCCCATGGCAAAACAACAAGGCTTTTTCCCACAATTAAGCTGGGCCGGCTACATGGATTTTCTGCCTCCATTCAGATCCATTTTGGGTCATTCTCGGATTTAAATCCAAATAACTAAGATCCATTCGGATAGTCTCATTCCAACACTTCTTGGGCCTTTCATTTTTTTGCTCCAGCGAGACTCTTTGATCATATAAAACAGTCGAAGATTTTGCAGTGTAGCTCTGGTTTTTGGAGATTATCCCAATTAAGTGAGAGAGTATCCACTTCAATGGTATGGTGATAGTGCAATGTGCCTACCATCCAAAAAGACTGTCATGGGGGTTGCATTAGATAATCGAAGACAGTGTAAAAAATAGTTGGATCTTTCAACATGGATTTAAAGCAAGAATCCATGTAGTCGACCCTACTTCAAGTGGGAGAAAGCTCTATCATTTGGACATACACCTATATGGTGCAGGTCCTTTTTTTCTTTTTAAAAAGAAGGCTTTGCCATTTTTTAATCCCAATTAAGTGAGAATCATTTATTGGTTCTTTTTAAATTTAAATTTGTTCGAGTTCATAACAAGTAAGCTTCACCCATAGAAAGATCCATGCCAATTATCGTTAACCAGTTAGAGTTGAATGGTTGGTTCTTGTGTTTGAGGAGAAGCATCAAGTACTTGTGGAAAGATGGAACACCCATCGTAAAGTCAAACTGATGGATGCCAAAATGCATCTTTTTCGTACTCAATGGTTAAGATTACTGTTTATGAACCTATTGAATATTAACTATTTGTATCTGATGGCAACAGAACTTTATAGTTATATTAATATCTCAAAGAAAAAAAGTCTGCTGCATTGTAATTACAAAAGCTGAAAGAACTATGTTACTTTGAGTGGTGGAGAGTGCACATATACAATTATTAATGGTACGTGGGCTGTTATGTTTGCCCCTTGAAAATGTTAAGAAAGAGATGCAAATGCCTGAAATCTAAATTTTCTTTTCAGGCAGAGTCTGTGACTTCTGCATTTAACTAGAAGAATATAGGTATAAAATCTCTTATCCTTCCTGTTTAAGTGAGCATCACCAGAATCCGCGCTAGGTCTAATATCAGTAATCAATTGCCAATAATCCGAAACCCACAAACATCTTTTGGAATATAAATTGCAAAAATAAAATTTGCATGCACAGCAATCATAATTACTTACACTTCTGTCGGCATGTAAGTTATGGTAAATGAAAAGCATTATACCTTACTACTGAATCCTCCAGTTGATCAACCTTGGATCGTATCAATTGCAAACAGTGCTTTTCCTGTTGCCTCTGTCATTTGTGTGTAAGATGTTTGGACCCGTTTTTTGTTGCTGGGGGTAATTTCTATTGTTGATTCATGAGAAGCATTTTACATTAGTACTGATCCCTCCAGTCCGTCGACCATGTATTGTTCCATAATTCCGTTTGTAAACAGTGTTTATTACCGCTGTTCCTAGTGCTTCTTGTATGTATCTATATAGGCCTCTGTCATTTGTGTAAGTTGGTTGGGATCCTTTGTTTTTGTATCTAATGGTAATTTATATTGTTGATTAATGATATGATCGTGGTTTTTATATTATATACTTTCATTTATCCGACTGTTTGATTGTTGAATTTGCATCTTTTGTTTGCAGGCGGCATTTCCTAAAATGTGCTCCTGGTCTATTAGCTAAGCATTTCGACAAGCTTATTCAATGCGATCCTCGTCTTTACTCCCTAAGCCAGCAGCCAGAGATCAGCCTAGAATCCCTTTATTTTGAGCCCAGATGTTCCATTTTTGAGGAGCAAGAAGATGGCAAATCTTGCGGCCTTGAACATCGGAGGGCCGAGCATGGCCCTAGTTTAGGGTTTCCCGAGGCATCGTCAACATGCAGTGCTCTATCTACCTCATCTAAAAGTGATGCACGGGATTTAAGTGGAAGGACACCGGAATCATCATCAAGGGAAACACCATCACCGATATCAGGTGCATTATAATATTTGCTAAATTTCATAAGCATGAGACATTTCCTATTTTTGTATTATCCAATGAGCATCGAATTTTAATCTTTTTTTTACCTTTAGACATAATATATGTTCGTTCTGCTGTAAGAATTTTTCCCATAGAAAAAAATGCCCCCTTATTTTTTTCAAACTTTTCTAACCTATATCCTCGGCCGTAGCTGTTGTGACGACTGTTCTCGAAGAGGGCACCAGTTTCCAAGTAGAACAACTCAAGAACCCTAGTGACTGGGATCAGTTCAAAGTGCCAGGATTGCATCCATCTATGTCGATGAGCGATTGGTAAACCACATAGGGAATTGCATCTCCGAGAAGAAATCATCTGGAGATCCACTCTTCTCTAACGCACCACCAATGAATAAGGATATGCTGGAGGAGATAACCCAGTACCTTCTCAGTGATTCCCAGGTTGTAACCGCGTCTGACGAGAGATCTCTCATGTCAAGGGTGAATTCATTGTGCTGCCTGCTCCAAAATCCCATGCCTGCGCAAAACCTTCAGAGGAGTGATGATAGTTGCACTGGAGAGCACGCTAGTCACCAAAATCCTGAACAATATACGGAGAAGAAACCTGTGCTTGAACTTGCACTTGCTGACAGGGATACCAGGGAAATGAAGCCTCCGCCGGCCATGTCAAGAAAGGAATCGTTTGGGGATTTGCTGCTGCACCTTCCGCGGATAGCATCCATGCCGCAGTTCTTGTTTAACATATCTGAAGACAGCTGAGCTTTACGTCGGCTGCTCCCTCCCCCGGCTGACGAGCCCCCTGGATGTGAGCATGTGACAAATGCCCGAAACCCTAAAAACACCCAAATCTTCTGTAAATGGAATGATGCAGGTTCCTTTGTTTCTAAGTGATGCTAGTTTCTCCAGTGTGACACCTGCACTTGATTTAGTACCATGTTTGATGTTACTCCGATAGTTTGAAACGCATTGATGGTTACCAACATGTGAAGGCGCCAGTGTTTTATTAGATCTTATATTATGGTTTTTTGGAGTAAAAATTTATTTCTGAATCATGAACAAGGTGGTGTGCTCGTTTGTGATATTAGAACTCCGGACTTGTTCTGGATACTCGACATTGAGGCATAGGCAATCCTCGGATGTGAGGATTTTGTTGTTCAAAGCCAAAGACCAAAACGAGGTAGATCGACTATCAAGATTCCTCTCCGCATATCTGTATTGATTAGACCTGCGAGCAAGTGAATGAAGAGAGGGGGCATGTTTCCGATACTTGTTCCCAAATTTGGGGGGTTTTGTCGGTTGAAGGGGGTTTTACCAAAATGGGGAGAGAGAAAGTCTATATACAGGTTTTATAACTGATGCTTGGCACCGGCACGTGGGATTGTGGTAGAGCGGAATGGCCGAGTTGTTTGAGGCGACATTCTCAAGTTATGATCGATGGAGAGGGCTTGGGTTCAAACACTACTTTTGACCATTTTAACCATTAATATTTTAACCATTAATTGCTGGGTTTGTATTTTTTACTGTATTTTTTTCTTTAAAACTCGGTTTTTTAATCAATAACTGGCACGTGGCTTGTGGTTGAGTGGTCTTAGGTGGCGGATTCAATTACGAACCATTGAGAGGGTGTGGGTTCAAATCCCACTTCAGATAATTTTAACATTAATTGCTGAGTGTGTATTTTTTAAATGGAAAATTTATAAATATATCCACGGTATTCTTGTGATATCAAGAGTACACTATATTCAAAATTTTATACATATGCCCCTCTAAATACGTGTTGTCTACGTTCGTGGACAAAAATGCTATATTATGTTATATATATAACATAATTAATATCATGTTATAATATAAATATAATGTAAATAGCAAAATATCTATATTTCACCATTAACTCTTAAATATTATTTTTAAATGGGAACCATTAATTGATGGGTGTATATTTTTTACATGGGAATTTTATAAATATATCCACGGTATTCTTGTAATACCAAGAGTACACTTTATATTCAAAATTTTATGTTTGTGCCCCTCTAAACAAGTGTTGTCTACATTCGTGGACAAAAATACTATATTACATGTATATATATATAACATAACTAAAATCATGTTATATTATAACTATAATGTAAATAATAAAATATCTATATACTCTCTTTAATGCTGGGTTTTCACCCATTCCTTGGCATGTAGCATCATGGGAGGCCTTTGCATCTCCTTCTTCGCTTGGCCATCTCACCATTAACTCTTAAATATTATTTTTTTCAAATTTGCATATATGATGTTGCATACAATAGTATTCTGGATATTACAATAAGTATCTATTAATTGAAATGGCTTCAACATTGTAAAACCATCTCTAATGAAGTCGAATAAATATTTTACAAATCATTTAATTATTTGAATTAAATGTTTAATTCATTCTTTACGTATAAAACCAATTTTTTATATATAGAATTAACATTTTATTTTGCATCAGCTCAAAAAAAGCATCTCGTCGCGAAGCGCAGGTAATGTACTAGTATATATTTAAAATGGGGACGGTTTGAAAATAATTCTCAAAGTAGGCATATATTGGCAAATCGTTTACCGTTTCGTGTTCCGTGCGTGGCAAACGGTTTGTCGTGTCTCATGGACGGAAGGGAGGGAGTGGGGTATCCATATTTGCCGTTCATGTGGCATGACAAATCGTTTGCCGCATGCGAAACACGAAGCAGCAAACGGTTTGCCGATATATGCCTATTATGTGAATTATTTTCAAATCATCTCCATTTTGGGGAATATTTTTGAAAGTTAATACCCCAATGGAGATTGACTCTATATCTAATACTTTATATTTCATTGAGTTATGGGTTGACTTGTGGAAGGTTATGGAGGCATGCAATTGAGACACCATGCAATTGAGACAAAAAAAAGATTAGGATTCTCTATCCATTTAAAAGATGAGAACTTTTAATTGAGAATCATCCCAAATCATTTTGTTGTAATTTACCCTACATATTTTATATTCATCAATGTATGCACTCTCGTCAATAGACATAGTTTAAAACACATAAGAATAAGTAACACCTCTCTCTCTCTCTATCTATTTATCTTTTTGAATCAATAACTAGAAGCTCCCAATCGGGTAACCACGAGTACTCGTTTTTTTTACATGGATTTTTTGAATGGAGCGTGAGTCATGGTATAACAGAGCGTGAGTCATGGTATAACATGTACTTGAGTCGATATTTCTAGACGAGGTACAAGTGAGTTTAGAGTGAAGATGCATGGGTCAAGCTGGGTATTAGCTGACTCGGATATTTTGGACACCCGTATTTACTTTTTTTATTTCTTCCGTCTATATCTGATTGTTGTACCACCCGACATGAATAGGTAACAGAATGTTATTAACTAAGGATGAGCATTGGGCTGGGCCGGCCCGGCCCAGCCCGAAGCCCAACCCAAAAAGCTCGACCCGACCCAAGCCCAAACAAACATTGGGTCGGGCTTGGGCCCAATTTTTAGGCCCGAAATTTTTTTGGGCCAGGCTCGGGCTTGGCTTGGCCTAGCCCGACCCGGCCCACGGGCCCGACCCGAAGATGGCCCGAACCCTTCTCATATCCTACACATATAGAAACTCTCACATGTCATGCACGCTCTGTTCATGTATCTTATCTTCATACAATGTTTATAAATCAAGAAAGTCAGGTGTGAGACATATGAGTTGATGATCATTGTATTTCATTTCAGAATTAATTTTTCTTAATTAGTGTATGTCTTATATTCTGGTAGTTATTCTCGATTTTTTAGTGTTTATTTTTTCCATTAGAATATTTTCTATTATTGAACCTTTACCCAATACGAGCATTATGTCCATTTTTTTAACATGTAGTGCCTGGTGCACTTATTGTTGTTATCTGTGTAAACTTCGTTCACTCTTTCAATTTCTGTAACGAAAAATATTTATGGTATATAACATTGAGTGGACTTGTATAAAATGAGAAATCATCTCCGGTAGAATTGAGTTTTACTTGTTTCACAAGTATTATGGCATATGTTTAAACAATTTTAGCTCGTCTAACTTGAATTGAGATTGACTTTAAATACAAACTCAAAGTTAATAATATATAATGGGTTAAGATGGGCCGGCGCGGCCCAAGCCCGACCCATAGGAATTGGGCCGGGCCTGGGCTTGGGCCGAACCAAAAAAATTTTGCGGGCCCAAGACCCGAAGTTTTTAAGTGAGTTTGGGCCTAGACCCTTCAGGGCCCGACCCAACCCGACCCATGCTCATCCCTATTATTAACCCTCCTAACTATGAAAAATCGAACATGCATCGCACTCAGTCGCAAATTCGTCCGTCCCTCATTTTTACCTTGTTTCCCCCTATTTTCTGGTGTGTTTTATTTGCATTTTCTTTTCTGTCTCTTATTAATATCTCATGTTCTATTACTCTCTTACTTTCGTTCTGCCACAATGTGCTTGTGTATACTTGTATGTGTTGGTTGTTGTATTTGTTTCTATGTATCGTGTGTTGAGTGAAGTTAAGAATTGAAATAAAAATTGATCAGAGATTGTGTATACTTACATGCATGTCCTCATTTCTACATCTTAGTTATTTTGATAAGAGATTTTCATGTACTAGACGATAAGTTAATTCCTTGGAATTAACATGGGCAGAAAGTCTCCCTCCAATAACCAAATTTGTAAAGAGAGACTTTATTAATGCAAAAGTTAATTTTGTCTTATTTCAAACAAGAAAATGACATAATTCACAATAACATTTATTACATAATAGCTCACATGAATTTAGATGTCCAATAGCTACGTCTTTTCTTTGAGAATCTTGTCATTACTTTGAACAGAACTTTATAACTGTTACTTAGGGTGCGTTTGGTTGGCGGGTTAAGGCGGATTAAACTGGTAGAGGGTAACCCGTTTTTGTGTTTTGGTGTTTGGATAGAGGGTTAAACTGAGGGTGGGTTAGAAGTGGGTTTGGGGTGATATGATTGTATTGGAGTTTGAAAAAGTGAGTAGTTATTGTGATGTGATTGTATTGAAGTTTGGAAAAGTGAGTAGAAATGGAGTAGTTTATAATTTTTATTTGATATGATGGTATAATATATTATTTTTTGATAGGATTGATGATGTAAAATTGATTTATTTAATTTTTTAAAAGAGGAATAAAGTGGGGCCCACAAGGAGAGAGGGGGATGTGGGTTAAGGGGGGTAAACCCCCCTAACCCGCAGGTAAACTGCCAGCCGAACGGGGCCTTAGTTTGTCTACAATAAAGACTGATGTGATTTTGACAAAAGCTGCAAAGGACACCATCTAGTTGAAAGATTTAGTTGGAGACTTAGATCTACAACAGTATCAAACTATCCTAGATCATGACTTTCAGTCAAGGTTGTAGAAGTCGATAGTCGGTACTCGATCGTTCGGGTCATTGATTAAGGATTAATCAGCTGTTGGGTGACTAATCAAATTTAAACGGACATTAGTTTATTTTAACTTTTTCAATTATATTAAATATATAAATCAAATTTTATGCATATATTCTTATATATTTGAATTGATTTAGACATTTTCAATACTATAATAGTTTGATAAAAACACAACAAGAATACTAAACCTATTAAAAACATTCATAAAAATGACTAGCGTAAATATACTAAACCAATACATTAGTGAATGAATAGCAAATAAAAATAAATCAGCCTTATATAGATGTTTATGGTAACCAATAGTATTAGCATTAACGATAATAACTGAACAACGTGGCACATGAGGGGAGGGGGTAGGGGAGCAAGTGAGCCCTCCTCCCTGCACAGGTTGCCCCCCTCTTGATTTTTTGATTTTGGCATGCAATTACATTTACAATATAAAATAAATATATAATATGATAGTGTGAACTAAATACACAAGATATATATGAGATACAAAGGAATACCATAAAAAATAAGAGGCAACATAATATACTAAGATACTAACTACGAAACAATGATTACCGAGTTATTAACAATAATAGATTTCAGTGCAACATGCCTAGGCAAGGATCGTGTGCATAATGTGAGGACCAAGCATATAGATGGCAAGTATCACCTCATTTATTCTGAAGTGATGACTAAGATGAAAAAGATCGACACAATAGATAATCTGGTTGATAAATTCACAAAAAAAGTTCTTGGGAGTAAATCGAACATTGTGGACTTAGCTCGACATTTAGCAATAGCCTCAAGGAGGAGTTGGTGGCGAGAAAGCATGTTATTTATTAGAAAATTAAATTTAAGGTGTATATTGTTGGTATGTCTTGGATCCTAACCACATGTTGCGCTTAACCTATTTAAAGAATCGTTCTCTGTAACCTTCATGAGAAGGACAGGCGATGCCCGACAGGGTAGCTTTCTCAAACAAAATTGAAATTCTACTAAGGTAATTAGACCACTTTTGTTGAGAGTATGATATAAAATCCTTACAATTAGGGTTCTTGGTATACAATGTATTTTCCCTTCTCCGCATGTATTGAAACCGATTGTTGTCGTCGTAGGACACAATATACGAGTAAACTTTGTAAGTCTATGAGCATGTGTATTTTCTTGTTTGAGTTGTTATCGTTTGATTATGCTACACGTAATAGATATAATTGTTATGAAATGAAAACCTTAAGTATACTTATCAACTCAAATGAATGGTTGAGTTAGTGGAGCACTTTAACGAAGGTAACTACTCATGAGAAGGAGTAACTATCAAGGATTTGCGATTATGGAAGGAAGGGGCGTGTAATGTGAAACTATATGTGATTATGGGTGTAAAATAAATGTATTTATCATGTCAATCAATCAAGTATATCTAAGCTAATTTATAAAGTATTTTAAAATGTCTGCATTTCTAAGGATATGCTAACATAGTTTTCATATATGTCGATATATGTATCTGCATGCATATTCATATTTAAAATAATGGATAATGATACAATAACACCTATTTCCATGTTTATATAAGGATGCAACCAACCAGATACAAATATAGAAATATGTGCTACCATATCCCTATCCATTTTAAATATGAATACCCATGCCAATACGGATATTAATGTATACGAAAACTATGTCAGCACACTATAACAAATTGGGTATATAGTTACGTTTGTCACTAAATCGTCCATGGTTAACTATAGGGTGATAAATTTTATCCATTATTAAATGATTTTTATATAATGAATTAGAGATGAAAGTAATATATGTCGTTATATCATAACACTCTATACAACAATGGAAGTGTATGCATTACTATATAGAGTTGTTACTGATATAGCAAGAGCCATGGCTTTCATCACTAATTTTTGGCATAAAAAACTATTTAGCAACGGATAATATTCGTTGTGTATTTAACAAGGGATTTTTATCCGGCAGAATCTATAATCTTTTTCAACTACCTCTACGACGTTTGAAACATCATAATTCCTCCTCCGACCTTGTAAAATTGCTAACCCTTACCCTACAGACCCTGCGGTTAAGCCCCGTTAATTTACTCGTTAAAATTAACTATATTCTGTTATATTCCTTTACATTATACTCATTTTATTTATTAAATATACATTGAGTGCCACTCCATCATCCGAGACCCCATTGCCGTCGCTGCCCCCCCTCCACCCCGCGCCCCCGGCGATGCTGCTCCCCCCCCCCCCCCCCCCCCCGAGCCCCCGGCGATGCTGCTCCCTGCCCCTCCCCGCCCCGCGGACGATAGAGCCCCCCCCCCCCCCCCCCCCCCCCCGCGGACGATGGAGGCTCTCCCCCCACCGTTGCTGCCCCACAAGAACGTCTGCAAGATTTTTTTCCTATTCCTTTTTTTATTTTGGCTAATCCTAACCGTTCGATGGCAAATTGGTTAGGTTAACTCAAGACTAACCCAAGTATTTGACTCAAATATTGTTAAAATTTACGGCAGGGTTTGTTGGGTAAGACGGAGCAAGTTTACGAGGTCGGGGAGGGAAATTACGATATTTCAAAGGTCGTAGAGGTAATTGGAAAAGATTATAGGGTCTGCCGGGTAAAAATTCCATTTAACAATGTGTGATTTTTAGTGCCAGATTTAAAATAAGGGATTTTTATTCGACAGACCCTATAATCTTTGTCAATTACTCTACGACCTTTGAAACAAACTAATTCCTCCCTCGATCCTGTAAACTTGCTAACCCTTACCCTACAGACCATGTGGTTAACCTCCATCCGTTTACCCATTAAAACTAACCTGATTCTATTATGTTCTTTTACATTGTACACATTTTGTTTATTAAATTTACATTCAATGTCAATATTCCTCTCCCTCCTCTTCATCTCCCTTTCCCACCCCCTCGCCATCCGCCCCTCGCCCTTCCGCTCTCGTCCAGAACCTCCCCTCTCCCTCGGCCCTCACCCTCCCTGCCATCCGCCTCCCGCCCTCCGCCCCGCGCACCGTCCGCCCCCCCGACCTCCCTCCCTCCGCCCTTGGCCCTCCCCCTCGTCCAGAACCTCCTGCCCTCCCTTGCCCTCCGTCCCTCACACTCCCCGCCCTCCCCCCCCCCCCCCCTCGCCCTCCGTCCCTCACCCTCCTACCCTCACCCCCTACGCCCTCTCCCCCTCTGCTCCTCGCCCTCCTGCCCTCCTTGCTATCCGCCCTCTGTCTCTCGCCCCCTGCGCCCCTCACCCTCCCATCCTCTCTCCACGCCCTTTCACCCTCGATCTCCTACTGGGACCTTCTGCTCAAAGTTGGGATGCAGGCGGTGTTGTTTCAGACTACAGGTAGTGCTTGCAGGAGCTAGATCGAAGCTTTGATATGGTGTGCCCGTCCAGAAAATAGGGAACTGCTCCAGACTTGTTTCAGATGTGAGACTCGCTCCAACTGAGCCCTCCTTCTTCTCGCAACTCCACCTTCGTCGCCTCTCCTACTGCTTCGTCTCCCGCAGGTATGACGACGTCCCCGAAAAGGCCGTCTCTGTCATGTGCTTGGAGAGGAATGTGGAGAGGATGACCTATGAAAAGAACATGACGGTGGAATATCTACGGTTGGATTTCCATTGGTTAGATTAACTCAAGACTAACACCATCAATTGACTCAAATAAAGTTAAAATTGACGTTAGGATCTGTGGGGTAAGACGAAGCAAGTTTACGATCAGATCGATGGAGGAATTAAGTTGTTTCAAAGGTCGTGGATGTAATAGGTAAAAATTATAAGTTCCGCAGAGTAAAAATCCCTTAAAATAAACATCAATGTAAACCAACTTTATTGCTGGGGCATAAACTTAGAAAGTATATATGAAAACTCTCTCTAAATTAGGTTAGACACACATGGTCTTCGATGGTGACATGATAAATATCTAAACCTAGAAGTGGACGCCCGCCTCCTCAGTATGACTTGAGAAGATTGTCGTCCAAGCATCATCTGAGCACATATCATAATTCTATCTCTTGCTCCAAGAGGTCGCAGCCGCGCAGCACCGACACCAATCAAACGGCCGCTTTCTGTGGAAGGGGTCTAATCGGTGGAAACCTTCTCCCCAACTTCTCTCTCTCCCGGATCTGCTACTTGCGGGAGCGCCATTTGTCTCTCTCCGGGGTTTCTCGATCGATTTCGAGCTGCATATCTTCCTGTATCAGGTAGATCGATTATCACCCTCTAATTCCACTTCCCGATCCTTTTTTTGTGTTTTTCCCCATATTAGGGTTTACTAATTTGTGAAAATAGTGATATCTTGAATGAACTATGTGCAACAATAGCTTGTGAAGATGAAGGGATCCCGATTCGAGGATTCGCAGGGGTTCCAGTTCGACCCCGACTCCTTTGATGATCGGAACACACCTCGATATGTTGTTCCTGTGGGTCTTTTAAATGGGGATGGTAGCATTTTGAACGATGACTACCCGGTAGATTTCTCCGAGTTCCCACCGGATATTGACCTGGATTTCATCAGCCGGATACTTATGGAAGAGGATGTGGAGGAGAAGATCTACATGCTCCAGGGCGATCCTGCTCTTGTTTGCTGCTGCTGAGAAGCCCTTCCATGATATCCTCACTACAAATAATCTGCCAATCTCACCTGTTGGGCCTCCGCTTAACTTCGATTTCTCTGAAAGCTCTGAGTATAGTGCTGACGTTGGTGGGAAGAAATTTGACGACGCGATCAATGGGCATGGCTCAGATTATATTTTTGATGGTTGGGAAGAGGGGTCAATCAGCAGGTGTATTCTCAAATACATGGTCCCTTTGCTTACCATGAGCCGGAAACCGGTAACTTTATCTCCCTGTATGCGGACAATAAGCAGCCGGGTGGCCCGGAAGATCATCTGTTCGGCACGGGCCATCCTTTGTTTGACGAGACCAGCATGTCTGGCAGTTCGACAAGGGGGTGGAGGTGGGAGAAGCAAGCAAATTCCTTTCAGAAAGCAGCCAGCTTCTCGTCAATTTAACGAGCGAGGTAATTTCAGAGCCACGGGATCTCATGCCGCGTGGGGAAGTTTCGGTCGTTAAGGTGGAAGGGGAGAGGGAGCAGGCTGTGGTTATTGAAACAAGGGGTGTAAAGAATCGTATCATGGTGATTCTGAATTAGAAGAAGGCAGGAGCGTCAAACATCTGGCCGCCTATTCTGGAGATCATGTTTCCAAGGAGATGTATGACGAAGTGCTTCTATGCGGCCAATTTTTGAATTGCGATCTCAATTCAATCAATGCGAAATCTATTCAACCAGACAAAGGCGATACCGTGGAATACTCTGGACCTAAGGTCTCTAATGGTGGGAGATCTAAGAACAGAAAGCAGACTAGGAAGGCTGCCATAGACCTAAGATCTCTCCTGGTCTTGTGCGCACAGTCAATTGCTGCAGATGATCGCGTGAGTGCAACTGAACAGCTGAAGCAGATAAGGCAACACTCATCCAGAACAGGAGATGGGGTCACAGCGGATGGCACATTATTTTGCAGATGGTTTGGAGGCTCGCCTTGCCGGAATAGGAAGTGAGATCTATCGCTCTCATATGGCTAAGCGAAGGACCTCAGCTGCTGAGATACTGAAAGCTTTCCATGTTTATACAAGTGCATGTCCTTTCAAGAAGATCTCACATGTCTATGCAAATCAGACGATTCTAAGACTTACTAGAAAGGTGAAAAAGATTCACATAATTGACTTTGGTATCGGATTTGGTTATCATTGGCCGTGCTTAATTCATAGCCTTTCCACTACTCCTGGGCCTCCAATGCTTCGAATTACTGGTGTTGATTTTCCTCAACCAGGATTTCGGCCTAGTGAACGCCTTGAAGAAACTGGTCGTCGTTTGGGAGATTATGCTCGGGAATTTAAAGTTCCATTCGAATACCATCAGATTGCGTCAAAATGGGAGAATATCAGAGTTGAGGATCTGGATATCAGGGAAGGCGAGCTTCTCGTTGTCATTTGTATGTATGTGCTAAAGGACCTGGCTGATGAGACAGTTACTGTGGAAAGCCCAAGAAACATTGTCTTGAACAATATAAGAAGAATGAATCCAGCTGTTTTTATCCATGGTGTTGTAAATGGTGCATATAGCTCTCCCTACTTTGCTGCACGCTTCCGCGAAGCTTTATTTCACTTCTCAGCTTTCTTCGATGTTTTTGATTGCAATATTCCTCGTGAAGATCTACAGAGGCTGTTTTTGGAAAAGGAATTCCTTGGGCAAGAAGTTCTTAATGTTATTGCTTGTGAATTCACAGAAAGGGTGCACAGGCCAGAGACCTACAAACAGTGGCAAGTTAGGAATCAAAGGTGTGGGTTTAAACAGTTTTCTTTGAATCCGGAAATTTTAAAAATCTGCAAAGAAAAGGTTATGCCACGTTATGACAAAAATTTCTTCATTGATACGGATGGAAATTGGATGCTACAAGGTTGGAAAGGGCGCGTGTTGTATGCTCTCTCTACGTGGATGCCTACAACTACTGGTATCTGAGTTCAAAAAAAATCTAGCCAGCATGTTTCTGTAAATACATGATATATTCAATAATCTGAGACGGGCATGCCTGTTTTTGAGAATTTATCTGGATACATTCCGGACGATCGCATATAAGGTATGCTAGTAATTTACTGAATATGTCATATTTCTCTTGAAGCATCATTTAATTGTCAAAGACATCAGTTTCATAATTTTTCAGATTTGATAAACAATTTGATGATATCCACCATGATGATTTTGCATGCAGGTCAGTTGAAACTGATTAGTGGTGAAGCCAAAAAAAATGCATTCCCCATTTCCTGTCTGCTAACTTGAACCCTGCAATAGATCGGGCAAATATTAAGGAAAAAAGGTTTGCAAGCGGAGAATGGACATTGTGTGCATGAGCTAGATCTTGTTTATAGTTATGTTCTGTTGTGGTTCTTGTTCTGTCAAGAAATCGTTGTATGTAGAGATGCGTCTTAGTTTGGAGTTTATCTCTGAGTTGTTAGCCCATGGTTGAATGTTGAATGCTGAAAGAATTTTACTTTTCCTATGTTTATTTTGTAAAACATGTAAATCACAGAAAAGTCAATGAGATATACACTTGATTTCGATGTCATACATGAATTTTAAAAGGTAACAATGTAGTACCCAATGTTTAATGTGGTTCTGTTGGTGTGATTTAAGATTAGAAATATAAAACGATCAACTAAATTTCAATAGTCAATGACCACATTAAGACAAATCCTAAAGATCAGGTACTACATTATTACCTTTTGAAGTTTATGTACGACATTGAAATCGAGTGTATTGTTCAGGAACTTTTGTGTAATTTACTTGGATGGATGATATATTATGCCATCTTCAGCAGAAAATGCTTTCATTTTGTGTGTAAACTGATCGGTATTGCAGAAATTTGGTTTAAAAAGTCTACTACACAAAAGAATAGGGTTCAAATCCCACTCTTGCAGGGGTTGCTTTAGGTTGTTGACGGCCAGCGTAAAAATTAGTCGAATCTTTCAGCGTGGATTTGACCAAGAATCCGTGTAGCCGATCCTACTTATAGTGGGAGAAGGCTTAGTACATTTATGAGTAATGGAGGAGACAGATATTTGACTTATTTCAGCAAGAGAGTCTGATCATACTCCTGAGGTTGACGGAAATAAAATATATGAAGTAAGATAAGATGCATGTGCAATTCATCCCAGTATGTGCTTCAATGTAAGAATACTTAATTAAAGATATATACCCAGATAAATGATACTTAAACCTAAAATTCTATTTAATTATCAAAATTCTCTGAAAATATAACTAACATGAAAGATGTGTTACTATTGTGTGTATAGCATTTATATAAAATAAACATAAGGGATAATTACACCCATATCCCTGAGTAATTCCTCAATATCAATCATAACCCTGCATAATCGCGAATTACATGGGAAACCCTGAATAATGCTTAACTCTTACATGACATACCCCTGTGTCATGTTCCGTTTGAAATGAGTGTTATGTTTGACGGATTCCGTTAAAAAATACAAAAATATCCCTAATATTCATTCTTATTTACAAGCCATGCCATTCTTCTCCCTCCCCCCCACCCGCGGGCTGAGTTTCTCCTCCGCCGCGAGCTTCCTCCCTGCGGCTCATCACCTGCTCCTGGCCCCCGCGTTCCATCCCCGACCACGTGCTGCTCTCGCCCCCCTCCCTGGCGTCGACCTCCCTCAAGCCCCCCGGCCCCTGCGTCGACCGTCCACCCTCCCCCTCCCAATCCTCCGCCCCCCGGTACCTACAAGGCCGAGTCGCCTCGGAGTCCCCACCTCCCGGCCCACCACACCAGCTAGATGCCCCCCCTCCCACAACACCATCTCGATCCCCCCAGGCGTTGACCCCTGTAGTGCACACGGATGCCAAGTGCTTGGCATTGGTTACAGAAGCTGACTTCTTCATCTTGTGGACTCGTCAAAATCGCATGTTCCGTTCCGGAACTTGAAGGAAGAGATCGGGTAGTGGGCATCCAACATTATTGACCACGCTGACATTGCAGGAGACCGGCAACCCACGGGGGGGCTACAGGTTGCGGGAGACCGAGGGGGGAGGGAGCTACAGGTTGCGGGAGACGGGGGATGCGGGAGGCCTTTGCAAGTCGGGGCTGGGAAGGGAGGTTGGGAACTGCCGACGTAAGCAGGCGGGCTTCGAGTGGGTGGCTGCCGGCGAGAGATGGAGGAGGAAGAAGGGGAGGGGATCAGGACAAGTTTTTATTTTTAAAAAAATAGCAGCCGTTGGATAGGTTAGGGGTTAGATTAACCCAATAGTATGGTTGGGTTAAGGAGAAAACTAACGGAGGGTCATGAGTGTGAGACGGAGTGACTACTCGAGGTTTCCCGTGTAATTCGCGATTATGCAGGGTTAGATTGATATTGAGAAATACTTAGGGTTATGGTGTAATTATCCCTAAACATAAACCAAATGAAATGTTGTTTAAAAGACCAAGACAAATCTAGATTTCTTCGTAAATAAAGCGTGCCTATGATTTTTTATGTTCATCCAAATCTAATTTCACTTGCGCCCTTGAATTTTACTTCTGTATACATAATATAGATGTTATACAAAAATATCAACATAAAATTATGAAGGATAAACCCAAACCCTATGTATATGTATATCCAACACATTGTATAATACCTAAGGCAATTATTGGATTTCTGAAATATCTCCAACTTAAGAGCTTGAGTTTCATCATGTAGGGTTAGTAGGTCACAAACTCATATAGTCATGTGTTGACCCTAAATCCATGGATGTCCAACAAAGTATTCTGGATTGGGTATCCAATAGTATTTCACCCGTGACATGTTGGGTTCCATCCGACCCTATCGTGGATCGGTATTATGGTTCCACCCTGGTAGGCGGTAACCGTTTAATAGAGATGCAAATGGTTGGATATGGATATGGATATTGGTTTATTTTTAATATAAATACGAATATATATGGAAATTGGCTCAAATGGAAAAGTATGTTACCATATCTTAAAAAAAGATACATATATAGAATGTATACACGAGGGATAGCGATATTATTAGAAATACTCTATAGTATAGCTTTAAATATGTATGTATTCGATAGATTGCATACGATGTATGTTTCATAGTTACATCAAATATAGTAAAAGAAGGTATCAACTATGCTATATGTAGTAAAATAATTCTACACATACATTTGATATTTATAGATATCATAATGATATAAATATACACATCCATTGTAAAAAACAGTTACAAATATGGATGCCATAATTTGAATAGAATGAATACCTTGACAGGATACGGATATTTTTGTATCCATTTGGCATCTCTATTACTCATGTGTCGTGATTTTCTGCTCAAATTTTTAGCGAAACCCCTTTCAAATATAAATGTATCTCTAGGTATATTTATATAATCAAGATACATGTGATCCATTTAGATAATCTGGATACTCATAAATACCCGTGATCCCTTCAAATAATCAGGATAATTGTTAGGATAATTGTTAGAATCAGATATAGATAATTGTTAGAACACAGACACAATCGGATAAGGATACAGATAAAATCGTTACCAGATCCTTATCCATTTTTAAATACAAACATGGATGCGAATATAGAGATTGACACATATGAAAACTATGTTACCGTATCATTAAAAAAACAGATCCCAAATGAAAGCGGATATTGATCGCATACGAACAATATTAGGAATGTTCTATAAAATTTGCTTAAATATACATGTATTGGATGAAATATACATGATATGAATATACAAAATATATTTGTATCATAATATTTATATCAAATATGGATTGAAAGAGGTGTGATATTATGTTTTATATGGTTAAAAATAAATCTACAACTATATTATATATAAAAATAGATATGCACATATAGACAACCAAGAATTGAGAATGACAAGTTCATTATGCAAAATAAAATAACCACTTAGATAATAAATATATTATTATATTTATCAAATAGGTAAGAAAATATGTGGATGATGTTCATTGTGTTTTGACCAATTGCATAGTTTCTTTGTGAATTCATACAGGTAGCTTTTGTATATCCTAGATGCTCCTTTAATATTTTCATCCAACTATAATAGTTCTTCTAATTCTATGATCTTTTTGTATCGTTAATATCATTCAAAAAAATTCTGATTGACATGTATTCCATCAATTAGCAACCGAAGGTTTCAATACCAGGACAAATATACTGTAGAGAAATCCACCATGGCAAAAATACTATAAATGCAAGATAGGAAAACAAGTCAATACTTTCTTTTTTTTACAGATAGTCAAAGTGAAGTCCATATCCTTATCCATTTTAAAACTTTGATACAGTTACGGATGTCGAAGATGCATAAAACAAATATGGTGGATCGAATACAGATATATCCATATCTATTTGCATCTCTAATTGAAACGAGCCCGATCAATCCATATTTTAAATATACCTGATTTACACAAACTACATAATTTGTCGTGTTAAACATAATAGATGGAATTGCACAATACATCATGTTCCACAAATATCTACGGGTCCCATGAACCATTCAAATAATCTGCATGCCCGATAGAACAGGGTACCTAATAGAAAGGGACGGACAACCATGACCTTTGTAATAACAGGTTCGGGCCAGTTACGAATGAAGGATCGTGTACCCGACCCATGAACATGCGTACTTAGAGCACCTTGCACCAACTTTTGCAGAAAGAACAAGCTTGGTCAAAAAAATGAATCATTTGACTCAAAGGATGAATCAAGATCTTAACTGAAAAGGCACAAAAAGTGAAGAATTCACCATGAAAAAGATGTCAATCTCCCAGGCACAAATTCCCTTATCTCAAGTTCTAGTTGATTTCTGGCCCCAAAGGGTCCCATTCGGTGGTTTTTTGACAGTACTGTTGTTATTCTGAAACACTACTACAATTCGAGCATCAGAGTATATTCCAAAAAACACTATTTGGCAAATTTTAAATACTACGATTAGAGGATTAGTAGTATAGTTGCAAAGATAGGCAAGTGCTATTTATGAGTGCAAAACAAGTTACAGAATGTGCTCAAACATACTTCTTTGAAAAACCTGATCAGACATCCTTGAAGAGCAAGTTGAACTTGGGTATTCTTTCTGGAGGAATGGGGCACCACAATCAGCTTGCCTTCATGGCACCTCTGTATATAACCTACGAACAAGAAAAGCTTTGTATCAAACAACAACAACAAAGCCTTTTCCCACATTAAGTAGGGTCGGCTAAAAACTTTATATCAAACACAATTAACAAAAATTCAGGGTTTGCGATTTGCAAAATAGGAAGACAGATATCAAAGAGAAACTTCAACGATCCAAAATGTTCTCAACAAAAGATACCTCTATGACATCAATGAAGTCTTGCTTAGTATGAAATGAACCAACCCATTTAGTATGATCCGGGCTCCTGAAGAGAATGGAATCATGTCAGAACTGCACACTAACCGAATACCGTAACGTCAAAAATTTTATTATAACAAATATTCATCTATCATCAAGCTTGGCATTTCTTTGAACACGTATTACAGCACAAACATCATACAGATACAAAATTCGGTATCATGCCAGGTCCATGCTAAAGACACTACTCTTTATGGAACTAAGTAAGATCTCGCTCTTCTTGAACCAAATGCTCATGTTAATATTAATAGTACATACCCCAGAGTTGTATGTAGTTGCACCACTACATGGTTTCGCAGGTAAATAAAGCCACATTGATTACAACACCTCATTGAAAATGCTTTGACATCCTGCAAATGCTTCTATACTGGGTCTCTCCTTGAACCAATTTCTATGTTTTCCATTAGAATGTTGGCATGATTCCATTTCAACAATTACATCAGATGCTGGTTATTACAATGGATAACTCCAGAAAACCATAAACAGATAAATCAAATAAAAGAGATACAGATTTTAGGTGAAATCTTCTTTTATGAGAGAGAAGAAAACCATAGGAACGATGACCTAACCAAAGGGAGAAAACCATAGGAGGTTGATGAGGATACACATATCATTAAACATAATCTGATCCCCAAGCATTTATGCAAACTAACCGTAGGAGAAAACAATAGGAGGTTGATGAGGATACCCATATCATTAAAGATAATCTGATCCCGAGCATTTATGCAACCCTGAGTGTCATAGAGAGCTTCTTTGTAGAGCCATATATTTAGTAGAACTATTATATCTTTTTGGATCTAGGTTCAATAGGGGCGAGGTGGGCTCCTCTTATGAAGCTCGTGGGGTTTGCCTTCTCTGGCTCATGTTAGCTTTGGCACACTTCTTGATAGCATTATACTTTGTCCAATTTAAGTGTTAATCGACCTCAACATGCTTGGCGAGATCATGTCGGTAGAATGTTGCAAAATAAATAGGGGCCTTGTTGTCGTAGAAAAGCATCATTAGAGGCTGATGGGGTTATACATATCATTAAGCATAATCAAAACAATGCATTTATATAACCCCGATGTCAATAAACAGTACTTAGCCTCAACACTTCGCACATAATAAATAGTCCACTTCTCGCTTCTCCATCAGATGAGATTTCTCGAAGATATATCAAGCCATTTGAAGTAGATCAGTGATCATAAATGGAACTAACCCACCCAGCATGTGTCAGCTTCCATACCAACTTCCTTTCCTTTTTTCAAAAACCAACCCTTTGTAAGAGTTCTTCAAATAACGCAAGATTATATGTATACTACAGTAAGGCATGCATCAATAGGAGTATGCATGAACTAGCTTTTTATATTCTCAGCATAGGTGATGTCCGACTTAGTGATACTAGCTTTCCATTTTTCACCACGCAAAGTGATGGAGCTGAGATGTGACAATGTGATCGCCATACACATCTACAAATCATTAAAGCACATATGTCCATGAAAGACCTTCATAATGTTTCTTTTGAATGATACAAGCTGAGCATGCTAGACACATATGCTCAAGTTTGAAGGAGAGTGTTTGGGTTAGGATTTAAGTGTCCGTCCCTAAGGGGCATTTCTTGCATCGTCTCTTTTGTTTATGGCAATCCTAATCATAGCTCTCTATATAAATAGACTAGGCAGACCATTCAATATATTAAGTATTACCTTTCAACCTTTTAGTATTTCTGCATCGTCTCTTTTGTTTATGGGCAATCCTAATCATAGCTCTCTATATAAATAGACTACGCAGACTATTCAATATATTAAGTATTACCTTTCAACCTTCTATAAGGAAGATGGGTCCATATAAAATTAGACAACATGGAAGGGGTACATATAGCAAAATAAAAAAAAAGAGCATATACGTGCAATAGCCTGTCATTTTACCATCTGACTTAGGGAGAATTTATATTGATGTCGTATATCACAACATGAGAACGCTAAAAATGACAAAGCCTTCTCCCGCTATAAGTAGGGTTGGCGAGAATCCATGTAACCGACCCTACTTAATTGTGGGAAAAGGCTTTGTTGTTGTTGTTGTTGTGTTGCCGACTACCTAATGCAACCCACAAGGAGAGATTTGAACCCTGGTCTTTTGGGTGGTAGGCACACTGCACTACCACTACATGAGAATGTTAAGCACCAATATCTTCAAGTAAGGAATTGAAATATAAACATGTCTGAAAATCAGAAACGAAACCAAGCATTAAGCCATATCAGATACTTGATTCTAAGCATGGTTTAAGATATCGTGATATATCGATATCGACGAGATGTGGGTACCAAAATATATATATATATATATATGTATGTATGTATGTATGTATGTATGCATGGTTTAAGCCATAGTATGTATGTATGTATGTATGTATGTATGTATGTATGTATGTGTGTGTCTGTGTGTGTGTGTGTGCGTGCGTGCGTGCGTGAGTGAGTGTGTGAGTGTGTGTGTGTGTGTGTGTGTGCGTGGTGTGTGTGCGCGGTGCGTGCGTGTGCGTGCGTGTGCGGGCATGTGCGTGTGTGTGCGTGTGCGTGTGTGTGCGTGTTGTGCGTGCGTGTGCGTGTGCGGGCGTGTGCGTGTTGTGCGTGTGTGTGCGTGTGCGTGTGCGGGCGTGTGTACATGTGTGTGTGTGTCTGTGTATGTGTGTGCGCGCGTGTGCGTGTGTGTGTGCATGTGCATGCGTGTGTGTGTGTGTGTGCGTGCGTGCGCGTGTTGTGTGTGTGTGTGTGTGTGCGTACATGTGTGTGTGTGTGTGTTGTGCGTATGTATGTGTGGGTGCGTGTATGTATGTATGTGTGCGTGTACGTGTGCGTGTGCGTGTGCGTGTGCGTGAAGGTGTGCGTGGAGGTGTGCGTGGAGGTGTGTGTGGAGGTGTGCGTGGATGGATGCGTGGATGGATGCGTGTATGGATGCGTGCATGTATGCGTGTATGTACGCGTGTATGTATGCGTGTATGTACGCGTGGATGAATGCGTGTATGAATGCGTGGATGAATGCGTGGATGAATGCGTGGATGCATGCGTGGATGCGTGCGTGGATGCCTGCGTGGATGCGTGCGTGGATGCGTGCGTGTATGCGTGCGTGGATGCGTGTATGTGTATGCATGGATGTAGGTGCGTGCGTGCGTGCGTGCGTGTGTGCGTGTGTGCGTGTGCGTGTGTGTGTGTGTGGGGGTGGGTGGGTGGGTGGGTGTGTGTGGGTGTGGGTGTGTGTGTGGGTGTGGGTGTGGGTGTGTGGGGGTGTGGGTGTGCGTGCGTGCGTGCGTGCGTGGGTGGGTGCATGGGTGCGTGGGTGCGTGGGTGCGTGGGTGTGTGTGGGTGTGGGTGTGTGTGGGTGTGTGTGTGTGTGTGTGTCTGTGTGTATGTCTGTGTCCGCATGTGCGTGTGCGCACGTGCGCGTGTGCGTGCATGTGCGTGCGTGTACGCGTGCGCGCATGTGGGGGGGGAGGGGGGGCTTCCAATAGGATGCGTGTGTCCTTCCTGAGTTCTGGAAGGACGCACTCTTTTTGTAAAAAACACAAGCACTTTAGTAGAATACGTATATAGTTTGTGTTATAATTGTATACAATGAATATAAAACCTCACACAAGACTACACATAATAATACAAACATTAAAACTTCATATTATAATATAAACTGTATGTGTATTCTACTAAAGTCATCGTGTTTTTTACAAAAAAGAGCATCCTTCCTTAACTTAGGAAGGACCGCATCTTATTGGAAGGAAAGCGTGCACACACACATCCTTTTTCCAGGATATCAATCGATATCTCGCGAGACATCCGCGATATATAGCCATATCGTTGTAAAAATGATTGGTTTCAATACAAAATTTCTCGAATATCGATCGATGTTCGCATATATTTCATCGACATATATATATATATATCAATGATATTACCCATGTAAGGTTGATTTCACTAGTTGTTTGCTACTCCGAGTATAAAATACACTGTGATTTATATATTTTGTTTCGAGTCGAGGGCGTTGCCCCCGCACCCCAGGCAGGGGGAGTGCACGTGCTCCCCTTAGCATAGTTCTTCAATTGGTGGACTTCACCCCCTTTGAGTAATAGATATGTGTTGGAGTATGCGTCATTGTAGACATGGTTGGATCCCTCTGCGATTCAATTAACGCATCCACATGTTTAGTCCTATATGTATTGTTAATGGGACTCCGATCAGTCGATATCGATAGGCTATATAAGAAGCCCCATACCTGTATCAGTTGAGAGAAAGATGAATAGAACATCACCCCTTTGAGGCGGTTCCCCCATGATTTCATCCTGCTCCTCATGAAGTAGGGTTCCACATAAAATCCTGGTGTTCTTCATGTTTATTTTATTTCTATGATATTACGCTTCCGCATTGTCGATTTCTAACATGGTATTAGAGTGGGTCGATTCTTGGTTGATTCTTGAACGATCTTGAACAATATATGAACACGAATAAATAATCTTCAAGAATAATAGATAGGGTTTCTTTTGAAACCCTAACGTCAAATTCCAATAACCCTAATTATGTTCAGCAGCAACCAATTGATGCTAGAGATTCTGGCGAAGCAAGATCTGAGCAAGGCAGCGATGAAACATCACAGATGAAAAGAAGGGTTTCTAACCACTGCTCCACTGATGGCGATGGCATGCAACGGTAGTTTAAGAACCATACTCCTAGAGTTATTGTGATATCGTCACCAAAGTTTGCGGCACTAAAAGGTCACGACACATGATTGTGATAATCACGCCCAGGAGTACGAAGATGAGTTTCATGTTCCATTGTCGAGAAGACGAAATCCTCCAAGCTTCTCCTACAAGTGTCGATATCTTCAATATCCAGGTTAGTGGCGACGATAATCCATATTTTCCAATATCAACGGAATCTCCAGCAAATCCACGTGATAATCCGGATCATTGAGATAAAAATAAATAAAATATCGACCCTTTAAGGCGGTTCTCCCATGGTTTCATCGTGCTCCTCTCATAGTAGGGTTCCACGTAAAATCCCAGTATTATTCATGTTTATTCTATTTCTTTGATATTATACTTCCGCATTGTCGATTTCTAACAAGATGTAACAAGTTTAATGTTGATTAAGTTAGAATCACATGTCCATAACATATCTCAGTAGTCAGCAGTCAACTATCAGCATTAACAACCAGCGATATGTGCGACATAATGTGTATTACTATAAATGTGTGATTGTATGTTATTTATTCTATTGATAACTAGGATGATCTCAATTCGTGAAAATTTATCTTTTTACACTATTTTCGAGATTTCCACTGATATCGTCGATATATCCCCAAGATATCTCTTTTCAGGCAGACTGATACGATATTGATATTTTAAACCTTGATTCTATACAACGATTCAAGCCTAATTGGGTCATATAATATTTAAACGGATTCATGAGCTAGGACTCGAGGAGAGTCCTGGCATGAAAGATTGCATTTTTGATATAGAAATGATCGAGTTAAAGACAATACCATCGTTGGACAGCCAAATTGCCTAGATTGTTGCAAAAGGAAGTACATATGAGTCATGTATTGCTTATTGATGGGAGTGTGTATTGTTGGTGGGGCTATATAACGAGCCCCATAAGCCCACACCCTTGAAATCTCTTAAGAAACTTAAGAGAAGATCCAACCCTCTGTGGTTTTTTCCCGTGGTTTCATCCTGCTCCTTATGGGTTAGGGTTTCAAGTAAAATTTTAGTTTTCTTTTTCTTATTGTCCTTTGACTCCGTTGTACTTTATTTCATATTTTCACAGGCTTGACGAAATCCAACGAGCTCTGATCTCGACTCCCGCTTTGACGGGTCTATCCTCGGGAAAAAAGAGTACCCTTAAACCACAAAGCGGAGGGATATCTCAACCCCATCGAATACAAATCATCCTAGAGTTTACCCATCATAAAATAATCAGTAGGGTCACATTCATAGATAATCGCCATTGAACCCCATCATCTTTCCTCCTAAGCACCATTGTCAATGACCTCTACCCAAACCACTCGATCTAAAGCCAGATAGATCTACATTCTACCTTGTAAGAATTTCACCAAGGCTACCAAACGAGTCACCACTTCGAACTCATACAGATAATGGTCACCGTTTAATTTCAACAAACAATTATTTACACATCCCAACTTTGTTTCTTCCACCAAAATCACACTCATCGGCTAAGAACCAAAAAAGCACCAAACAACCCTTCTCTTATCGAGCCTATGTTGTATCTGCATGTTCCAAGTGATGAGACTCACTTGGGCATCTCGATGAGCCACCGAGAAAGCACAATAACAAAATAGGTAACCATGTTAGATTAAAGCTTCATGTCACCCTCAACCTCTGTCCTCGCCAGATTTGTTACAACATAGGACATAATATGGGCCCTCCCCTCCTAAGGGCCATGACTTCCTGAAAATGCCAGCATGTGTTATCCAATCACTCTCGCCTCCTAAAGAAACAATAAAAGGCCTTCAACATCAAGTCTCTCGAGATGACTTCTCAAGTCACCAACATTAATGATCCCAATCATGCTTAAACTTGATTGTAAACCTTCCATGACACCTTACTCCCTTCAAAACACAAATTGGTTTCAAGAAGTTTACGATGCGAGAAAGACTTCAACTCTAGTGGTTGCACAACATAAAAAATCAAAGCGGCCCTCATTCGCAAGAAAACCTCCTACAGAGACCAAGAAAAGCCTTGAGTGGAAGGGTCACGGCTTGCCCGCGGTATAATAAGCATTCTTAAAACTATTTCCCATGTTCAGGTCCATTATGAGGCACATTACATGCCATCAAAGGTGCAACAAATCGTGTTAGAATTAAATGAGTACCATTCTTGAATCCGATACCAAAGTTAAGGTTGTCAGTCCTACAAAATGAAACGACTGAATAAAATGGATTAAGATGCTTGAAAATCCCTTGAAATCCTCTCTTCCAAAAAATCTCTCTACTCTCAAAATCCCTCAATAATTGACATTACCGACAAAAGAATTGAAGCACACCCCCCACCTTGACTACGCAATCATTCCTCCTTCACCGCCGCCTCTGAAACACAAACATTGAGAAACCCTCCCATGACGAGCCAAATCCTATGTCATTCGAAAGCAGACAACCCACCTCGAGCACTGATAAGCAGCCTCGAGCGAAATAACATTGCTAAAGTAAGTCGACGGAAGAGCCTCACCAATCGACAAGAATCACCTTCTGGAAGTATTCATCATTCGCAATAAGGTAACCATAGAACACCGAGGAAACACACGACGTCGTACCTTAACTTAAAAGTCACTTTGGCCATGCCTTATATAAGTACCTAAGATAGTTGATATCCTTACGCCCGAAGCAAGTGACTAACCCAATACCAATGTTGCAAAAATTGGTAATCGGTACTCGATCGATTAGATTCTTGACTAAGTATTAGTTGTCAATCAGGCGACTAATCGGATTTAGTCGGACTTTAATCGACTTTGAATTTTCTTAACTATTTTAATTATATAAATCATTTTTATACATATATTTTTATTATATCCATAGATATGTACATTTTTATATTATAATAATGAAAGAAAAAGAAGTAATTGAATTTAAATAAAACATTAAGCATATTAGAATAAGTTTTCTTTAAAAAAATAAAAAAATGTATCTTCAAGCAAAAATCGATCGACTAATCATCCTAGTCGGAATTAGTCAATACATGGTCGACCACCCCACAGACTAGACTAATCGGACCTACTAGTCAGGTACTGTGCCGATTACACAAGACCGCCATATGTTTGATGCGGATTAGAGATTTAGAAAGAATTGTTTAGTTGGTGAGAAGATAAGAAAGGGTAAGGGGTATGGACTATGGAGGAGCATGCCAAGCTACATGGGAAGAGAGAAGATAAGGGAAGAGAACTAGAGGATTAAAGAGGAGAAAGAATATTCATGGGGAGAGGAGAATAAGCCAAGGACTAATCAACTTTTACTTCATTTCATGTCCCTATTACAAAAGAATATGCCGCTTTATTATAAGGATTTAACATGTTAAAAGATGCAACAGTTCACCTAAAAAACATCTAAATCCAAAAGGTACATCCAAATGTGTGACCATTGTTTTTACAAATTTTAAAATTTACAATAAAAGCGCAACAAAGACAAGATTTAGACCGCATCAATTCTCTCCTGCTAAAAAATCTGTCTCTTGATGAATTGCTTTATTTTCGGTCCATTGATGGATAATGCCACCTGAAATCATTGATTCCATTTTCCCTGATTTTGTTTCTTTTCAATGTTATGTTTATAATTTCTTTCCGTTAATGGGAATAGATGCAAATTTTTTCTATCCCTTCACTTAAAATGTTCCTTCTCCACAAATACTTCTCAAGTCTAACCCTCCCATAAAGAAATTACAGAGAGGGATTTCTCTATTTTTTTCCCATAAGATATGTCCACTCCTTTTCTTGTGAGACACGTGGAGAAGGAAGGTCCCCTAATATTTGTTAGGGGTTCTCTCCTTTTTAAATAACAACAATGGCGACGATTTGAGAGGGGACTCAATCGATGTTTATCACAATGATTGTAGTGGCGATCTCAGCCTTGACGAGCCTGCAACGATAGTATGAAAGGAAACTATGGCAGTGATGCCACCGCGGGTATCTTACTCGCCCGTGTCAGCTGGAGGAATGATGAAAGTGGAGTCATCGATGACTCCCGTGCTTACCGGAGCACGAAAGTGAAGAACCTCGAGCGCCTACTCTCAAGGACTTAAATGTCGGTTTCGGTCACTATTTCGGTGACCGACCGAAATGGAATTTCGGTGGAATTTCAGTCGAAATTCGATCAAAATTTCGGTCATTTTTATACCAGAGCCCTCGTATTTTGGTCACTTCGGCCATTTCGGTCGAATTTTGATTTCGACAGGATATCGATATTCAACAGAAATTCGACTGAATTTTGTTGAAATTTTGATGCCATGCCAACTGTGTCGAGAGTTGAGGAGGGCTTGCGAGTTGTGGCAATGCTGCACCATGCAACGACGAACACTCGATTGAAGGCTCCATCAAAGATGAGACAAGAGTTGGTGGTGCATTTATCTTGACGATGGTGGTAATGGAGATGATGCTTGCAGAGGAGAGGGCTAAGTCATCGAACTTGATGGTAACGGTGATGCATTATAACTTTAGGGTTGGGAGGGATGCTAGATACCATGCAATTGTTCTGGGGTAAGGCTTCGACCACCGTAGAAACCTAGGGTGGTTTATGTTGCTTGATGGACAATCACCATGAAGGACTCCATGGGAATTTCATCAACTTCGAATGTGGACAAATCAAGGATTTCATATGCTTCATCCGTAGGATCATCGTCGAAGATAGGCCATGTGTCTTCGTTCGTCTTCTTGTGTTAGAGTAGTAACAGTAGAATCTTCTTGTAAAAATATATCTTCATCATGTAACAAATAACTGTTGTGAAATGCATCGTTTATGATAAGGGAATCCAACCATAGTTGCACTTTGATGCCTGATAGGAGTCGAGTCTTGAACTTTTGTTGTTGTAAACGTGTATCGTGACCTAAGCGACTTGCTTGAAATTTCAGCCGCCAATAATCGACAGGATCGTCGAATTGTAAGAACGATTCAATTTCCATGCTCTGATACCAATTGATGTGAATTAGAGATTTGGGAATAATTGTTGAGGATGAGAAGAGAAGAAGAGTATGGGGATAAGGAGCATGTCAAGCTGTGTGGGACCGGATAAGATAAGAGACGAGAGCTGGATTGGAGGATTAAAGAGGAAAAAAGAATATTCATGGGAGGGGAGGATAAGCCAATGACTGATCAACTTTACTTCATTTCATGTCTCTATTACAAATGAGTAGGTTGCTTTATATAGAGAAGTTAACCCGTTAAAAGATGTAGCCTATCCAAATCCAAAGGCACGTCTAAATGTTGTGACCGTTAGTTTTTACAAAATTTAAAAAATTACGATAAATTACAACAAAAATAAAAGTTTTAGACTGCATCTATAATATATCCCTCTTTCTACATCTGATCACAATAGGCCTTGTATATCGCCATCCTAGTTGGTTTCTGCCTCCTCATCATCGTATATCACCCATCAACTTAGTCGTAAGCTTCATATCCATCACCTTAGTCTTCTAGACCTCCCTCTCTATTTCTCGCATTTTCTTCTCCTCTTGATCATGTTCCCTCTCCCCACGCTCATGTTCCCCCTAGTCTCCTCCACCTCAACCTTCTCTTTTCCTCGCTTCTTCTCCTCTCGATCGTGTTCCCTCTCCCCCGAGCTCCCTCTCCATCTTTTCATCCTCGCTATACGCTCCATCTCCCTCCACCTAGCATCCTCCACATCCTTTCCTTTTTTTATCGTTTCTTTTTCTGCTCACGGCCCCTCTCCTCACATTCCTACTCCTCACACTAATGTAACAATAACAAGAGAAGAGGACAGATTAACAAGAGAAAAGGACATATGCCTCCCATCCCAAAATTTGGTTGTTTAGCATATGTTCTTTAAGAGCTATTAACCTCGTACACCATGTTATGACCAACTCTATCATAACTATTAGAACTACCTACCAATGCTTTTATGCACAAACCATAAAAACACATCCCAACTTATCAATTGTACTTCTTAAACCACCTATCTAGCTACAACATACATACTGAGTTGCGAAAATAGATTTTCTTGTATTACATGCATTAATCAAAATAAAGAAACTAAATGGGTAAAATTTTCAGACAACTGGCAAGTTTCAACTTGTAAGCTTTAAACTCAGTATGCAAATGATTTTTTTAAAGGAAAAAGGATGATCACAAAGGATTATGATAATTGATATTGTTATAAAAATATGAAGCGGAAGGCAAAAAACATGGGAAAAACATAAGAACAAGAAAGAACAACGGGATTTAACGTGGAACCCTACTCCGTGAGGAGCGGGATGAAACCACGGGAGAAGCCCTCAAAGGGGCATGCTATGCATTGCTTTTTCTCAATGAGTACAGGAGGTCTGGGGCTCCTTATATAGCCTTCCCAGAGCCTCCAAGTCCCACCCACAGGCGGTGTGGGACTAAACATTGGATGGGGTAAATGGATCTTCTCCAGGATCCATTTACCCTGCTACAACATAAAGGACGCACAACCAAATACTCTAACACTCCCCCTCAAGCTGGAGCATGCAATGCTCAGCTTGGACAGACAGAAATAAACTCAACTCAACTCTACAGGACACTACGGACAATATCAACCCAATGCGCACATTGCTGCAGTCGAGGACGTTGCTTCTCATGCCGTGCAGGTGAGGAGGACGAACGGGCTGGAGTGTGAGTCAACTGAAGACTCGTAACCTGACCATCGAGTCTGAACTTGCGCCTGAAGTCTCCTCGTCGGAGAACTGGGTCTCTCCCATCTGGCTCAGAGAATGGTGCACTGCTCTGGTGTACCTATGATACCACATGAAAACCCTTGCCCTCAAGGGAATGGTCCTCTGCTCTGGAGTCCCTATGGCTCACATGAAAACTCTGGCCGAACAACAACAAGAATGATGGGGACCTCGAACTGATGATGGCAACATATGCTCATCTGAAAAATGACCGCACACTCGTGCATGTTTGAAACTGGACTCGGAATCAATCGTCGAGTCTGAACAACCTAGAGTCTGGAATCTAGACGGGCATCTGGACTGGAATCTGAACTGTCTCTGAATCGGAGCATGAATCTGAATGATGCCAAAGAACTCTACATATACTCCCCCTTTCTCCCATACTTGTCGGAAACAAATCGACAAAGTTGGGAGAAGACAACATAATGGGAAAAATGAAACAAAATAAGCTGTTACAAATTTTTTTTCCGGCTTCTCAAATCATGAATTTTGACCGTTTCATTCATTTTTTTTACGGCTCTTTTTTTTCGCATTTCTTTTTTTTAAAGCCGTCAACCTTTTTTTTACTTTCAATCATTTTTTTTGGAAATGCGTGCAGCTCCTTTTTTTATTGCACGCGTTTTTTTTCTTTTTCCTTTTTTCTCTTTTTTTTTGAAAAAAAATCTCCCTCTCTTTTTTTAACTCATCTCCCTTTTTCTTTCTCACTCTCTCTTTTCTTTTTTTTTACAAAACATTATCTCTCGGCCCAGTTTTTTTTGGCCAAAACAAAAACGACATTTTTTTTAATAAAGACACCCATGCGGGTTGTCATTAGGGTTCAGGAGGAATCCCTTTGATTCACGTTGCCGCCCCTTGGGAGCACCGAATCAGCGCCGCCAGAGGCACGCTCCGTTAGCGGGGGTTGCTGCCATCGCCTGGTCAATGATGCGCCGCAAGAGATGGAAGATGGGACTGGGATCTCGGGCCGATGTTGCCCGCACATATTCACGCCTGGGCGTACGCGCGATGAAGGGAAGAGGCGCACGCGGGAGCAGGAGCTCCGCCTGCGCGACCTGCTTTGCGCGAAAGGGAAGAGGATGTGCCGCACTGTTGTGGCCTGCGAAGGATGAGAACTGGGCTGCGCCGCTTGAAGCTTCTTGCACCGCGAGGAGATTTGGAGGATGCGCCTGGGTCTTGCGCATGGTGGAGACGGAACGACGTAGGATATCGGCACCGCTTGGTGGCGCTGGACATGGAGGCCCCGCCTGGAGCCCTACATCTGGGTGAAGATCGGAGCGACTGCACGTCTGGAGAGGCTTTGCCTGGGTGCCGGGAGCCGCGTGAAGATCGCAGCAGCTGCGCGCGTGGGAGGTCTCCTGGGTGCGTTGCCCTTTGAATATGAGCGGCATCGTCTGGATGCCTAGAGGGGTACTCGCGCATCTGCGCGTGAACGGTAGATCTACCTGCGAAGGAATCCAGGGCTGTTGTGCTTGGCGATGATGGAGTATCCAGGGCTGCAGCCTCGAATCAGAGAAGATTATTGCGCCTGGATCATGGGTTTCGAAAAATGAAACCCTAGATGAACTTCAAGTTCTACAGAAATTAGGGTTTAAAAAACAAACCCTAGTGTACTCAGACAGAACATCAATCTCAAATGAACAAAACATCCTTCAACATTAAATCGAATCTCGATTGAGCAAAAAATAATAAAGAACTTAGAATCCTCGAGAATCGACCCGCTCTGATACCATGTTATAAAATATGAAGCGGAAGCAAAAACATGGAAAAAGAATAAGAACAAGAAAGAACAACGGGATTTAACGTGGAACCCTACTCCGTGAGGAGCGGGATGAAACCACGGGAGAAGCCCTCAAAGGGGCATGCTATGCATTGCTTTTTCTCAATGAGTACAGGAGGTCTGGGGCTCCTTATATAGCCTTCCCAGAGCCTCCAAGTCCCACCCACAGGCGGTGTGGGACTAAACACTGGATGGGGTAAATGGATCTTCTCCAGGATCCATTTACCCTGCTACAACATAAAGGGCGCACAACCAAATACTCTAACAGATATGAATAAACTAGAGGGAAAACTCGCTCACAAGGATGAAGCCCTACAAGATGCCTGATAATCCCAAAAATACATAATCTTCACCATAACATCTCCTGTAAGGGTCTCCTGACTCTCCTCAGCACAAAAAATTATGGATATCGTTGTCTCCAGATACACCAAAACAACAATTTTCTGAGTCAAATTGTTTTGATCCTAAAGCGGAAGGAAACACCTCAGATATCTAGTCAATGAATTATTTTGGCACATTGCCAGCATAACATATATGCATAGGATATTTGAGCTAGTAAAACTACAATTGTAAACACCATAACAAGGGGGAAAATAGTATTTCAGTTATATATGTAGAAACAAACATACGGTTTTGCATGTATGTACATGCATGATATTTTGTTTAAACGTCAACCTATACAGTGACAGAGATTGATAGTAAATTGAGAAATTTTTTATACCCTGATTCCATCTTCATATGGTATGTGTTGAAGAAGAAGATAATAGACGGTGCAATAGATACTTCAAAGTACTTAACATATACTTGGATGTCATCCGCATCCATGTCAACCAGAGCTATGGTAGCAAAGTTCGAAACTTCCCTAGAAGCCTTGGAAAGCTGCTCAAAAAATAGCAATCAACAGCCAACTAGATAGTCTGAGACGTGAGGGAGAAAAGAAAGCAATACATATATAGACCCAGAAAATCATATCTATATAGTATATAGACATATACATGTATGCAGGTATGTATCTGTTTGAGTATGTGTCTGTGTGTAGAAACAAAATATATGAGAAATGCAAAACCCGAAAGGCCAAATTTCGAATTTCATGAGAATGAAAGAAGCCAAGAATTTTATGTGACGCACGATGTCATCTAGGAGGATACACTGAGGATGAGCAGATCTGCCAAAACGGAGAACCAGAACTTTGTCCAAAGTGTCCCTTATAAAGGTATCGACCTCCATCTTCTTCGTCAATATGGGAAGGGCATAGCTACCCATCTTGTACCCTGGCTTTTGTCCACTTTCAAGTCACTTTCCTTGTAATCAATGGGGGGGGGAGGGGGAAGAACACCCAGAGAATTCAGTTCCACAACATGTACCTTTGCCAATATCTGATGTCAGATTGGAAGTTCCACAATATAAATCTACAGCCAGAAAGTTCACAAAGATATAACATCTGTATTCATATCTTTCTCATAAGATGTCATATCGAGTAGGTTAAGCATTTGAGAAAAGTAGTGGAAAAAAATTACAAAGATATGTTAAACTTTTCTCCGTTCATTCTTAATTTAGTTGTAGACAGTCAAAGCAAGTTAAAAAAATATAATAAAAAGTACTGCAACAACAACAATATTAAAACTTAAAAGTACATAGTTTAAAATAGTTATGATGACCATCTTGCTCTATGTGAGAAGTGACCGAATAGTCATGTTAGCGTATTGACTCTTCTTGCTGAAATTAGTAGTACAAGGTCCCATACATAGGAGTGACCAACTCTCTGACAATATGCGATGTGAGCCTATACACATGACTATATATTGCACAAAAGATGGATCCACGTCTAGATAACTAACCCTTCATCATTCTCAACATTTTCCCTCACGTTGAAGTATGCAATGCTTGGCGAGGGAAAATAGAAAATTGACAATAAAAACCATCTCAACCCAATGCATGCTCATCTAACTGTTGATGACAACGATAGCACATACCAATCATGCCAATGAGTAGGAAATTTGTGGGATGAAGTCTAAAATGATGATTTGTTTACCAACTCAGAAACTGGGTAGAAATGTATCTCGGTATTTGCATCGATCAATGACATTACGACTCTCCGTCTTGGGATATCTGAGCCTCGACATTATCTCGTTGATGGAGAATGACTCCATTTGTCTCAAGGATCGGAAAAAATGTAGGAACAATGTATCTGAGAAATGGGCTCCTCTCATAAAGACCTCGAAATTGGAATCGGATTGGAAGAGCTGGAGGTGATCTATGGAGAGACCTCTTTCCGGGAGTGGAGCCAACTAATGTGGAGGCAACCACGTGTTACTAATAATGTTGTCACAGCCAAACGTGTCAGGCCGATGGTTGTCGAGTTGCGAGATGTCCTACTAAGATTTGTGTCGACCATTGGGTCCTTTAGGTTAGTCGGCAAGGTCATTTTCTCGTGTCATTTCTTAGGGATATTTCAGTGGTTCATCTGCAAGTGGCCCTAACCTGGCAGCTGAAAAACCGGCTCTGGAAGAAGTTCAGATAAAACGAGGAACGATGTTTGTAGGACCGTCCAAAAGGTGGCAAAGGAGAGGAAGGCCGATGGCGATAGGGGACTTCATTTTGGGAGGTGAGGTACTGGATGGAGACGACGAGGGAGAAGGTGATAAAGGAGAAGCGTGGATGGTGTTAATATCAATATTGACATAACAAATAACGAACGTGGTTGTTGGATGCAGATGAATTCAAGTCGTTGGCAATTGGGGGAAGGGGTTCAAGGTGATTTAACCAAGATAGGGCACCCAAGATCCGGCGCATGGTAAACGGGTGGTGATTTTGTTCAAGAAAGGGCATCAACGGCAGCATAGAGACTAGAGAAAGCACCTTCCCATTTTGGCGTAAGTTCAACAAAGGGAGGGATTTTGTGGGTATTCTTTTAAGAAGATGGGGTGCTCGAGGAGGATGGTGGATAGCATGGCCCTAAAATCATGAAATGTCGACGATATTTTGTCGATATATTGATTTCACCATGACAACGAAATCGATACATCCACTCTATCCTTTTGCCACATTTTCGTGATGTATCGCCGATTTCAAGATATATCGCTAATTTCTTTCAATTTGAAGGAAAATAGGGTTGATTTGGGTGATACCTTCCCCACTTCGTCCATATAAATTGAGATATCCTCCAAATGAACATATGTTAGTCATAATATATATGACACGTGCAAATACTACCTCCATTCCCAAAGAAAATATTTACATGATCATCTAGAAGGTGGGCTTCGCACACCAACATTCAAGGAACTTGCACAAGCTCTACAATGTGTCCAATTGAACAAACGGGTTACGATTCAAGGCATCTCAAGATTCTCAATAACAAGTTCATGACATATATAATTAAATATTCTTGGGTTTTTATCACTTGTGCCCCTCCGAGATAACGCAATATCAGTTATACCCCTATCTTTTTGGTAATATCAGTTGTGCCCCTCACTTCTTGCAAATCTATCACTTGTACCCCTCAGGTTAGTTTCCGTCCATCCCAAACGCAAACGGACGTTAACTTTAGGGACATATCAGGAATTAAATGAAAACAAAGAAATTGAAAAGTCCAACCACTACTGTTCATCTTCCTCCTCCCCCTCCTCTTCATCTTCCGCATCCCCCTGCCCCTTCCTCCTCCCTAGGGACATATCAAGAATTAAATGAAAACAAAGAAATTGAAAAGTCCGACCACTACTGTTCATCTTCCTCCTCCCCCTCCTCTTCATCTTCCTCATCCCCCTGCCCCTTCCTCCTCCCCCGCCCCTGCTGCGCCCGCAGGCCCCCGCAACCTCGCACCTCTCCCTTGCCCTGCCGACCCACCCCGACGCCCCCGCCCCAGGTCTCCCCTCCGCCCCCCGCAGCCCTTGCCCCCTGCCGCCCCCGCAACACCTCCCGCCCCCTGCAGCCCCTCCCCCCTCCGCCCCGCACCCCCTCCCCCGTCCCCCTCCGCCCCCGCACCTCCTCCCCCCGTCCCCCTTGCCCCCCCGCAGCCGTCCTGCTGGAGGCTGGATATCGTGCCTCTGGACGGTGCTGCGCCAAGCAGTCTGGGTGCTCATTTTGGTTCTTCAGAGAAAACTGTTTTGTAGACTTTGAAATATGGAGTTCGAGGAGACGCTCTTCGAATGCAACACATGAGGACCATGTAGATCTCTTCGCACCACTCGACCAATAATTTCACTTGAAATTGGAGTTGCCAATCGAAGCCTGGCTCCTCAATAACACTGATGAATTGGGAATGTCTCTTAGCCTTAGGCTCAAATTTAAACAGATCGCACCAGAAACTCAAGACATATATCTATCCTTGTTTGGTGCTCACAGCACTATGGATTCGAACACTAGTAATTTGTTTGCGTCTTTGCCACTTATGGCCATCGTGATTAACTTCGGAACCAGATTCGTGCAACTTCCACGAATAAATATGCGGTGAGTGATCGTGCTATAGGGTAACAAGTCTGGAATCAGGGTCAGCTGGGGGTGCGATAATATGAAACAACGAAGCAAGCAGCCAGATAAGGGTGGATGTGGCACGTATAGTTTCTCAAGGGAGGCGTAATTTGAGCGTCGCAGCCTGGGTGCTCGATGGAGAAGGGGTGCGCCGCCTGGAACTGGGTGAAGAGCCCGCGCCGAGGGAGATCTCGCATGGCCCGCCGCCGCCTGGGCTGGGGGGGGAAGCCACACGATGTGAGGGGTGCCCCCGCCGACCCCGCAGCCCCTGCCCCTGCCGTCCCTCCCGCGCCCAGGTCGCCCCCGCGCCCCCCTGCCCCCGCCGCCCCCGCGTTCAAGTCGCCCCCGAGCCCCCGTGCCCCCGCCGCCCCCGCGCTCAGGTCGCCCCCGCGCCTCCTCCTCCCCTTGAAACTGGAGAGTTTTCATTTTTTGTTAAATTAAGATAAATTTTTGACTAATTGATTCATAAAAATTCATCAAAAAATTCAATAAAATTCACCGTTTGATTTGTAATGAGTGATATATCCGTGAAAATGCAAAAATTTTAGAGATTCCATGGATGCATGAAGGTGTCACTGTGAGAGAGAAACTAAGAGGAGAAAGGAAGAAGAACAAATGAATGAGGAAGAAGATAAAGAGGTCTGGACAATAATACCCCTCTTAATTGCACCAAGGTTTGAAGAAATCATGGTTAAGTCAACTCATTGACGGTCAATCTGACAGAAGGGCACAAGTGACAACGGCGAAAGAAGTGAGGGGCACAACTGATATTATCAAAAAGATAGGGGCATAACTGATATTGCGATATCTCAGAGGGGCACAAGTGATAAAAACCCAATATTCTTACTATTGTATTGGTGTATTACGAACTTTGAGTTTGTGAGATTGTATTATTTGTTATTTCGATTTACTTGTGTTCTGTGTGACTAAACTGCTAATTGCATGCCTTACTCACTACCGCATATCAATCTATGTGATGATTAATTTATTATAATAACAATAATACTACAAAGTTTATATTTAGACCTCTAATTTAGCCATTAAGTGTGTACTTCTATCTTATTCATTGATTAATGAACATTGAATTTTTCAAGAAAAACAAATTTCATAGCCATTTCCACGGTTTTTGACGATTATGGTAACATGTTGACGACATGTCACTTTTTTTATTTCATGAAATGACATTGAAATCAACATTGAAGTCCTTGGGGTGGGGACCCAATTGGGTGCATGAAAATGATCTAGCAAGCGATACATCCATGATGAATTGTACTTGATTGGAGATAAATGAATTAAATCAGCATTTGATGGTATGGCAGTGGGCGGAGCTAGGTACACTTGAGGTGGGATGCAGTCAATTGCTTCGACAGACGTTCGATCCTGATGGGGTGGTTTTGTAGGTTGATCACAGATATGATCGACATGTGGTGATCGTGTATGATCCATGACTCAACTCCAAATGATGGTTCTTGCTTCGGGTAATTGTCACGTTCACTGCATGCTTGACCCGCTCCAATTCTGGAGCCTCAACGTATAGGGTTGAGCATTGGGCCAAGCCAACTTGATTCCGTTCAAAATATAATCCACATAACAAAGCGTAAGCCCAATCCAAAAATTGTTCGGGCTTGATTTGAGCTAAAATACAAGCCCAATTAATCTTTCAGGCCACCTTTGATCCTAGCATGGCCTCAATCCGTTTGAGGACCATCTCAACCCGACAATGCAACCCATTTGAGGACACATTTAAAAAACATACACTCGGCCCGATACACCCTATTTCTCAATCCAAAATAAAAAGACGATCCTCCCATTCACTTCACAGTTCACTGTCTCCACACTCTCTTTCTCCCTTCTATAGCTCTCCTAAACAAACCCTCCCCAAGCAATGACACTGCTGCAACATCCTTCCCTTCTCGCCAACGCTTCATAGTGTCTCCCCATAGACCCCTCATGTTGTGTCGCCACAACATCACTTCCCCGCTTTTTTAAGACCAAAAAAGGGAGGTACATGCTAGGATATATGCCATATCCGCCCCAAATATATTAATTTAAAAAAGAATAAAAATACTTACTGAAGTCAAGACTCAAGACGAGTCCTAGCATGGAACATTACATTCTCTGCAAAAAAAACGCCCAGGAGCAAAAACAATGTCGTTCTTAGCTAGCCAGATAGCCCAAATAACTATGATTGAAAAGATTAGCTCTTCTTTGAGGCATTGTTTTATTGCATGATGCAGGTACTCCATGAAGCTCTAGACGTCGCAGTAGAAGAAAAGATGGGCAATAGTCTATGTCTCCTTTTCGCAGAGTAGGCACAACTAACTATTGTTGCAATATTCGGCTGAATAAACTGAATATTCAATCAAATATTTGTATTCGAAGGGTAACCAAATAGAGTATTGATATTCAACCAAAATTCAGTCCAACTCGAGTATTCCTGAATATTTGGGTATTGAGTCGAATATTCGGACTGTCAATTATTTTATTTTACTTTATTTTTAAAAAGTTCCCAATTATCCCTACATCGCCACAAATGTTAAAGTTCCATATATGTAACTCGTTAATTGGTACTTTTATCTTAGATTATTACTAATAGATGACCATATATGTATAATAATACAAGAATATATATTATACATAATTTTTATATTTAAAATAATTAAAAGATACATAACCAAATACTTCTGAATATTCTGTCGAATATTGAATATTCTTTATTCAGTGACGCCTCTAACTGAATACCGAATACTGACTTAACAATAGGCACAACAAAGAAACATCCACGAGGAAATCCCTAGTCATAATATGACCTTTCCATATTAACCAGAAGAACACACCAATCTGATTTGGGACCTCGAGATCCCACAAAAGCTTGCAATCATGAGCCGTGAAATCAAATTACAAGGCAGAGGATCTATCAATAGCTTTGTAGGCTCGTTTCATCAAAAAATCGCCACCCCTCCAACATCAATTATCCCTTCAGCCACCCTCACTTCCTGATTGATCACTAAGGCGAAGAGACGAGAGAAGCGAGATGCTAGAGTACAAGATGCAGTCCAACCATTCACCCAAAAAGTGAAAGATTGAGTCTAATTGACCATCACTGAGAACAAGAAGGAATAATTCCGTGAACCGTGGCATTAAGGATAAGACATCTTTCGAAAAGGTTGATGTGTGAGAATGAGTAGGAGTCGACATACCACTCTGGGAACTGATGACATAAATCTCGTAGATGAGTCTGCAACACAAATCATCGCTTCTACCCCAGATACGAGAGATCCATTTTAGGAGCAGTGCCTTCTTCATGGTTTCGAATGCAAGGGATGTTAAGTCCCCCCTCTACATTGGGAAGCGTGACATCCAAGTTAACCAGATGCACAATGCACACCTAGCCCATCTTGTCCAGAGTCTCCAAACCTGCTCTAGAAGAATCGTCGCATAGTCATCTCAATGCGATGGCGAATACCAGCTGGGAGAGACATGAAGACATAAAGAAAATCAAAATTTTACCGAAAGGACCATTTTTACCAGAACCATCCATCCACTTCAAGAGAGAATAGCTAACTTCCACCCAGAGAGCTTCCTTTCCAACTTCTCGATGATAGGTAGCCAGTGAAGATAGCGCAGTCTGGCACATGTCAATGGAAGCCCAGTGTAACGAATAAAAAAGGAACCACGTGTTGTACCCACCTCTGTCACACAAGCCATAGCATCAACTTCTTGCATACCCAATGGGATGACGACCAACTGGTTGTGATTAAGAGTAAGACCAGACAACTTCAATGAAGAGGAGGGTGTCGTCCACATATTGTAGAAGCAGTTTGGATAAATCCCCCATTGGAGTACCCAGTTGTAAACCTCTGCTGAGATACTTGACCAACCATGCAAGAAACACATTATCAACAATAACAAACAACATAGGGGCTAAGGGGCAACCTTACATGACACCCTCTGCGGTTGAAAAAAGTCACCCTCAATCCGACCATACAAGGACCGAGTATGAAGTTGTGCTAACACATCTTTTTCATCCAAGTGATCCAGACATCTAGGAAACGACATCTAGTAAAAGTGGCACAAAGGAAACGCCAATCGACAGTGACATACGCCTTGGAGAAATCTATCTTACAAAGGAGTCCCTTCACATGTCTTTTCTTCCAATCAGCAACAGTCTCTGTAGCAATATTCACGCTATCTCCACCTGCTTTCCCGATACAAAAGCTGGCTATACCGGGGAGATAATACAGTCCATGACCATGTTCAGTATGTTTTCCAGAACCTTAGCAACCACCTCCCCACTTGTTGCATCGTGTAGCCATGCCTTCTCGTTGCCACCTCGATGCCGCAATGCAAATGCCTCCTACCCACAACATTGCATGTGCTAACTTCACTGATGGTTTCTCCCAGATGAGTCATCTACTATGTTCAATACATGTAAACTATTTTTCAAAGAGAAGTCCAATGATTGAGCTTTTATTGTCCAAAGTGATCAGGGTTTTTTCGTGAGCATCCAGATGAGGATTATTATTTTTTTTGAGTAAGAACGAGGGGGAGCACTCCCAAGTTGAGAGTCACCACACAAAAAATTTCATTGATTTGCAAGAAGTTACATCAGTTGGATACCCAGAAATTGTACAAAGCGTTACAGTGCGCCACAACATTTTCATAGAAAAACTGCTGCCCCTTGAAAGTGGTATCATTCCTACCAAGCCAAATAGCCCAAAGCACCGCAAAAACCCTGGAAACATCACCGGAGGACCCGACCCCCACCGCACGAATAGATCCCCAAAAAAGATCCGCACAGGATGACTGCACCCATGGCAGTCCCAAAGAATCCCACACGTTTACCGACAGCCTGCAACCGAAGAAGATGTGATTCGCATCTTCCACGCCATCCACGCATCTGTCACAAGTAACGTCCATCACACCCAGCAATCTACCCCTTCTGACCATGTCACATAGACGACCTCTCCTCAGGCACCACAGGAACACTTTAACCCGGGTAGGGATCTTTGCCGCCCAAATCATCTTCAGATCCGCGCATAGATCCTCGTCTCGCTCCATCACACCACCACACAACCTTCGGTACGCCTTCTTAACTGAGAACTTACCCTCCGCCCACTCAAAACGGTCCGAATCCCCCGACATCTCCCCGACCGGGTACAGCAAGATCCCTCCAAGTGCAACCCCTTCTTATCCTGCCTCCCACTAGACCAAAAGAAAAAACTCATCAATGCCTCCACCTTCTTTCTGAACCCAACAGGCATCAAGAGGGTAGAGAAGAAAAAAATCGGAATGGCAGAAAGGACGTGCTTGAGCAAGGTAAGCTTCCTGCCCTTAGACAAGGTGATAGCCTTCCACCTCTCCAACCGCTCCTCCAATCTCCGAAGAACACAGTCCCAATCGGACTTCCTCAGTCTGTCGTCAACCAAAGGCAACCCCAAGTAGGTGATGGGTAAACTACCCAGAGGGCAACCGGCCCATTCAGCTAACCGGTTATTCTCGTCCTCCTGCATCCCAAGAGTAACCAGTACAGACTTCTGCCTGTTAATCTGCAAGCCAGAAAGACATCCAAACACGTCCACCAGGATAGCCGCATTGTGATTCTGCTCCTCCATCCCCCGCCCCCAAGAAGATCAGTGTGTCCTCCGCATATTGCAACACCTGGACGGAGATGTCCCCCATTGTGAACCCCTCACACTAGCTTTCCTCAACCGCCCGTTGAAATAAGATCGCAAGACAATTCGCCACCAACACAAAAAGAAGAGGAGCAAGGGGGTAGCCCTGACGGACCCCCCTCTGTGATTGGAACCAGCCACCCTCATCTCTGTCGTTGACCAAAACCGAGCAGGAGCACGTAGTGACATACCTCTTAACCCAATCCACCCAAAGAGGTGGGAATCCCTTTTTCTCTAACGTTGTCCACAAGAATTTCCCACTGACACAATCGTAGGCCTTGGCATAGTCGATCTTCCAAATCGCACCTTTATTCCTAGATCTCTTCCATTCACGATTGACCTCTGATGCGGTCATGATACCATCTGCCATACTTCGCCCAAGAATGAACGCGGACTGTGATGGAAGGACCACGCCTGATAGAACACCTCTAAGCCTGCTCGCCAAAACCTTGGCCACAATGAGGTAGATGCCATTAGAAATCGAGATAAGCCTGTAGTCTCCAATCCCCACTGGGGACTCTTTCTTAGGCAAAAGAAAGATCAAGGCCCTGTTGACCTTCTCAAAACCCATGTTGCCATCCCTGAATTCATTCAGAACCTCCAAAATTTCTCCCTTCAATAGCTCCCAGAACTCCATGTAAAAAGAAATAGAGAAACCATCCGGGCCAGGAGCCCCATCCGCATTTAAATCCCAAACCGCCCTGCGAACCTCCACCTCCGAAAATTCTGCCACTAGCGAGTCTGCCTGTTGACCAGTCAACGACCCCGACCCCCGACCTGTCCACCCCCATCCATCCCCCACCCTCACTCTCCTCGAAGCACTGACAAAATGCTCCCGCAAGACAACCCCTATGCTCCTCTCCCCCGAAACCCTCCGGCCCCCCACCTCCACCTAATGCAGGAAACTCCTTCTCCTTCTTCCAGAAGCAACCGAATGGAAGAAGTGAGTGTTGGCGTCGCCCTCCCTCAACCACTTCTGTCGCGATCTCTGCCTTCAATGGACCTCTTCTTTCCTATCCTCCTGATACACGACCTCCAACCAGGCTGCCCTCTCCTCCACCTCCCCCGGAGTCAACCCCTGGCCCTGGTCATCATCGAGCCCATCTAGCCTGCTTATCCCCGCCTCCGCCTCGACCCTGTTGGCCCTCCGCCTCCTGGCGACCTCCTTCCCATACGACAGCAACAACCTCCTAAGAGCGTCCAGCTTTGCCGCAAAACGCGACACCGCCGAACCAGAGACCGAGAACGCCCGCCAACGCTCGCACACCAGATCCCGAAAACCCTCCTCCAATAGCCACTTCTTCTCAAATCGAAAAGAGAACCGAGCCAAGCGTTCCTCCCCAGAAAACCAAAGAACCGGGGTATGGTCAGACAGCGTCCTCGGAAGAGCCCAAGCCCTCGCCAAAGGGAAGGCCTCGCCCGCCTCAATCAACAACAGGAACCTGTCGAGTCTGGACCTGGACCTCGCATTCCTCCAAGTGAACCTGCAACCGGCCGCGTCCACAACTAACAAACCCAAAGAACGGACCACCTACCTCAGATCTGCAGACCCAGCATCCAAGCCACCTCCCCCCCTCGGCTTGTCCTCCGGGAACAAAGTGGCGTTCAGATCCCCACCAATGATCCAAGCTCCAACTCCGACCTCAGGCACAACAACGTCCAAGTCTGCAACCAGTCTGCCATCCTCCTGCCGGCACGGGCTGTATACGTTAGTGATGAACAGGCAAATACCATCTGCTCTACACCGCAGCCTCACCGACAATGTAAAAAGTGAGACGAATGTCCCCAGCAGGTCAAAAGAATCGGACCGCCAGCCAGTAAGAAGCCCACCGAAAACACATGCAGCCTCTTTCACCGCCACCTGAAAGAGTTCGCCCCTACTCATCTCCCTCCACAATTGATCATCCATCGACTGCAGCTTTGTCTCCTGAAGGAAAAAGATATCTGCCCCAGCCTCTCTCACCAAGTTGTGCACCCCGAGCCTCTTGTCGGGCCGGCCCAAGCCCCTCACATTAAGAGACAGCAGCTTCATTTAAGCAATCGAGCATCCATCTTCGACGGAGGAATAACCCCCAATCGGCGCGCCATTCCCCGATCAAGAGCAGCAAAGCGATTTCACACCTCAATAGGATTGTCGTCTCCCACTCGGACAGCCTCAACCGCAACCCCCGACGCCAACTCTGCCCTCAACGACGCCCCCGTCCAGATGAGGATTATTGTACGCACAAGTGTTGCTTTCAAGAAGAAATTGTGGGGATTAGAATGACTTACGAAAATTTAGAGGTCATATTGAATTCGAGAGTAAAGTTCAAGGACTTTAATGTAGTTTACTCTTAAATGATATATCCTTGTTGTTCACCTTACTTACAATTGATGTCAATCCTCCTTCGCATCCCACTTTCACACATATGATGTTAATCATCTTAGGGTTGGACCTCCATCACTATCCCAACAAATTGAAGAACCCCCATCCTTGAGCCACAGGCCTGGACAGATAAGGGGACGGAAGTAGGGGATGGAGCGGGCAGATGAGGGGGCTAGATGAGAGGAGGGGAAAAGTAGGCTGGAGGAGGGGGCAGATGGGGCAGCGGGTGGGAGTACAGAAGGGGACTAGAGGAGGGAACATATGAGGGGTAGAGGGGGGCTAGTTGGGGTGAAGGAGGGTTAGAGGATCGGGTTACATTAGGGTTGGAGGAGCTGGAAGAGGGTGTTGTTGCTCCATCTGACGATGAAGCCATAAAGAAGGGGGAGACAGTGTTGTTGATGCTGCTCTTCCGTGGAGCCACTGAACACGATGGTCGGGTGAGGGTGGGATACTTTATTGGGGTAGGATCGAAGGTGGAGGTATTAGGAAAGGAAGAGTAAAGGGAGGAAGGGAAGAAGGAAGAGGAGATTGGGTGATAGTAATTAATAATAAATAAATAATAAGTAAACGGTAACCTTAGGATATGGTATGGTTAGATTAACTCACATAAGTGGTTGAATTATTCTACCAACACAATAAAAGATTATGGGTGTGAGACGGAGTGACTATTCGAGACTTCTCGTGTAATTATGAATTATCAAGGATTAGGTATGTAAAAATAAAATTATAGGGCTATGGGTATAAAAATCCAAAAAATAAAAGATAATTTGCATCAAAACAAACTCAAAGCCAAATAGGTAATAAGAACAACCTAAGTGTCTCTTCTTATAACCATTATTCATAAGCCAAAGCATAAAAAAATTATGTTTACCATACTTATATTACAACGATAGATAATATCTTACTAGGAGAGGAGTGAAGGAAAGAAGGGTGAATTTTTATCTTATGATGTTCTTATGTCTTGAAAGCCGATATGGGTGCCATATAGACACGGGGAGAAGAGCAATATAACATGGTAATTGAGGCACAACCCAATAACTTAAGCATGATCATGGAAGGGTCTTCACGTCCAGTAATGAATGAGACTCGTCGGTTACCTTAGTCTAGCAAGCATTGCCCGAAGATGAAGTATTGAATGCAATAAAAGAGGAGATGGTGACACCAAAGAGGAGAGGATGATGGTGTGTGTGGTATGACGTGATGGTATGGGTATAGGAGGAGAGAAAGAGAGGACAACCTCAAGTTCCTTTACACGATGGCATTCTTAGATCATTGATTCGACAAACTCCTATGGCATTGCTCTAGATGTGGCTATGACGAGGGTGAGTGGTGGCTGAAGGGATTTATGAATTAAAGTTGGTTGCTCAATTTACTTATAGTCTCAACCCAATTTCGAATATCATTTGGATAATAATGGGTTTTGACCTATTTATTGTAAAACAACAATACCTTAAGCTAGGAAATTCTTATTTATATATTCTTAAGCTTAACACAAATATATAGAAAAAATACATCCTATTCTATGATAACTTTCATATTTTAATTAGAGGATTCTGGGAGGTTAAAAATATTGAGTTTTCATAATTGACTATAGTTGGACTATTGATGCTTTTAATAACTCATGTAATTTGGGCTCAAATTTAATAGAAACGTGGAAATATTTTATATTAAAATAGTGATTAAACCATACGGAATGCATACATAAATCATTTAAGCTTGGGTTTGGTTTTTAGTCCAGGCTCGGGCTTGGGTGACTAGATCTAATGGAATGAGTGATAGTGAGTCATATAAAATTATAACTTGTTTTATTATTGACTATACAATGGCATAGTAGCCTCAAAAGAGATGAATTTAACTTTTCTTAGTTGTAGATTGAAGAACAGTTATTGCCTAAATTAATATGATGTTGTTGTCATTAGCAATTAACTATTCAATCAAAAATACAACCGCTCAAACGTATCTTTGTGAAAAGATGTGGTTGTATAATATTTATTTAACATGGGCAAGTCCCAAAGGCAACTCAAGGAAACATGTTTATCTATGTATTTATATAATTAATTAATCGTATTCTAAGTTAAAGCCCAATTTATCTAACTTGGTGAATGCATGCTACTTTTGTAATTTTTATGAAGTAAAAATAGATGTAAAATTGGGGCTTATCTATAAATTTCTAAAGTTAAAGAGGGCCCTATGTAATTTATCTAAAAAGTGAAAACATGGGCTTATCTATAATTTCCTATAGCTAAAGGGGGCCCTATGTAATTTCCCAAGCACGAGAGGGTATTTTTGCTATTTGGAGAACCCAACGGGGCTTGGGCACAAATAACCCAGGCATGGGGTGTGTGTAGCGCATGAGAGGACATGGACGTAATATCAAGAAGCTGGAGGGGCTCCTCTACAATTTCGTTGGCCCATGTGCCTCCTGCATGTGAGGGGCTTGGCTCAGATGGCATCTGACATAGTCTGGAGGCTCGGGAGTAGGGTCGGGGCACCCGAGGCTGGAGGTGCGGATGTAGGCTCGGGCATGGATCTAGGTCCATGGAAGGCCGTATCCCGATATATCGGCGATATATCGGTATCGACAGGTCACCGATATATCGCCGATATGTCTGATATCGGGTATCGACACGCAAAAAAGGTGAGCTGAATCCCGATGTCGGCGATATGGCGTCGATATATCGTCGATATATCGACGATATATCAGTATCGACATGGTACCGATATCGATACCAATATCGATATGTCCTTCCATGTCTAGGTCATCCGATCGGATGTGAATCCGATGGTCTAGATGAGGAGCGGAAATGAACTGTGATGGATGCCCTGCAGGGTGATCAAACGATGGTGGAGATGCTCGATCAGGGCCATTGGATGGGGATCTAACGGAGCCTATACTCCTCCCTACTCTACGAGCAGTGTCTGAGAAGCGGCGCTCTGACGACCTCCCTCGAGCACCATAAAAATTCTGATGACAATCTGAATGATCTAGGAGGTAGAGGAGGGCAAGGTAGATGAGTTGGGGGTGTTGTAGAGCTTTGGCGAAGGTTGGAAGGCGGAGGCAGTGTTCTGACATCAGAGGTAGAGGAAGTGAACGGAACCACCTTGCTCCGTACAGTGAATGAAGAGTGTACCTACAGGGTTAGAAAATAGGGGTGAAGCAAGAGGGCGTGAAATGAAGGCCTTAGTCGTGCAGAGGAGGTAATGGCATTGTATTCCCAAATTTAACGTCAGTTTGCATTAGGAGTGGACAGAAACTAACCTGAGGGGCAGAAGTGATAGAAAGGAAAGAGGTCAAAGGCACACCTGATATTCCTAAAAATGGAGGGGCATAATTGATATTGCAATATCTCAGAGGGGCACAACTAATAAAAACCCTATTTCCATGTGTTTGCAAGACCTGGAGGCAGAGCGAGGTAGGGAGGTCACGAAGAGGAGCTGTTGCAGTTCCCAAACAAGCTGGAGGAGCGGCTGAGTGCAGTAAGCCAGTGCGGATGAGTTCGCATGGGATGGGGACCTGGAGGGGGATCCATGATCTTCGCTTGACCTCACGATGAGGAGAGGGAGATCAGTAGTGGTTGAAGGGTGGAGTTGCGGCACAACGGAGGGTTTTGGAATCACACATGGGCTAAGGATCATCATCATTCGATCTGGAAGCCTCAGCCTATCACGACGAGGTACAGAGGGCTCGGGTGTAGCTTGTGGAGATGGTGGATGATTGAAGCTTGGCGGAAAGGAGAAGGTTTTACAGAGGAGAGGGAGTGATGAGGTTGGGGTTTTGCGAGGTGCTCAATGATGGTTGCATGCGATAGAATTGAAGGATGGACATTACACGAGGAGAAAGTTAAATGGGGCGTCGGTCGGTAGTGGTCTGACGTGGAGGCAGTGAATGAAACAGCTTGTGTAAATGGGTGAAAGGTCGTCGATGTGGTATGTAATGGTGAGGAGGAGGAACCAGGAGGAAGATGGCCTGACATTTGTCGGATCGATCGATAATGGACAGCCTAGATGGAGCTACGTTGACGTGTGTACAACGCACGTGAGAGGGCGAAGGATTTAGGCGAAAGTGACATGGACCATTGGATCATGTTTGATCCAACGGCCTGGGTTAAGGGCGCTAAAGGACAAAAGAGGTGGACCAGGTCAAGGGCGGGTTTGACCTTGTGGGTGAGTTGGCCCGATGAGCGAGCACCATGTGGCAATCAAGTTTGACCAAGGAGTTGACCAAAAACGAAAACAAAATAAAATAAAATAAGAAATAAAATAAAAGAAAAAGTCAAATGAAAAAGTGGCCAACATGAAAGTTGGTCTCTATGAGATCTACAACTTTCGTGAAGGACCTAGAAACAAAAGAGGTCATCTATACAAAATATATTTTGTGTATAAGTATTAATTTGGCAATTAGTCTCTTAATTTTTATGTTTGCAATTTTTTGTATTTTTAATTAGTTCTCAATAAGGATTAATATATATATATATATAAATATATAATATATATACAACATTAACCTATTTGTTATGGATTTGTATAAGTTAGAAAAAGTGAAATAAATATAAACGAAATAAAGTATATATAATATATACAAGGTCGGATCTTTTTTTTTGTTTTCTTTTACTTTTGTGATTTTTGTTTTTAATTCTTTATGCTAAGTTAGTGAATGATTCAAAGAATATTAATGAAAAAGGATTGAGTCAAAATAGTTAGTTTTTATACATAAAATAATAGGCACAAGTTAGCTGATTATTAGGGTTTATTTATACACAAGAATTAACCCTAATTTCCTACCTTAATAGTAGAGTTAATTATAACAATTTAGAGGGTTTATGTAATGAATTACTGAAGGGATTTTGCTAAGATCTCCATATAAAGTAGATGAATCATGTATTTATCACCCTATATACTTAGATTGCTCATCCCCGAGCAATTTAATGAGCTGAAAGGTTGAATCCCTAACTATGCAAGTGTGAATATACAAGGCTTGAAGACCAGTCCATGAGTTTCAAGTGACACATTAAATCTAAGTCTCATCTAGAAGGAACTCAACCTATATAATTATCAGATTCTCCATGGATACATATATGTATAGCAGTAGCATATGTGAATTTAATGTGTTGATTTCATTCTCCTGCGTAGAGTCTTTGCTTCGCTTAAAGCCCTAGTTTAAAAGGCTCTCCTAAGGACCTAATCCCCAACTTTGGTCCAATAATCGAGTCTCCCACAAATCCACCATCTCTTTATTTATGAATCTTGAAAGTGTAGGATGGTGTCATTTCTTCTCTTCTCTCATTGGAACATGGATCTCTCAGATGCCTTTAGTACACACACATAAAATTTTATTTATAGATCATCATATCCGTTAAGAGATTTTGGAGTCATCAGCACTTGTTTTTCTGGGATGCACCGTGATGTGCCTTTTCTGAGTACATAAGGTACTTTCTACATCCAAGCTTGTAGCATTTATGATGCAAGGCCCTTTTTTCGTGCTTGCCTGACTCCTGTGACCTAATAGCTTTGGTCCACGTGGATACATGAAAAGGTTGGGAGCGCTTGCCAATTATTCAGCTCTTTTGCGGAAATTTTCTTTGACTTTTGGAAAGATGATGGCATGGATATCTCCATTGCTTTTACCAAGTTAGCGCATGATGATACACAATTTTTATGGTTTTTAACATACATTCGGCACCTAGTTCAAGCCAAAATTAGTACATGAACCTTGTTTCCATACTTGTTTATGTGTTGACACTCAGGTTTCATGAAGTGACCCCTCGATCATGGCCTATCCTCAAGAATTAGATCCAAATTCAAACACGCTCATCCTAGTTCCCTAGGCAAAACTTTGACACATCGCAAACTTTGTCATCGTACAAGTATTGTGTTGATCAAAAACCTTTAAGCACTTGAGATCCCACATGCAATATAACATGTATATCTTCTAACTAGGGATGTTGAGTAATTAAGTCTTAAGACCCTAATGAGCAAGGGATGTGAGAATCAAACTCAAGTGCCGCTCTAAACCAAGTAATCTTGGAATACACAAGTCTTGTGTGGCGCGAAGGTGTCAAGGATAAAACCTTAAGTTAATTACTTCTTCCCCAATCTCCCTCTCTTTCTCTGAGAAAAGTTTCGGATTTTTCAAAAAATTGTTATGCTCCCTAATTTTGATAGAATTTTTCAAAACACATATTATATACAAGAAAATTTTGTATAGTATACATATTTTACACAAATTTACCCACACCCATTTTTTTAAATAATTAAAGTGCAAGCTATGGGTAAATTATAGTGTATATACACACCCCCTATACTTAACATGTGATATGTCCCCGTGGCACAATGTGGAATGAAGACAGATTGTATCAAGCATAGTTGAGTGGCAAGAATAGGAAGTCGACTTGTCCCCCTATACTTATACTTTTGAGGACCTAAGCATGGCAAAAGAGAAAGAAATGAGGTGGTCGAGGGTGAGGTATGAAGAAAGAATAGAAGTGATATACACAATGATATTGGCCACCCTATACTTATGCTCATGCCAGTCTAAGTATGAAAGAGTAATCACATGTGGGGCACCGAATAGAACTGATCGGCTGAATCTAATAACTATACGGAAGAGGATGGTTGCTTGCATATCAAGGCTTCACACGAGGCAGGTTGGTCATTCATCTGCATGTGTGCTTCGTGTGAATGAAATCTACTCTACTTGGACCAACTGCTCATCTAAGTCTACGAAGTGCTTTAGTAATTGCCCATTGAGCGGGGAAATCCATGCATTGTCGATTGATTAAGAAATCTCCACATTGTCATTATTGTGCACTTCCCCAATGATGAATGGTCCCGTCCACTTGGATTTCAACTTTCCTTGGAAGATTTTCAAGCTTGCATTGAACAACCACGCTTTCTACAATGGGACAAAGTTTTTTATTCCGATATGTATGTTGTGCCACCTATTTACTCTATCCTTGTAGGATGTTCTCATAAGCATGATTTCTGAAGTAACATCCAGATTTGAATCGCCCAAATCTGAAACCCAAACTGACCCAATTAGAGTCCTATGATCCGATAAAATTATCGATCAATATTAAATGATCGGAATCGATCCATAGATCATAAATTAAATTCATTTGGATCAATCAATCATCGATCACCTCGCAATTCATGTCATTGGAAAAGCCATGACGCAATCAAAAACCACAAAAATAATTTGAGGCCACCATGAAATTTGATTCAACAACAAAATAAGACCAACAAAATCGATCGTTCGTTGATCGAAGATCGTTTGACAATTTAAGATCGTAAAATTTAATCGCAAGCCAAGACCGTATCTCAATAATTTATGAATTCATCTCAGATCAGAATATATGAATATAATACTCATTTTAATCGTCATTTAGAGACGGTCGAAACGAGCTATTGCTCATCTTGATAGGAGATTCATGTTGGAAATATGTATGACTTTGATATCCATATTAGAGAGAGAGAGAGAGATTTAAAAAAAACGAAAATGACAAATGTTAAAACCACAGCCCAACACATGGCCTTTAAATACCCCCCACTTGTCAACACAAGGACCCATTCCCTTGTTTATAGCACCCAAACCCTTATCATTTCCCATTCCCCTCCCAAAAAGCCTCTCTCTTTTCTCTTCCTTTCCAGTCGAGAGAGCTCCAACCCTTTCTCTTTGGATCTGTTGCTTCTTAGTTTTGTCCCAAGCTACACCACCAGCTCTCCGTAGTTCTCCGTCCTTTCCCGCCTCATCACCGCCATAACCCCATCGTGATTCTCTACTGCCATCTTAGCCTTTCTCTTTTCGTTCCACCCCCCATGACCCACCTTCAATCCTCACCTCATTGCCTTCACCGCCTCCTCACAAATAACTGTCACATCCCGTCACGTCCATGCACTTCTGCTATTAGAAAGGTAACATCATCGTTTAGGTTCTTCTCGTCTGCTTGCTCCTCCGTCTCAACTCTTCTCCTCGAGAGTGCTCCATCCCAATCATCCATGCCATTCTAGTAACTCTTCATGTGGCAGCTCTCTCCCGATCTCCGATCATCTGAGTTATTCCACGGTATCATCCACTGCTTTTCGTAGGATCTTTTGTTTTATGTTTTATAATTCCATTTCTCATAATCACGTCAGTTTGGTATCAATTATTAGTTTGACGCCGAGCATAACTAGACCCTTGTGGATTCTCAGTTGTACGTTTATGATTATGTCGTTAGTTGATAGTTAATTCACGAAAATGGGGGCCGTAGTTAGATACCATTTATATGTTTGATTTCGAGATGAATATATGACTATTAAATTCACATTTCCACTTTTCCCAAAGTTGCATATGCGTGTATGGTAGTCGGTGTTGCCCAATCATTCCTGAACGCTCAGTATCTTTGTCTGATTATGTTCTTGGGCTAAAATTCGATGAATTATATGACAAAAAATAATCAACCTTTTAAGATAATGTAATAAAATAAGATAGGGGATGAGATGTCAGTGGATAATTTATCCAGGTACTAATGCGGATAAGAATATCTCCATACTGCTTGACCCTACATCTTCACCACTTGAAGCAAACCAGCTTCTAGACCTATAGACCATTACACATGAGAGGGGGAAAGTCCCTAGTTTCAATGTCATGGATTTTTAAAGCAATGAAACCACTTTCCATAACTCGAATGTTAGGGGAAAGATGCCAGCCATAGCATCTCCACTTTAGTACGAGTACTGAAATTCCCACAAGTCATTCTAATCCCCCTAATTTCTTCTTGAAAGCAATCACTTGTAAGTAGAGTAGTCCTCATCTGGCTACCCACGAAAAAAATCCAATCACTTTGGATAATAAAAGCCCAGTCACTGGACTTCTCTTTGAAAAACAATTTACGTGTATTGAACATAGTAGATGACTCGTCTGGGAGAAACCATCAGTGAAGTTAGCACGTGCAATGTAGTGGGTGGGAGGCATTTGCATTGCGGCATCGAGGTGGCAGCGGGAAGGCATGGCTATAAGATTCAACAAGTGGGGAGGAGGTTGCTAAGGTTCTGGCAAACATGTTGAACATGAACATGGACTGTATTATCTCCTTGGTATAGCCAGCTTTTGTATCCAGAAAGCAGGTGGAGATAGCCTGACTATGGCTACGGAGACTATTGCTGATTGGAAGAAAAGACATGTGAAGGGACTCCTTTGGAAGGTAGATTTCTCCAAGGCATATGACACTATTGATTGGTGTTTCCTTTGGGCCGTTTTTTTCTAAATGTAGTTTCCCGGATGTTTGGATCACTTGGATGAAAAGATGTGTTACCACAACTTCATACTCTATCCTTGTCAATGGCCGCACCAAGGGTGACTTTTTCAACCGCAGAGGGTGTCAGGCAAGGTTGCCCCTTAGCCCCTATGTTGTTTGTTATTGTTGCCGTTGTGTTGCTTGCATATTTAGTCAGGTATCTCAAAAAAGTCTTACATCTGGGTACTCCAATGGCGATTTATCAATATTGCTTCTACATATGCAGACAACACCCTCCTCTTCATTGAAGGTGGTCGTGAGGAGGCGAGGGGGGTGGCTATGACTATTGAAATTTTCTACGAGTCGTCAGGCTTTACTCTTAATCGCAGCAAGTCGATCGTCATCCTGTTGGATATGCAAGAAGTTGATGCGATGGCTTGTGTGTGCGGCAGAGGTGGGTAGTGGTTCCTTGTTTATTCGTTACCCAGGGCTTCTATTGATAGTGGACCACTGGCAGTTATTTATAGGCAGCAGAATGGGAGAATATGCCCCTTAACCGACACCCATCAAACTTGATTGGATATACTGTATTCAACTCATTGATTATAGTTTGGAGATGCAGTATTTGTCAAAATAGATGTCTTGGAGTTGGGAGATAGAAATAGGTGCCCTAATACCATCACTAACCAATGATCTGTAACAACTATCAACCACCATTGCACTAAAATAAGCACAAGATCCATCAACCTTGGAAATACCTCTCCTAAATCCCATCTTGTTGTTGCTCGACCACTCTTCCAACTAGGAGGGAACAAGCCCCGATATTCAAGCTGTTGAAGAACAATCTTCATGATGATCTTTGTGATGCTGCTAATGTGCATGGATGAATGAGTAGGCCATCTAACATGTATACCCACTACGAAGGCACACCTTTTTTCTTTAAAAAACATGTACATCCACACTCATTGACCATTTATAGTAGGAGAAGATCACGTTGTTGAAAAAATTGTCAACATCGATCAACAACCTTAGCACTTGCTTAGATGGCAAGGCTGCATTTCAAACCCCAAATTTCTACTGCACGATCACTCTCCTCCACTTGCCTACAATCCCCGGAGATAAGTGAAATACCATTTCATATTGTCTTTACGACTCTTTAGAAAAAACTCCTTGTAATCGCATATAATCTCTAGACAGACCAACATGCAAGAGGAATACTAAAAGGTAGCAAACTGATTGCGCATGCAAAATTGCCTTCAAGTGGTCCGTCGCTTGTAATTGAAGGACCACCGTGTCCTATGGGAGAAGACATTGTGGGATTGGATCTTGCTATGTATTAGCTTTCTCAAGGAATGCTAGTTGTGTGGGGTTCTTTACGTAGCCCCAGCAACACACCCAAGTTAACGGAATATAAACTCAACCATCAACCAAACCCAAAATATTGTAGAGCAGACCACAGTTGCTGGAATACACAAAAGAATATGCTTGATTTACACCTATCACAGCCGGCAGCAGGGGAAAGTGCATCACCTCCGATCTGATTGCGAGCAGTGGGGAGGGGGAAACGGGGAGAATCCGGCGATCGCAGGAAGACGAGGGCGGTAGGGCTTTTCGGCAGCGACACTGGGTTGGAAAGGGAATGTTGGCGGCGTGGGGTAGTATTGACGCGGTGGCGGCGTGGGGTGGGCGATAGGGCGTCGACGCGAGAAGGGAAGTGGTACGGTGATGTCGGAGGAGGGAAACGGAGGGGCTGGTGGTGCGGGAGGAGGAGAGAGGAAGGCGGTGGCGCAAGGGAGGAGGCGGGGGAGGCGGCGGCGTTGGGCAGGGGTTAACGTTCAGGAGAGAGAGGGGGGGAAAGGGAAAGAGAGAGAGAATTAGCGGGGAAATAAATATTCTTTTTCAATTGTTTTTTTGGGATTTTTACCCAGCAGAACATGAAATCTTTTGCAATTACCGCTACGACCTTCGAAACATCGTAATTCCCTCTCCCGACCATGTAAAGTTGCTAACCCTTACCATACAGACCCTGCGGCTAAGCCCCATTAATTTACCCGTTAAAATTAACCAGATTCCGTTCTGTTCCTTTATATTATACCCAGTTTGTTTATTAAATTTACATCGAGTGCCCCTCCTCATCCGATACCCCAGCAATGGAATCCCCCTGTCGTCGTTGCTCCCCCCGTGGCCTCGGCGATGCTGCTCCCTCGCCCCCCGCACCCCTGGCGATGCCCCGCCGACGATGGAGCCCCCCCCCCACCCCCCGCGCGATGGAGCTCATCCCCCGCTGGAGCTCACCCCCCGTGCGATAGACGCCCTCCCCCCGGTCTGTTGCTGCTCCCCCGCCGCCGAAGATGGAGCCCCCCCTCCCCCTGCGGCCATGGCGATGGTACTCCCCCACCCGCGCCCCGGCGATGGAACCCACCCCCGCGCGATAGAACTCCCCCCCCTCTCCCCCGCGGCCACGCGATACTGCTCCCCCACCCGCGCCCCGGCGATGGAACCCATCCCCCCCCCCCCCCCCCCCGCGATAGAAACCCCTCCCCCCCCCTCCACAGCCCCGCAAAACTGCTCCCCCACCCGCACCCCCGGTGATGGAACCCATCCCCCGTGCGATAGAACCCCCCCTCCCCACCTGCGCCCCTGGTGATGGATCACAACCCCCCCGCGATGGAGCCCCCCCTCCCCCATGCCCACCGGTTGCTGCTACTTCGCGCACCGGTCGCTGCTGCTTCGCACGATGGAGCCCCCCCTCCCCCCGACCCACCAGCGGCTGCTGCTTCGCCCCCACACCCCCCCTCCCCCGGACGACGATGGAGACCCTCCTCCCTAACAGCTGCTTTGTCCTCCCCTGTTTTTTTATTTTTTTTTATTTTGGCTAATCCTAGTCGTTCGATGGTAAAGTGGTTAGGTTAACTCCAGTCTAACCCAAGTATTTGACTCAAATATAGTTAACATTGACGGCAGGGTTTGTTGGGTAAGACGGAGCAAGTTTACAGGGGCGAGGGAGGAATTATGATGTTTCGAAGGTCGTAGCGGTAATTGCAAAAGATTTCAGGGTCTGCCGGGTAAGTTTTTTTTTCATGGAGTGGGGCCTTTATAAAGCTAAATCCCACCAACATAAAATTAGGATACCAAATAAATTTTTAAAAAAATACAATATCTTATATAATATATCTTTTACATACTCAAATAAAATAAAAATTCAGACTCAATTAATTGATATAAAAATGTCATGTAGCATGACTAAACAGAATTAAATAAGAAAATTCGGTAAATTTCCTCTTGATGCATTAAAATGCCTATATTTATATTTCTTGGTTTTCCTGAGATACTCATTATTTTCAAGTTTTTATTGCTTGCTAAGGAAAATTTTTCTCTCATGACGTTCTTAGAATAAAATGACTTTAATTTATTATTGTATATTTCTTTTTAGACGAAAATTGTTTTTGCTTAAATATTCTTATAAACGTTCAGTTTCACACAAATACCCATATAGTCTTCGTGGTAAGAAAAATACTCCTATAAATGTCTCCATTTTAAAGAATGAACACTCTTTTTTGTGAAATTGATAAATTTAATTTTTGAATAAAATAATAAATGAATTTTATTATATTCATATTTTTAAATCTTTTTGCCTATGTACCCTCCACCAAACCCTCCTTCCAGAGCAATTCCTCCCCTTTGCATTGTGATCTTTTCCTCATGTATCAAACCCATCCAACCCATAGTTTCTTCTACCTTGTTCTTGAATCCTTTTGCATCATTGTAAGCTTGAAACAACCCAAGTGTGTTGTAGTCCTTACCTTGTGAGAGCCCCACCCAAACTTGATGGAGCGATCTCTAGGATGTTGTCAAATATCATGGACTATTCCCACCTCATTGGTAGGGGGTAAGATCTAAGGGCTAGCAAGATGTTACTTACATGGCTTGTAGGATAAAAATCTCCAACAAACATGCAACCTCAACAATGAGCGTAAGTTCTTCGATGGTACTGAGCAACGAGTACAACGCTTGAGGGGGAGGTCTTCATCCTCAAATATATGCAAGAGTTCACTCCATGGAGTGGACAAAATCGAAGCTCCTACATGCTGAGCAACAAGATGCTTGTAGATGCTTTGGGTGAATTTCAAACTTGTCATCGAGAGGCATCTCGCAATGAGTTGAAGACCATCTTACGTTGAAGAGCTGTATTTTTTGGCCTTTAAAGCAGAAGGATGTGATAGGGGGTAGTGATGCAACAACAATTAGAGGAGTGGGCCATTTCGCAACCTGATCGTAGCCAACATTGGTGATGTGCCCACACATTTGGATTTCTTGTGAGTCATGATGTTTATTTTGAGGAAGACAACAATGGTAGAAAAAAGAGCATGGAATGGAGGAGGGTAGGTCATGTAGAAGGTGGATGTAGATTATGGCCACGACGCAACTAGGAAAGAGATGTTAAAAATTGGATTCGTACTTCGTAGAATTGTAATGGAAAGAATAGTTTTTTTTATCATTCGTGTCTTTAATTTTTGCAATTTCAGATATGCTCCTGTTTTTTTCATTATCATTTGTATCTCTACCTTCTTACAAAATTCATCGTTTTGCCCTTTCATTAAGGTAAAATATAAACATAACCGATATTATAAAAGGACGTAGCTGTGAATTTTGTAAAAAAAATACAGGGGTACATCTGATTTTGCAAAAAAAAAGAGGGACATAATTGATATTTCATAAGTCAAGAAGGGCACAAGCGTTAAAAAATATATAAAAAATCATGACATTTGCTATTATGATAAATTTAAAAATATATTAATTATGTGTTGATGTTGAATTAGGTGGTTTGGATTTCACATGTAACAAAGAGGGGCCTAGCCTTAATTTTTTTACTCAAATATTGACCATCATAAGCTTCCATGACCCTTTTATATCGACGTTAAATCCTTATATTAAAAGTTCAGGTTCCTCTTTGTCACGTTTGGAAAACGAAACTAAGAATTGGCACATAGTTGATTTTTTTAATTTACCCTTCTTTGTTATGTTTATGGGGGGTGCTACATCGTTTGCAACTCCTTTTAAGACGAAGTTATGTGCTGGTAAATATTCTTTTGTGATATTATCCTTCCTAATTATTCGATTATGGAGTTTATATTACGTATGTATTATGTATTGCTGGATAGACGAGGCATAGCATCGAATTGTCTCCCTGAAGAATGGTCATCTCTTATTTAAGATGTAATGTATAATTTACATTTTTATGTGTATTGTGATTTTTCTTTGCATGCGATTTTTTTACCCTTTAGAGTATTTCCCCACATAAGATCGTTGTGTTTTATGGTCAATTATTGAGATTTCTACACTTTTGCTCTTTAATTTTAATAATAGCATGTATGTCCATGTGTTATTTGCAGCTACAATTATGTCCATACATAACAACAACATAGCCTTCTCCGAACTAATTAGGGTCGGCTACATGCAGGGGTAAAGCCAGATAATTTATTTAGGTAAGGCCGGTATTTAGTAAAATATATAATTTATAGGTAATTATGAAAGTATTGTTATTGAGTTATAGGATTATATATGATGTAGACGTAGTCACATATGGTGGATTCGTCAACGTGCTGATGCTGAGAGTTCAAGACGACGAAATCGTGATGAGTCGATGACCTGAGATGATGAAATATCTATAATAATGTTGAGATAGGTTATTAGTTCAGTCAAAATTTGATTTTTCTTCCCAACCAGACCGTACATAATCAACTATCAAATATTAGATAAATATCATTACAAAATCCAAACCATATAGATAAAATTAAAAGTAATAATGGATATTTATATATATACACACACACACAATGCTCCATCATCCTTGGTTGAGCCCACCTATAGAGCTCGCTCCCCTTCTCCCCCTCCCCCTCCCATTTTTGAGTGTCGCTTGAAGACCACAGGGCCATGCTTCTGGTTCTTTCATAACTTGACCATGGCCAAGCTGGAATGGCCACAACCTAGATGCATTTTAGATGGGTGTGCACACGAGAGAGGTCAAGGATGAAAAGTGAAACTGTGGAAGGTAATGGACTCGTGACCTACAAGCTACTCCCTCGTTCGAGATTGAGAGTCGTTCTCTAATTCTCCCCAACTTTAGTAAAAGTAAATTAATTGGATTGGAGGTAAACTTTTCTTAATCAAAATAGGAAAAACTGGATTGGAGGTAAACTTTTCTTAGTCAAAATAGGCAATCCCTTTCATTCTAATGATCACAAGATTTACAACCGTCAAAAAGATCAGAGTCACAAATAATGTACATTACGACTTACGACCAAGTTCAAAGATGCCAATGTGCCAATAAATGATGTGTTTGTGCATTCGGCGTCGTGTTGATGTGCTCAAAAATTACCTCTTTGATTATCTAAAATTGAATTATAGGGAACGATCTTTGATTCAACAAAAACCACAATCTTTGAATGTGGTGGAGAATTTTTACTTGGCAAGTCTACCAAGGTCGAACACAGGGAACGATTATTTTTAGTTGTGTGTAATAAATTGCGAAGTTAATTTATGTGTCAGAGAATAAAGAGAAACTAAGTTGATGAGTATGCACATAAACTGAGAGAATAATTCAACACAAGATATGTGGTTACAATTTTTAACCCAAGAAAAATAATCAATATCCTCGAAATTCAATCACATATCAAAAGGGTAATTTTGAGAAATACTTATCAATAAAATTTAGACTGCAAGCTAAAAGGTTAATCACATAATTAATAATCTTGCAAATATTCAGATCAAGTGAAAAGAAGTATCCTCAAACTTCTCAAATAAATCAAATCCTCTTTTTTCACAAGAAAAATGAGGAAAATAATTAATCTCACCTCTTGTATAAAATAGATCTTTAATTTAAAAACACATATTATCATAAAGAGAACTTATCAAGTAAAATTCCACAATCGAGCCTCTCTGCAAGGATTAGATCCTCGAATATTATCAATAGATATACTTGTCAATTTAAATTTCTTCATTGACTTCATTAGTCTATTTGATAAAATATCACATAAATATCAAAAAATCAAGCCTGGATAGATCTAATCACTCCTCAATTAATCGTTATCAATAAATATTCTCTGGTTTACGTACCGGAATTGATAACGTTCGAGATTATGCAAGATTATACACAAAAGATCCTTTTTGGCTCTCTCTTCAGCCCTATGTCTCTTATCCCTGGTGGGTTTTCCGAAAAAACCTATTGATCTGTCCATAAGATATGTAAAATGAAAGAGTGCACAGAATAAGCTTCAAAATAGCATATTATGCGTGAAAATCAGAATTCGTGTGGAGAAGATATGCTAAAATGAATTCTAAGGGACTATTAAAAATTTATTAAAATAAACAAAATAATATAATACACATGCACATTACACCTATATCGTACATACTCATATTTATTTAAGTGCACAAATAAATTCAGAAAAATAAAATAAAAACATGTAAATACATATTAAAATACTTTGTGAATATATAAGTTATTTGTATAAAATACAAGATATAAAAAAAAGAAAATACGTCATATATATGTATTTATACCTATAATTATACTTGTAAAAATTAACACCTAATAAGTAGGATGAGAAAAATAAACAAAATCACATAAATTAGTACACAAATAAGAAACAACTTCCACATTTTAAGAAAAATTGATAAAATCATTTGCTGTTTATTTTCATTTTATTTCATTTTTATTTCTGTTTTGTCTATTTGTGGTTGACGTAAACCAATTAGGGAGTGGTCCTGGTTGACATTGATCAACTCCTCGCTCCCCATTTGGACGAGTCCGTTCGCCAGTGTTTTCTTGATTTTAGCCTATTTTTCCCAATCAACCCATACTAATTCTGACCGATTTTTCTTGTGAAACCTTCATTTAACTCTGATCTTTCATGCGGATCAAGAATTGGCGCCACTCAACCCTCGATACGATCAAGAACCCTAGGCGAAGGGAGCTTCTTTGGCAGCTTGTATATATAATCACCTACTCCCATTTTTGAAAATTAATCCCCTCCTGACCGAATTTTAACCCACTAGATTAAACCTTGGAGTGTGACAAGGAGTGATCTGCATAGATTCACAACAAGGAGGAGGTAGATTGGAGTCGATTCATCCCTCGTCGGAGCTCATCTGTGCGATTTCTGCTCCCCACTCCATTAGGTAGGCGAGATGCTATTTTCTTCGTTTTTTATATTCCTTGCAATAGCAATAGTGTAGCATTGCAGTTTAGTTCCTTTGATTGTGTTGTTCAAATCCAAAATTCCAAAAACCGTAGTTCATAGGAGCTCGAGGCTCAGGGCTCTGTTCACTGTGAATCAATTGTTCTTCGACTCGCTTGATCACATCCACACATTCTTTTGTACATATTCTTTTCCTCGGAATCATTCCACCCTAGATCTTGCTCAAATATGGGAGATCAGTACTCCTCCTCAACCTCCTTCATTCCATAACCTTTATGAGCAGCTTACGGGTCAAGGAGCTTCGCCCTCTACCCAAGAGTCTTCTAGTGCAGACAGTGACACCTGATGGGTCTGATTTTGTCTTGGACAGAAGCTCCAGTTCTCCGAGCTCCACCAAGCTCAAGGTCTCTCCTCAAGGAGATCTGGAATCATCTGAGACTTTTGAGCTGATGCGGAACCACCGTGGGAGCATTTTGAGCCACTCTACAGGCCACGAGAACCTCAAGATCCGAAGATTGGTCAGATCGAAGCTCGCCTAACCGAGCCTTCTTCCATGTTCTTCAAGGGTGCCCCCATTCGTTAGATAAAGAACAATTGCCCGATGGATCAGCTACTATTTGATCAAGCCCATCAAAGCCATCAGATCAGAGGGTGTGATCTAATCTCTGCCCTCCATTTGCGAAACTACATCGGTCGTCCGTTGCACGACACTAGACAAGTGACGCTCCATCTTTCGTTGTCCAATGCCTATTAAGGGGTATATTGCACGTTTTACCCTCCATATTTTGTATTTTATAGTTAGTCAAAGAATTTCATTTGAAGTTGTTATATTTTTTAAATATTTACTCTAAGGACCCTAAGCTTTATTGTATTTGCATTTCAATCCAATACAGGTCACCTCACGTGTTTGTGTGCGTAAGGGGGCTGGATATTTTACATGGATACCTTTGCGAGTTTATGTATTTATCCTTGATCCCAAAATTTTGAATATTAGCGTAATATTTTCTAGTGAATTTGCATATTAGGTCGTGTTATTCTGAAATATTACATTTATACCCCTACTTGTGCGGGTAATGTTTTAAATTGTAGAAATATTTCATGTACACCCCCGTGCTTGTTTGAAATGTTATCAAATGTTCTGAAACTTTAATAAAATTGCATATAGGTCCTCGCATTGATTATTTAATTTTGCACTTGTATTTTAATTATTAAAAATAACATTTTACGTTTAAAAATTATATAAAAGTTATCTTCGGTGCATGGAACCATAATACAATACATATATTTTTTAAGGTAATTAAATTTTTTTTCCTATTTATAAAGAAACAAAACATTGCATTTTCTCCTACTTACCATTTAAAAATTCATAAAATTATAAAATGTTTTGAAAAAAATCCAAAAATCCTTTTTATTATTTAGATATATCTCGTTTTTTGACCAAGTATTTTTGCAAAATATCATCAAATTCTCTTAAAAAATAAAAACACTTAAAACCTGATAAAATTTATAAAAATTCATGGAAAAATCATAAAAATATTTTCTAAGTTTTCAAATTTTCTTTAAGAATATATAATATTCAAGAAAAAAATGGACTCAATCTGATTTAATAGATATTTATTAAGCCCATTACAAACTCCCCAATTTACTATTTTATTTATTTTATGTTTTTATTTAAAAATTCTTTAAAAAATAAAAAATTATCCAAAAAATCATTGAAGTATATAAAATTTTATAAAACCCAGAATATTATCTTTTTGGTTTTTTGATTTTATTTATTATATTTTGAAAACTAAAAAACATCTCTTTTATATTTCTTTCATATATATTATATGTTACCTATATAAATCTTATATTTTATTTTATAAATTAAAAATTAAATTTTGTAAAAATAAAAGCTAAAAGGAGATTATCTAAAAATCCAGAACCCATGAAAACCTTTAAAAATAAAAAAACACAAAAATACTCTTGGATATCTACTCATTTTTATTACTCTACCTCGTGTGCTCCTTTGTTGTTCGACCCCTACTGCTTGCGTACTATACAATTATTTTGCAATGTATAATAAAATTTAGCTGACCTGCATATATTTGTTTATTTATTATTATGGGTTAATTGTTGATTGATTCACTTTGGATGAGATCCGAGTGCCTAGATAGGCGTTGATACAATGATTGTCGGATCCTACTTGTCGGATACCACATGCCTTCCAAGACCAAACGCTAGGAAACTCATTGAAGTGATTTGTCACAACCTTATCACCCTTGGCTCAATGGAGATGAGGTCATGCTCCTTCTCCATCACTATCATGAAGGGAAACATCCTCCTATCCCTCGCGTTGTCCACACCTTGGTTGAGCTTCGAACTCGAGCTTCCTCCTTTCATTGTGAAGGTATTGGAAAGCCTTTTGAAGATCCCATCGAGTATCATCGAAGGGAGAACCACCACCAGACTCGCGCGGCTCCTCCCAGTCGTGTATTAACATGAATAACCGTCCATTGCACCGGTCAAAGCTAAGGCGGAAGAAGAACATGAATCGGATGAGGTGGTGCTACAAACAACATCGATCCACACTCCCCCTTCCTCTGATCGAATGGCACCTAAAGCCCTGGAACCCCTGACCTAACCTATTGCCTCAGGCCAACTGAAGCCAAAAGAAGTTGTCACGTGGAAGTTTAGCCTGAACCCACCTGGCTCAGTCACATGCCCCGCATACGACTAGGAATATTACAGACCATACCCCTTCATGACTCCTTGAATTATTGATAAGTTCAACACGTGAGGCGACTCACGTCTTTTGGATGCATTTACGGCTGAGCCCCTATGATATTTGGAAATCATGTTTATACCCCCTGCTAGGGACTAATTTTATAAATGGTCCCTCTGGCTTACGACAATGGCACATAAACCCCCTCTTGACCATTTTATGATAGAAAATTTACTTTATTTTATATTTTAGTCCTTGGAATTTCAAACTTGCATATTTCTCTCGATTTATATCAAAAACTTGCATATATTATGCCATTTTGAAGCTTGTTTTACGTACTTTCATTTTATACTATTCGTGGACATATGCTTGTAGAATTAAATTATTATTTGGATATTAAAATGATCTATACATGCTTCTTAAATGACTACTCTTGTAATTATATTTTCAGGAAATTTATCTTTTTTGCGGGGACTCAATCAAGGAGGGACAATTACTTTATTTCCTTTATATTTTTTGATGAGTTAAAATTATTTTTGAGGAATAGATACTGCAGGGAATAAATAATTTCTTAATGCAAAAAAATCATTAAATTAATGCTGGGATTGAAACAGATTTTTATGCATGATTAATATACTCTAGCTCTGAATTTTAATTGAAGATTATTTCTTGGATCTTGGATATGTGATTCTTTTGAGAATTATTTCATTTATCTTATTAATAATATGAGTAAAATTTATATCACAAGTCTGTCTCTCTACCCCTTTTCCTTATTCCTTTTATTTCATTTTATTTATTTTATATGCATACATCTTTGTGATATATTTGGACATAAAAATTATTGTTGAAAATAAATTTTTTTATGGCAAAGAGGATGGTCTTCTAATTTGGAAGTCACCACTAAAAAATGTATTATAAGATGTTAAATACATAGATAATTTTAAGCCAATCAATTAAAGTACTGTTGTTCTCTGAGTTCGGTCTTGGTACACTTACCAAGTAAATTTTACCACATATTCAAAATTGTGATATTTGAATACATGTTTTCTATCTTGTTATACTACGATAATTCAACATTTTTAAGGGACGTAGAAAACAATACATCACTCACGTCCAATGAAGGTGAGTTCGATCCTCTCCCTCTTCCCCCTCTCCCCCCCCCCCCCCGCCCTTCAAAATCTACATGCCTCTATCTATCTATTTTCGGATTTTGATTACTCTTATCTCTCCATTTTTCTATTCTGTGGGTAATTAATATTATAGTAGTTATTGCTTTATTAATAAATTTGGTTGCTTCCTCCTCGATCATTTTACTTCTACTTTATTTACACCATAGGTTGCCCAATATCAATCTCTACATTAGGTATTAATCGCACGCGCAAGCATGATTAATTGAATTAGTCCACTTTTCTGTAGGTTATAGTGATAGAGAATAACCTAGGCAGATAATTGAATCCCACCAGGGTCCAATTACCACACCATGAAGAATAATCTCATATCGTCTATCGGTGGGACTCTGAAAAAATAGTAGGGCTATATAAAGAGCCAGCAACATCCCGAGCCCTAAGTCCAATCCGTTATCGAGGATTATTGACACGGACAATCTGTCATGGTTGGTCTTGACTGGAGCCCATGACCACAACAAAAATGCTTAAGTTCAGGTTGTTTAATTAGTAGTAGCCCTCGCAACTTGCAAGCTGCTGTCAAACTTTGTAATTACTAGATGTTAAACTATATTTGGGATGCTACAATCACCCCCACTTATATTCGCAACGTTCTCGTTACGCGGTAGCCCATGAAATATTCTCGATAATAGTAGTTGTTTCACATTATGTGTAGCCATTTCCTCCTAACACTATAGTAGGGATGGCTCCGTTTCTTGGTCAACCATTTCCACTATGATAGAGAATTGCTCTAATACCATATGTAAATTTCCATGTCCTAGACCCGATCTGTTATGGGGAACTAGCCCAAACAAACTGTTGGAGTTGGACCCAACTGAAGCCCGTTGCAACATATCCCAAAATGCTTAAGCTCATGTTGTTTACTAGTATTCACCAATACTTACAAGCTACTACCACACTTCATAATCATTGCATGTGGTACTGTGATTAGGATGCAATAGAGCCACACACCCATGTACTCATTGAAAGAATAAAATAGAACCGTCTTTTGAGATGTTTAAACCGCTACAAAAAATTGATATCCTACGGATACCAAATAATCAGATATCTATTATTTTCCTCACACTTTCGTTTCTTTTAAAAATAAAGTAGCAATTTTTCATTTTATATTTGTGGGAAGAATCAGACGTATTGAAAATATATAAGACTATCAGTGTAAAACTAACAACACAATTTTATGCAACATATCTACAAGTTTTTGCTCATGATGGAAACGACCATAATGATTATATTATCCAGTTTTATGCACATAATATTCATAAAAATTAGAAATTTTATTACTTATGCCCATCTTATATTCTACAATATTAGTTATATCCCTTTATTTTTGGAATATCAATTATGCCCATATATTTTTTTTGTAAATTTCACAGGTATGTCATTTTGTTATATTATTTATTCTCTTATGTTACATTAACGAAAGGGTAGAAATGTGAACTTTTTAAGAAGGAAGGACCGCAACTAATATTCACAAAAGAGAGATACATAAATGATATTACATAAGTTAAGAAGGACACACGGTAAAATTCCTTAAAATAAAAAGAATAACAAAGCAAATATATGGAAAAATCAGAAATATTAAAAATATGAGATCGTGAATTAAAATTATTTTTGAGGAATAGATATTGCAGGGAATAAATAACTTCTTGAAACCGGAAATTCATTAGATTAATGTTGGGATTGAAATAGATTTTTATGCATGATTAATATATTGTGACTTCTAATTTTAATTGAAGGTTATTTCTTCGATATTGGATATGTGATTTTTTTAGGATTATTTCATTGATTTTGTTTATTAATAAGAGTAAGATTTATAATCACAAACATGTCTCTATTCCCCTTTCCTTATTCTGTTTATTTCATTTTATTTAATTTTATCTGCATACATCGTTGCAATATCCCTGGATATAAAAACTATTGTTGAAAATAATTAAATACATAGATAATTTTAAGTCATCAACTAAAGTAGTGTTGTTCCTGAGTTTGTCCTTGGTACACTTACAGAGTAAATTTTGCCACATCTATTCAAAGTTGTGATATTTGAATACATGTTTTCTATCTCCATACTACGACAATTCAACGTTTTTAAGAGAGGTAGATAATGATACATCACTCACGTCCCATGAAGGTGAGTTCGATCCTCTCCCCTCGCCCTTCAAAATCTACATGCCTCTATCTATCTATTTTTTGATTTTGATTACTCTTATTTATCCAATTTTTATTCCTTGACTAATTATTATTATAGTAGTTACTGCTTTATTAGTAATTTTGGTAGCTTCCTCCTCGATCATTTTACTTCTACTTTATTTACACCATAGGTTGCTCAATATCAATCTCTGTATTAGGTATTAATCGCATGTGCAAGCATGATTGATTGATAGCCCACTTTTCTGTAGGTTATAGAATTGGAGAATAACCTAGGCAGATAATTTAATCCCTCCAGGGTCCAATCACCACACCATCAAGAATAATCTCATATCGTCTATCGGCGGGACTCCGGAAAATTAGTGGGGCTATATAAAGAGCCGGTAACATCTTGAGCCTTAATCCTGATCCGCTATCGAGGATTATTAACCCAGACAATCTATTGTGGTTGGTCTCGACTAGAGCCCATGACAACAAACCAAAATGCTTAAATCCAAGTTGTTTAGTGGTAGCCCCACTACTTTACTGTCACACTTTGTAATTACTAGATGCGGTACTATGTTTGGGATGTTCCAATCACCTCCACTTATATTCACAAAGTCCTCGTTGCACAGTAGTTCATGAAATATTCCCAGTAATAGTAGATGTTTCACTTTATGGGTAGCCATTTCCTCTTAACATTATGGTAGGGTTGGCTATGCTTCCTGATCAACCTTTCCACTATGAGACTGAATTGTTCTTATGCCATCTACAAGGCTCCATGTCCTAGACCCGATATGTTATGGGGAACTAGACCAAACAAACTATTGGGGTTGGACCCAACTGGAGCCCATTGCAACATATCCCAAATTGCCTAAGCCCATCATGTTTAGTAGTATTCGCTACTACTTATAAGCTACTACCACACTTCATAATCACTATATGTGGTACTGTGATTAGGATGCAATAGAGCCACACACCCATGTACTCATTGAAAGAATAAAATAGAAGAATCCATCTCTTGAGATGTTTAAACCACTACAAAAAACTGATATGCTACAGATACCAAATAATCAGACATCTGTTATTTTCCTCATACTTTCGTTGCGTTTAAAAATCAAGTAGCAAATTTTCGTTTTATATTTGTGGGAAGAATTAAGCATATTGAAAATATATGAGACTATCAATGTAAAACTAACAACACAATTTTATGTGTCAAATCTATAAGTTCTTGCTCATACTGGAAACGACCATAATGATTATGTGAACTAATTTTATGCACATGATATTCATTAAAATTATAAAATTTATTACTTATGCCCATCTTAATTTCTACAATATTAGTTATATCTATTTATTTTGAGAATATCAATTGTGCCCCCTTTTTTTGTGAAAATTTCACAGGTATGTTGTTTTGTGATATTATTTTATTCCTCTGTGTTACATTAACGAAAGGGTAGAAATGTGAACTTTATAAGAAGGAAGGACCACAACTAATATTCGCAAAAGATAGAGACATAAATGATATTACATGAGTTATGCAGGACACATGTGATAAAATTCCTTAAAATAAAAAGAACATAGCAAATATATGAAAAAAATAGAAATATTGAAATATATGGGACCATGAATTGAAACTATTTATGAAGATAGATATTGCAGGGAATAAATAACTTCTTGAAGCCAAAATTTCATTAGACTAATGTTGGGATTGAAATAGATTTTTATGCATGATTAATATACCGTGACTCTGAATTTTAATTGAAGGTTATTTCTTCGATCTTGGATATGTGATTCTTTTGAGGATTATTTCATTGATTTTATTTATTGATAGGAGTAAATTTCATAATCGCAAACATGTCTCTCTACCCCTTTCCTTATTCTTTTTATTTCTTTTTATTTATTTTTATCTTCATACATCCTTGCTATATCTCCGGACATAAAATTTGTCGTTGAAAATAATTAAATACATAGATAATTTTAAGCCAATCAACTAAAGTACTGTTGTTCACTGAGTTTGGTCTTGGTACACTTACCGAGTAAAATTTGCCACATCTATTCAAAATTGTGATAGTTGAATGTTTTCTATCTCGCTATACTAAGACAATTCAACATTTTTAAGAGGGGTAGATAATGATACATCGCTCACGTCCCATGAAGGTGAGTTCGATCCTCTCCCTCTCCCTTCGCCCTTCAAAATCTACATGCCTACTCTTATTTATCCAATTTTTATTCCTTGACTAATTATTATTATAGTAGTTACTGCTTTATTAGTAATTTTGGTAGCTTCCTCCTCGATCAAATCAATGTTGATTTTACTTCTACTTTATTTACACCATATGTTGCCCAATATCAATCTCTGCATTAGGTAAATCACGTGTGCAAGCATGATTGATTGAATTAGCCCACTTTTCTATAGGTTATAATGTTGAAGAATAATCTAGGCTGATAATTGAATCCCTCCATGATCCAATTACCAAACCATGAAGAATAATCTCATATCGTATGTTCGTGGGGCTTTGGAAAATCAGTGGGGCTATATAAAGAGTCGATAACATCCTGAGCCCTAAGCCCAATCCGTTATCGAGGATTATTGACCCGAACAATCTGTTGAAGTTGGTCCCAACTGGAGCCAATGGCCACAACTCTAATGCTTAAGTCCAAGTTGTTTACTAGAAGCCCCCGCTACTTATAAGCTACTGCCACACTTTATAATTATCATATGTGGTACTATGTTTAGGATGTTACAATCACCCACACTTATATTCACAACATCCTCGTTGCGCAATAGCACATGAAATATTCCCGGTACTATTAGTTGTTTCACTTTATGGGTAGCCATTTTCTCCTAACACTATGGTAGGGATGGCTCCAACTCTTGTTTAACCATTTCCATTATTAGAAGGAATAGGTTTGATACCATATGTAAGGTTCTAGGTCCTAGACTCGATCTGTTATGGGGGAACTAGCCTAGACAACCTGTTGGGGTTGGACCCAACTGAAGCCCACGGCAACAGGATCCAGAATGCTTAAGACCAGGTTGTTTAGTAGTATCCATCTCTACTTATAAGCTACCACCACACTTTATAATCACTATATGTGGTTTCTTGCGATGCAACAGAGCCACACCCCATGTACTCATCGAAAGTCTGCCTTTTGAGATGTTTAAACCACTACAAAAATCTAATATGCTCATATACCAAAGAATCATACATCTACCATTTTCCTCATACTTTTGTTGCTTTTTAAAATCAAGTAGCAATTGTTCATTTTATATTTGTGGGAAGAAACAAGCATATTGAAAATATATGAGACTACTGAGTGTAAAACTAACAACACAATTTTATGCATCATATCCATAAGTTCTTGCTCACAATGGAAACAACCATAATGATTATGTGATCCAATTCTATGCACATGATGTTCTTAAAAATAAAGATTTTTTATCACTTTTGTCCATCTTAATTTCTACAATATTAGTTATATCCCTTTCTTTTTGGAATATCAATTGTGCCCCTATATTTTTTTTGTAAAATTCACATGTATGTCGTTTTATAATATTATTTATGCACATATGTTACATCAACGAAAGAGTAGAAATGTGAACTTTGTAAGAAGGAAGGATCACAACTAATGTTCACAAGAGAGAGAGACATAAATGAGAAGGACACAAGTGATAAAAATCCAAAAGAACAACAAAATAAACATACGGAAAAAACCAGACTAATTGAAATATATGAGACCGTGAGTTTAATGTGCCTCGATATTATATATCCATGATCGCAAGATGGAGTTATCATCATCACATGTATGGCTCATAAGTGAAAACATCCCAAAAACACATAAATTAAATTAGATTTATCTTTTCTAGATTTGGGAATCGCTTCATATGGTGCTCGCATCCAAGGAATCCATTTGATTCCCATGGAGTTGTTGTCATCCCCCCATTGGTCACATGTGAATGTGCGCCAATATTATATATCAATGACCTCAAGATGAATCGAGTTGTTCTGTATTAATGCAATATTTAGAATCTCTCGTTCGCTATCAGTTAATATAAATCCAAATGTGGTTGTCCACGAAAATCGATTTTTACAATTACACGTGATACGACTCTGTGGAAACCATAAAGACAATACCGTGACTTTTTGATGGGAAGAAGAGCTTCAAATATTAGCTAAAGAGTAACATAGCAATTGATAGGAAGAAAGACTTCGGACAACAGAGGACAAGCAAAAGTGCATATCTAATTGTAATGATGAAATATACGAGACCATGAGTATACAATAACATCACATTTTTGTGCACAACATTTATAATTTCGTGTTCATAAAAGAAAGATTCACAATACATACTTGATACCATATCGTGTACATCGTATGCACAAAATTAAATAGAACTGCCAAGAAAACATGGCAATATATTACCATCAACAACATACCTATCAATTGGAAGAAGAGTTTCAAACAATAGAAGAAGAACATTGGTGTAATGACATGACAACAATGCACAATGCCTTGCCACTTTATATATGCATATATGAAAAAGCTTATTTCTCTATGCATAACCTTACCCATATTGAGAAAAATAAGTATATTACCATTAACTATGCACAAGTTTATCAATGTAATATTGACACCCATAGGTCATACATAAGCTTATCTATCTATATAGAGATAGACAAAAAATGTGGGCGAGAAATCCCAACTTCTACCGTATAGACAAACGATAAAAAATGTCACTATGGATTGCCCTTAGGAACAATATAAACAAATAAATCACCTTATCTTTATCATCACCTCAATTTTTTTTATAAATACCTTCGTAACGGGCATCTTATCTTTATCAACATCCAAGCGTCAATATCTCAAATAGTACACAAAATATAAAGATGCATAATGTATGTATTCCTATTTTTATCCCAAAGGTCTTAATTTTTTTATAGAATATTGTTACAGTGGAATGAACAATGCATGCATCTCAATCAATAATATAAAGATAAATATGCTAATAGCGTTATAAAAGATCTTGTTATGTTTTTTTATTTTATTTGAAATCTTACGGTTTACTTTTGTGGGAACTAGCTTATATAAAATATAAAAGGTCACTTCTTTGAAGAAAATAATTGAAGGATAATTAAATTTACTCTACCTATTACCTACGTGTTCCCCTCTCTCTGCCCCTCCGTTCTTTTTATTTTCTTCCCCACACAAATAAAACCGCAACCCTTTCCCACTTCAGCCGCCAACACCATCGCCACCTCTCCCTTCGGCCGCCGCCGCCTCGCACCCCGCTCGTCTTCGACGTCCCGCGCCAACTCACCACCATCGAATTTTCCTTGCCGCCCTCCCAACTCCGCCGCTGCAGCCAAGGTCTGCTGCTCCTCGCACCGCCGCCTATTTCACGCGCCGTGTCCACTTCTACCAGCGGCCGCCGCCGATCGGGTCCGACGCACGTACCCCTCATCTACGGTGGCTGTGGTAACGACTGATACGATTTTTTTCTTCCTCTGGTTGCTCTGACTGTGGGCTGTGACATGCTATTGGTTTGGTTCAGATTTATGTCCTATTGCATGTAGCCGTCGGGATAAACGTCGTAAATGTCCAGTTCCGCTGTTCAGTCGTTTCTGGTTTTGTTCAATGGCAACATTATTTACATGTCACCGTCATTTAAATCAAGTACTTGCATCCCAGAGTCATTTTCCCTTTACAATCATAGCCAGAGTCATTTAATATATTTCCAGATTGCTGACAGAAGGTTCAGCGACCCCTGTTTAGCATTTAACCATTTTATAGATTAGTCAGGAATTAGTTGGTCATTGTTTGGGGGTTTTGTCGCAGATACACTTAGTTGCATCAAGTTGCACACGTATGACGACTTTCTGAACATTGATTCCGATCTGCAAAATGATTACAAGATCCGAGAGTAATCTATCTAATTGTACATATTTTAGGATCCTAGACGGTTTGAATTAAGTTAATTTCTGAAACTTATGTATCGACGTGCCACAAAAGTATGCAAAATCTCCATGCATAGGACATCAGACTCATTTCGAATATGTTGAAACTGGGTCAATGGTTTATTGTATTTTTGGCACTGTGATTGCAATGGATAGCAACCAACAATTTTGTCTATCGTTGGGTATTTTTCATTCTTGATTCTGGTAGTTCTCGAATTGGTTTTCCATCTGAGGTTTATATTCTTTGTCTGAATGCAGAGATTGGTTTCTTTTGTGGATCTTGCTATGATGTTGCTTTAAGTGCTTCTATCAGAGGCCAGTAATTGCTGACTTGGACTATTAAATGGTACTATTGGCACTCTCTTGTTGTTTCCTTTAATATTATAGCACACATTGGGGCTGTTTTTACACCTTTCATGTTCATGAAACTGCTTAATTTCTGCATAATTTTTCAATCGTGTCTTGGGGAGATTATGGAAACCTCTTGACACCATTTTCTTCTTTTTCTATCTTTTAAATTTTCCTTCTCAAAAATCCGTGCAGTTCTTACTTGTAAGAGCCAACGTGACTCTATTGTTTGATATTATGGCCATTATACTGTTGTATATATTCAGCATGAAAAGAAAAGATCCAGAAATGATTCATAATAGCATGTTGGTTACAAAGTTTTGCGTTGTTGGTACTTAAATGGAAAGGTGTATTCAAGGCGAATACAATGGGTTGAATGAGATGATGAGAGGACTCGTATTTCCTTGTATAGTTGTATATCTCTGGTGTCATATATCTTTGCATTAAGTTGTCAGTATTAATAAGGCAATGAAGGCCAATTAAATGGTAGATGCTAGCATGTATTAGTTATACTTACCAATCTAGTAGTGAATATTCTCACAGGGCTTGAGATCCATGTGTGCTTGATTGAAGTGCCTAGATCAACTATGTTCATATTCTTACATAGTGTTTCAAAATAAGAGAAGCATTCGATATGCAGTGGGCCCAGAGAGAGTACTTTTCATTGTCCTGCACGATTCTATGAGAAAATCCATGTTTTTTTCCTTTCTAAAGTTTTTAACCTTGATGGTAATTTTTAGATATTGAACTGACATGACCTCTTACTTAAAAATTATATATAATTGTTGATTGCTCCACTTTGAGGCTATACTTGAGTTCAATTGTGCTGAGCTCAAACTTAAGTTCTTGAATTTGATAGAGTACCAAGTAAGTTCTTCGGGATTTCCAATGTCAAAGTCAAGCACGACTTGACTTTGGCATTTAAAAATCCCTCTTTATTAATAGCTACTTGAAGCTAGTGATGCCCATTTCAAGACATTCACCATGTTTAACTATGGTTATGAATTTCTTGTGGTGTTTTAGTTTTGTAGTCTTGAGTTGCAACCCCTTTGGGGGTTCTTTGGTCCCTCTCCCTATATAAACGAGTCATAAGATCACATCTATCACTAAGAAGTATTACATTCTTCAACTTGTTACGATGTTATCAGAGCCATCCCCTCCCCCTTCCCCAAAAAAACTAGTGTCCAACCCCCTCCGAGCTTATCACCTCCTAAGCGATCCTAAGCTCTCAAGTTTCCCATTATGACCAATGCATTTCGCTCACCTTGCATCGTAAACAAGATGATTGCCAAGTCACATGTGTGCTATTAAAGTATGCCAGGAATTCGAAGTGATATCGTTTCTATATTTTGTGGTCACAGAGTCACTATATTAGTGTGACTCATGGGCATGTTCAAGAAGCTCCATAGTTTCATGCTTCAAAATGCGACCATCGAGCAACATATGGTGTAAAGGAATGCCAACGTGGTGGGCATTTTTCTTTCGGCTCTCGATCTCTGGTATGATGCCACATATAGCTAGCTTCTTATTGGCGCTTTTATACATACCTCGGATGCACCCTACTACTTAGTTCGCCCTAGTTGAAATGTTATCATTGCCGATGGAGGACATTCTCCTATTGCAAAACACGGAGAGTTTAGCTGTCACCCTCAATGCGTCTGCAGAATGTGCTACATGCACCTGACTTTTCTATGAATTTATTGTCTATCAGTTAGAGTACCAATGATCTAAATTATCATACCATTTTTCACTCATCTACTCTCGTGTTTCAAGATATAGTCACAGTTAGGGTGATTGGATATGGCCATGAACAATGAGGTCTCTACACACTAGTTTAATCTCCTCATATTGACAGATCTTTTATTCTCATTGCATTTGTCTCTCCATACATGTGGCTCCTTTTGTTCGGTTATCTTTCTCTATAGAGGCTATGTACCCTTAGATTCCTTCTCAATTCATATTTAGTGTGAAACTTGCCACCTTGGGGAGCATCATCGTATTCGTTTTCCTAGTCATTAGAGTCGTAGCAGTAGTTTTTTATTTGAGTTGTTACATTTTAATATTTGGAGTCTCGATCTTGTTCGTGATCACTAAGGACACGAGTTCTATCTATTGCAGTCGACGATTTTTTATACTTAGATTTTTCTGTTGAAAAACAAGTTTGATGATGCTTTCATTATGCAAAATTTTATATTGAAATACATAACATTTTTATGCTACTATCAAGTATGTTCGTTGTGACAATGCCTTGGAGTTTTGTACTGTTCAACTCTCTCAGTTCTTCAAGTCCCTTTGCATCCTCCATCTAGCCTCGTGTGCCTACACATCTCAGCAGAACAATGTTGCATAGCGCAAACACCGTCCAAGACTCCTCTTATACAGAGTCAAGGTCCCCACTCTTACTAGAAGATGTTGTCCTCATTACCTGCTACTTTTTCAATCCTATGCCATATTCCGTATTAGGAGAAAAGGTTCCTTATTCGACCACGCTTCCCAGTAAGGACCTCTTCTCTCTAACACTTCGTGCCTTTGGTTTTGTAGCTTTTATTCATCACCTGTCTCTTGGTCATGATATGGTCTCCCCCAGGGTTGTCGAGTGCATTTTTGTTGGCTATTCCCAGACCCGGAAGGGGTGTCGGTGCTTTGATCATGTTAGCCAGAAGTACCTGTTAGTGCTGACATCGTATTCTGAGTATGCTATGTATTTTTCTTCCATATGTGACGGGATGACTTCATTTGAGTTTGGCGAGGAGGTTTACATTCCTGATCCTTCGCCTTCACTTCCTACCAAAGTTTTAAATCTTGATTTCGAGTTTGTTTTGAGATGGCGAAAAAATGCAACAATTTTGACATTTCATCGATATTTTGATGAAATTTTGCCAACTTCAATCAAAATCATCCTAGACTTGTGAAGGAAGGGTCCATATCGAGATTTCGATTTCGATTTCGATGGAGCGTCGAAATCGAAATTTAGTCGAAATTTCGTGAAAATTGAAACACTACTTCGTACCACAACTCCTGTGGCTCAGACTTCGCCTCATGTTTACATTCGCAAATCGACTATTAGATCCCCTACTCTCGTGCCATTCTCATCATTTAGCAGACCAAAGGTAAATTCTAATCATTTGGTTTCCCACTGACAACACTATTGATCTTCCGTACATCATGAATCTTTACATGATGATAGTGCAACTCCTAAGGAGAGTTTGGTACAAGAGACAAGCCATTCAGAGGATCATGGCCTGCCATTTGCCATTTGGGAGAGGAGGCGTACATGTGTTATGTATCCTCTTCCGGGACATGTTTTACTAGAGGATGTAAGAAGTTTGTTGTGGAACTGTTAGTTACAATCCCGTGTACATATCATGAGGCAATGCGATACATTTAGTGGCTTCTTGCTATGGAGGAAGAGATGGTTGCACTCCAATCATGTGACACATATAGCTTGGTTACTGCCCTAACAATGGCAATGCTGTTTGCTACAAGTGGGTCTTTACAATGAAGTAAGAGCAGATGGCAAAGTTGGTTGCTACAAGGTTAGACTCGTGTCTTGTGGATTCACTCAGACATGTGGAGTAGATTATAATGACTCTTTCTCTCTCTCTTGTGGCATATCATTGTAATCTTTGGATCCTCCTCTTTGTTGTTGTGGTACAAGACTGGTTAGTTTCCCAACTTGATGTCAAGAATCCTTTCTTGTATGGCGATATTTAGGAGGAAGTTTATATGCAGCAACCACCTGGATTTACTACTGATGTGGAGTGTTAGAAAATATGCAAACTTCATAAGGCTATGTATGGCCTTAAGCAGAGTCCCAAAACATGATTCCAGAAACTCTCAGACCTGATGGAGCAGCAAGGCTTTTCAAGAGATCAACTGCAGATCACTCGCTCTTTGTACACATGATACCATGAGTTATTGATTAACTGTTAGTTACAATCCCGTGTACATATCATGAGGCAATGCGATACATTTAGTGGCTTCTTGCTATGGAGGAAGAGATGGTTGCACTCCAATCATGTGACACATATAGCTTGGTTACTGCCCTAACAATGGCAATGCTGTTTGCTACAAGTGGGTCTTTACAATGAAGTAAGAGCAGATGGCAAAGTTGGTTGCTACAAGGTTAGACTCGTGTCTTGTGGATTCACTCAGACATGTGGAGTAGATTATAATGACTCTTTCTCTCTCTCTCTTGTGGCATATCATTGTAATCTTTGGATCCTCCTCTTTGTTGTTGTGGTACAAGACTGGTTAGTTTCCCAACTTGATGTCAAGAATCCTTTCTTGTATGGCGATATTTAGGAGGAAGTTTATATGCAGCAACCACCTGGATTTACTACTGATGTGGAGTGTTAGAAAATATGCAAACTTCATAAGGCTATGTATGGCCTTAAGCAGAGTCCCAAAACATGATTCCAGAAACTCTCAGACCTGATGGAGCAGCAAGGCTTTTCAAGAGATCAACTGCAGATCACTCGCTCTTTGTACACATGATACCATGAGTTATTGATTAACAAGGAATTAATAAGGTTAAGGAGTTTATTGGACAACAGCTTGTCACCAAATACCTTGGCGAATTGCGATACTTCCTTGGGCTTGAGCTTGCCAGAAATTAGAGATGTTTTCTGATGGCTCAAAGGAAGTACGTTATAGTCTTCTAGAGATAGGGTGGCATATTGCATACCTGCCACCACTCTTATGGATATGAACATGAAGCTCTTTGATGATGATACATATGCGTCAGATAAGAGAAGATACAAGAAGCTCGTTGGGAAGCTTCTCTATGTGATTATCACCAGACTAGATACTTCCTCTGTAGTGAGCAAACTTAGCCAGTTTATGGAGCAACCACGTTAGGCTCACATAGATGCACTCTACACAATCCTAAGGTTTATGAAGCCTTCTCCTAATACATGGTTTCTATTCAGCAGAGGGGCATCTCTTGCCATCACGACTTATGTAGATGTTGACTATGCGAGATATCCAAAGGACAGGAAGTCCACGTCTTGCTTGCATTGTTTATTGGGAGCTTAGTGATCTTATGGAAAAGCAAGAAGCATAGTGCAGTTGCTCGGTCAAATGTTGAATCCAAATACAAAGCCATGGCACAAGGAATCACCGAGATGATGTGGATCAGGTCTATTGACTCTATTCCGATGACCTAGGTTTGGCGCATCTATTCCCACACAACTGCTATGTGACAATTAGATGACATTATTAATTGCCAACAATCAAGTTTCCCATGAGAGGGCCAAACATATTGAGATGGATTGCCATTTACATCAGAGATATGATACGTAAGGGATTTATCTCTACTTCTCATGTTATTTAGGGGAACATGACAGAATTTTTAACAAAGGCCCTATCCAAGTGTTTTTTTCATAATTGATCGTCCAAGCTAAGCATGATAGATATCTGTGTTCCATTTTGAGTGAGAGTGTTTGAGATATTAGCTTTTTTGCATGTCTTATTTATCTCTTTTGTAATTCCCCCCTTTGGTTATTTGCCCTTTGAGGTTTCTCCTATGTATATAAAGGAGTCCTATGATCGCTGAATAAACACCTCATTCATTTTTTCCACAGTAGTACATATGTATATTTGTCCCCAAATGTCTTTGAGGCTGTCTTTGAGTCCCAGGTTAATCGATCTACATTTCATTATAGTGTGAGCTGGCATTTGCTCCTTCAACCGAGGTGAGTCCTTCAATAGAGGTTTTACAGATCGTCTGTTTTTTCTGCCTCTAGTGATACCGTAACATGCATGATAGTGGAATTGATGCCAGATTATAGGTGATGGCGCATGAGACTATCAGACTATGTACTCTCTGATATGACATGTTACCATATACCTTTGAAAAGGAAAACAATAGTTTAACATGTATTAGAGACAAGTTATTGACGGTTTTACCACAGTATCCTCCATGTTCCTATCTATGTCTAAGGATAGAACAGAGGAAACTGTCACAGACTATAAAATAGCGAAGAAGGAAGCAAAGAAGGCTGTAAGCGAAGCTAAGTCAAAAGCTTATGAGGTTTTGTATAAAAATCTCAACTCTAAGGAGGGTCAGAAGGATATATTCAGGTTGGCCAAAGCAAGAGAAAGAAAGACCAAAGACCTTTCTCAACTGAGATGCATTAAGGACGAGGAAGGTCGCGTGCTTGTTACTTAGAAGGATATAGAGACTAGATGGGAGCAATACTTCCATAAACTTTTCGTTGGAGAAGGAAATAGAGAGATCACTTTGGGTGATCAAGCTAGTAGTGAAAATTACTTGAATCGTGCATGCTATAGACGAATACAAAGAAAAGAAGTAGAAGAGGCTTTGAAGGTTATGAGACCTGGGAAAGGTGTTGGACCGGAAGACATCCCTGTAGAAGTATGGAAAATTTTAGGTGAGCGTGGTTTGACTTGGCTTACGAATCTATTCAATGTTATTTGGCGATGCAAGCAAATGCCTGACGATTGGAGGAGGAGTATCGTGGTGCGTCTTTATAAGAACAAAGGAGACATTCAAAATTGTTCAAATTACAGAGGTATCAAGCTGATGAGTCACACTATGAAAATTTGGGAACGTGTGATCGAAAGAAGGTTGAGACAAGTTTCCCAAATAAAAGAAAACCAATTCGGATTCATGCCAGGTCGCTCAACTATTGAAGCCATCCATTTGCTAAGGAGAACAATGGAGATTTATAGAGCTAAAAGGAAGAATCTCCATATGATCTTTATTGATTTAGAGAAGGCTTATGATTCCGTCCCACGGGAGATACTGTGGAGAGTTTTGGAGAAGAGACAAGTACATGTCCTATACATTAATCTCATAAAGGATATGTATGATAGGGCTTTATCTTGTGTAAGGACTCCGACGGGGAAGACTGACTATTTTGATATCAACATTGGTTTACATCAAGGTTCAACTTTGAGTCCATTTCTTTTTACTTTAATTATGGACGAGTTGACAAGTCACATTCAGGATGAGTTACCTTGGTGTATGTTATTTGCTGATGATATTGTGTTGATTGACAAGTCCCTAGATGGAGTAAATGAGAAGCTTGAGGTTTGGAGACATGCATTGGAGACTAAAGGTTTTCGTATAAGTAGGGCTAAGACGGATTATATGGAATGCACCTTTGATGGAAGCAATGGTGAAGGAATCGAGGTGAAGATTGGTGACGATAACATTCAGAAGAGAGATTCTTTTAGATATCTGGGATCTATTTTGCAACATGATGGGGAAATTGATGGAGATGTTACTAATAGAATAGATGCAGGCTGGCTAAAGTGGAGAGGAGCCTCCGCTGTTCTTTGTGATAAGAAAATTCCTTTAAGAATTAAAGGAAAGTTTTACAAAGCAGCCGTGAGACCTGCTATGCTTTATGGTTCTGAATGTTGGCCTGTGAACCATAGACATGTGCAGAGAATGGTTGTAGCAGAAATGAAAATGCTAAAATGGATGTGTGGACATACACGTAAAGATCGAATTCGGAATGATGCAATCAGAAAGAAAGTTGGTGTAGCTCCGATCGAGGATAAGATGCGAGAAAACCGCTTAAGATGGTTTGATCATTTGCAAAGAAGGTCAACTGATGCACCGGTTAGGAAATGCGAGTGTTGGGATGTTGAGCCGGCTAAGAGAGGGTGAGGACGGCCCAAGAAGTGTTGAAAAGAGACTATACGAAGGGATCTTAGTTTTTTGGATATAAGTCCGAGATTGACCCAAGATAGATCTGAATGGAGGCGAAGAATCCATGTAGCCGACCCTACTTAATTGTGGGAAAAGGCTTTGTTGTTGTTGTTGTGATCCTCCATGTTCCTATCTATTGGAGTGATATTGGTGATAGTGATATTGTTGATTTTACCATAGTATCCTCTACGATTTGACCACAGTATCAACGATAGTGATATCGGAACCCGTGTTCCTATCTATTCGAGTGATGCATCTACTAGCATGGAGGGTTGAAGACACAAGCCGCTACATGCAGTTGATTGGGGCACTGCTATATCAGACTATCACTCGACCATATATCGCTAGCAGTGCTCGTATTGATGCATACATGATGATTCTGAGATACATCAAATATTTTTCAGGAAGGGGATTAGTGTTCACCATGGAGGCCACTCTGGATCTTGTAGCCTACTTCGATGCCGATTATGGGGAAATCTTATTGGATAGGAAGTTCATTACTGGTTTATGTACTTGGCAAATATCCTATCACTTTTAAAAGGCATAATATTTGTCATGCTTTACTGCAGAAAGTGAGTACGTGAAGCATAAGAGTTAGTATGGACTTGTTTAATTTAACATATTTGCAAGTTGCTTCTATTAGAGGTATGAATCGCAAATGTGACAACATGGCAAATATGTATATAGCAAACACCTGTACCATGAGTGCATGAATCATACAGAAGTTGACTGTCATTTTATCTAGGATTTTATGGGGTTTTGTGCTTCTCTAAGGTGATAGCAAGCGAGCATGATAATATATAAGCAGCAGCTTGAGGTGGAGTATTGCATAATGAGTCATAACTTCTTTGGAGTTTTTTATCTTTCCTCTTTCTATGGTGTAACCATAATCCTACCACTAAAGAAAATAAGGTGGTTAATTAGAAGGAAAATTAGGTCACCATGTATTCGTATTCAGTTCAAGAGACTAATATATCGATGGAAAAATGTTGACTAGTTTACTTTTATTGAAAAATTGGTAGAAGCTTTAAAATTGGAAGGCTTCTGTTTATCATGTGATGGTTTGTTGGTTTTTCTTGAGGTTGTACTATATGTGATCCTTGTCTTCTCCATCACCACTTGTCTCATTCCGACGAGTGTTTGAGTTGATAACAAGACTTTTTTTTGAGGGGGATGATGGCCAGTAGAGGCGTTTAGCCTGATGGCTTGGGATGTTGTTATTACGCCTAAGGATTTGGAAGGCTTGGGGGTCTTGAGGCTTGTCGAGAAGAATAAAACATTATTAACCAAGTGGCCTCCTCGACTTTGGGGTGTGGAAGGATTTGCATTGTCAGCTTGTTCGTTCTATGGGATTCATTCCAAGTTCCCTATATAGATGCCCATGCATGCTTCGAATACTTTTTTCTGGAAGAGGAATATTTTGACCCGCTTGTTACGGCACAATTGTGCCATTCCATGAGCAGTTGAAGCCAATTGAGTGGTTGTGATTTATCTCGCATGTGAGCAACGGAGTGGTTTTTTGTGGATCGTTTTATGTAGAGAATGTGGTCCATTATGGCGTGACTATTATTGACTCCGGGACTTCGTAATTAACTTCTTGTTAATATAAATTATGGAGGTGCACTATTCTAGTGCACATCCTCTTTTACATCAAAATGCAATTATTATTAAATTGTTGATCTTGGTGAATAAGGGGAATGACTTGTTATTATGTGATTCTAGACTCTATTATAGAGGAGAGGAAGCCTAAGGTTTAGTGAAGAATACATCAGATTTCATTATTCCCCCAAAGGGAAGAGGAGAATATAATAGCACAACACCCCTTGATTTGGAGAATATTCATCAATCATATCCAACTTGAAAGACAGTAAGGAAAAAGTCACTTTTTGGAAATCCTTTGATGAAGATATCTTGTCAGTTGATGTTAATAGAAATGTAAGTTGTGATATTCCCTTTTCACATCGCATCTTTAGGAAAGTGACAATCGAGTTCAATATACTTGGCGAAGTCATGAAAATAAGGTTTAAGGCAATATCGACGATGGATATATTTTCACAATAGAGAGGCTTATCAGAAAAATCAAGTTCCTGTAGGAAGGAGTGGCATGCACCACAACCATGTGCTTTTCTTCTATATTGGAATTGGAAACAATACTATGCTTCTAGGTATGCCATGTAACAACATAGTCCTTGACAACTATAACCTTTATTTTGGATCTTATGTCCTTATGAGAACCAACATAATCTATGTCAGCATAAGAAGACACTTCAGTCTGACCATAACAGTCTTCATGCTTTAGGTATCTGAGAACGAGAAGAAGATCCCACCAATGATGGTATTAAGGACTCTTCATGTAACGACATGCTTTGCCGGCATATACAATGTCAGGTCTAGTGATGGTAATCTTTAGAAGTTTCCAATCAAACTACTCTTGTATTTAGTTTTGTATTCAATAAAATCATCCTTTGAAAGTAGCATGTCTGGGATTTAACATGAAAAGATGATGGTTTTCCAAAGGAAAAAGTGCAACGTGAAGATGCACATGAAAAAACTTTTGTATTTAGAAGTTTAAAGTATGAGTATTACAACGACCATGAACCATGATCCACCATCCTCTGTCTAAGGTCTCACCAATAGTTATTCCCTTACCCTTATCCATGGTGAAGAGGCGAGCAAAACGATCAGATAACACATTGTTGTCAGTCCAATCATCCATGATCCAGTTGGAATCGAAAATCGCTCCCATTTCCCATGCAAGTTTAAGGTTTTAATATATGCGAGATCGCAGACATGACTGGACAAACACATCTCCAGAAGTTTGTTGAGGTACACATTGCACCACTTGAACAGAAAGGTTCATCGTGACCTTGTAGTAACTAAAAATAGATGATGGCTTGCAACCGAGTTAGCTTCCTCAAGGATGTCAAGGCATTACTTTCATTGGGACAGCATATGCCCTCTTGGGTGTCTAGTAACTTTGATATCCATACTATATCAAAGGTGGTCAAGGGACCTGATTTAAAAAACTCTTGGTCTCACGTAACTCTACGATATCATCACCAGTAACTACCATTCATCCAAATACGCATCAAGTATAATAATACCTCCAGGCTCCAGATTGTCATCTAATATACGTAGAGTGAACTGACGAAGTCATGTGAAAGCCAAGGGTACAATCTCAACAATAAACTATAAAAAAGCTCTATTGTTTTGCTTTGGACCATAAAAGGCTTTCCATAGTTTGCAAGCATACTCCTACTCAATTGCATATTGAGGTGGTTGTATAGACATCATCCTTAAGATTAGCATAAAGAAAAGCTTTCTTAACATCAAGTTGATAGATCGACAATGCTTGTTAGCAGTAATGGATATTGCAATACATATAAAACTTATTTTGACAACTGAGGAAAAGGCCTTAAAGTAGTCAACTCCATACGTTTGGGGAAAACCTTTGCTGGCAATTTGGCCTTCAAACGAGCAAAAGATCTATCTAGTGTATGCTTGGTCATAAAAACCTAGGAATATGCAATGGGAGTGACATCGTCATGTCGGAGAGTTGACTTATTATAATCTAGGGATATTTACACCCGCAACCATGAGTAATTTCATAATTACAACCATAACCCCGCGTAATCATAAACTACACCCTTAACCCTCAATAGTGCTTAACTCTTACATCCATAACCCTGTGTTAACTTCCATCAAATTTTCTATTAATTATGACGGAATCCGTCAAATATTTTGCATTTTCTACCCTTGAATTTCCATTATTTACAAATTTGAGTCTCTGATCGATTGAAGGGCATGCCACTGGACGGAAAGAGTGATAACTTCAATTGAATGTAGCCGTACTATTTGATTCAAGATTCTGAATAGTAGCTGCACCAGTGTTCAACGCAAGACGTGTTCATGAAAGCTTGTATTTTCGTAAGATCTGAGAAAGTCAGAGCTCTGAAAATCATTAACCCCTTGTAAGGATAGGCACACTCGCAACTGAACGGGACAATGCATTGATTATTAGGACATGTTGTAACAATGCAGCTGCCAAGTCTGGTGGACTAGGCTATATTAGGTGGTTGTTGAAGTCTACAGTACTTATTGTTTGATTTGCAAACATGATTCCCATAGAGGCGAGATGGAGGAGGAAGAAGGGGAGGGGTTAGCAGGGGTGAGGCGAGATGGAGGAGAAAGAAGGGGTTGGACGAGCTGGAGAAGGAAGAATGGGAGGGATCGACGGGGGTGAGGTGAGATGGAGGAGGAAAGAGGGGTGGGGGGCGAGCTGGAGGAGGAAGAAGGGGAGGGGTCGATGGGGTGAGGTGAGATGAAGGAGGAAGAAGTGGAGGGGGGCGAGCTGGAGGAGGAAGAAGGGGAGGGTCGGTGGGGGTGGGGCGAGATGGTGGAGAAAGAGGGAGAGGTGCTGGTGGGGATGGGGCGAGCTGGAGGAGGAAGAAGGGGAGGCGGTTGGCGAGATGGAGGTTGCCAGGGGATGGCGACAGGCTGGAGGAGGAGGGCCGAGGGCGGAGGCAGAGGGGCGGGAGGGAGGGCAGCAGACATTGGAGAAGGAAGGAGGGATTTATGGTTTTTTTTATTTTTTTTTCAAATTTTTTAATAGTCGTTAGATAAATCATGAGGTAGATTAACCCAATGATATGGTTGATTTAACATGAAAACTAACGGAGGGTTATGGGTGTGAGATGGAGTGACTATCCAGGGTTTCTTGTGTAATTCACGATTACGCAGGATTATGATTGTAATTACGGAAATGCTCAAGGTTATGGGTGTAAATATCCCTATAATCTAAGGTCCCTCATGAGAGAAGAGCTTCAATTTCATCATCCATGATTTGTTTTCATCTTATGCTCTATAAGGTGAATTGAATCTCTTGGAAGAAAAGTAGTCATCAAAACATTAGTAAAATGTTTATCATTAATAGATAATATATTAATAACTATATAATGAGAGAGTGTATAAGGCTATGCTATAGGTTCTAGCTTCTTTTTTCAAGGCAATAGGTTTTGCAAACATAGTAGAGATGACAATATGATCATCTGAATTTGCAATAGATGGGATGTCACATGTCAATCATGAAAGGGGCAACTTGTACGTCAGAAATAACAGGTAAAGAGACCAAGTAAGATACCTTTTGGTGCGTCTTGTGATATACCTAAAGAGAAACAAGAACTCTAAAGGATATCACCGACATGCTCGCTAAGGAGATTTGTTTGCTAAAAGAATGTGACATCCACAAACGATATCCTGTATAAGTTTTGGAATAGCCTTATAATGCAAATTTGATTGCACGAGAAGATTAACTGTGCAAGAGTATGTGAATTGTTGGAGAATAATGGCGCAACCGGGCGTAAAGGTCAATGAAAGGACTCCTCGTCGGAAGGATTTGCATCTTTTTGCATGGGGGAAGGGGACCTAATTCATTAAGTAGGTGGGAGTAAGAACATCCCACATAAGTTTTTTTGGAACCTTCATCTGAGTAAGGAGAGTATGAGTGACATCAAAAAGATGTCTAATCTCACTTTTCGCATTCATATTTTACCGTGACGTAATCCTGCAGGAAGTCTGATGTAAGGCACTTTTAGTAGCAATGAAGTGAACAAGGTAATTTACCTTTAGTGGCAATAATGCAGACATGGTTATTTTGCATGATTTTAAGGACATTATCATATATATAATATTTTATGTGAGTAGAGAAAGAAATCTTGATAAATGCAAAGAGTTTTGAGTCGTGACAATAAAATCGACCTCTAATCGCTTTTGTATTAAATAAACCAAATAGATTATATTGAAATCGTCAACAAAAATACTTCTACCTAGCCAGGGTACACACATGATAAGGGCTTTGTATATTGCATTGTACTAAATCAAACATCAAGGAATGATAGGCGATAATTAAGAGACATGTGATGAAATGATGTTCTATGATGTTTCCAACTACTATGCCTCACACTCGAAAGGTTTTAGTAAAGTTGGTTTAATGAACATCTTAGAGAGCAATGGTGGACGGATGGTCAAGATGAAGATACCAAAGGAATGGGTCACCAGAGATCAACGTGACACCAACAAAAATAGCCGGTAGGGACATGATAGTAGAGATGAACCTTCTTACATCCCCACCTTAAATCTTCATCATCAGGATGTCTCTTGAGAATAATGAAAGTATTTGTTGAAAATCACTCTACATTTCAAGTCAGTCTGTAAACTGATAGTAATCTAATAAGAAAAGCAAAGCGAGTATAGATTAGTTTAAAGAAATCCCGTGTGGAAAAGTCCAAATTGCCAACATCTATGCTACAGGAAAGAGCTTTATTAGCTAGTTTTATTGATTCTACAATCTTGGATGGTTGAGATAAGGAATGATTATCATACGATCTTGGATGGTTGAGATAAGGAAATGGAGGTATATTCACCGGTCAGGTGATTGAATGCACCTAAGTCAATGATCCATAGAGCAGGAAAGGTGGATGCAACATTGACCATTGTGCCAGAAGTAGTGGCAAGACTAGCAAAGGTCGTATAAATAGTAATAATGGTAAATTCTGGATACTCTGACGATGTGTCACGCAAGAGTAATTTACAGAGGATAAATGAACATAATGTCTTGGATCATGAGAGTTCTTAGTTAGTTACTTGGTGGTTGTTTGTCCATTTGATCCAACATAAGCTTGGTTAGCCACAGGAGGACTCCCAAACTACAAGAACGAAAGCTACATCAACGATCACAGCTATCATCATGGCCTCGACCACGAAAACTTAAGTGTCCACCTGTCCTCTGATGGCAAGGAAAGCAGCACTCACTGTAGCTGGATTTAGAGGAGTGATCACCAGACCAATGACAAGTCGAGTTGCTGAAGATGTCTTAAAATGACACAAATGTAGGAATCATGTTCAAATTGAGAAATCAATAACATCTTAAAATGACACGAACGATAGTAATCATGTTCGAAGTGAGAAACCGATCTTTCTATTGGATTAAATACTTGTTCGCCCGCTGGGAATAAGTATGAGCAACTTGAAAAGCATATTAGCTGCAAGAGTGCATGGTCAAGCTAGTGAGTCAATTCATCGTCTTATCATTGTCTCGAAGCCAAATCTCGTAATCAATGTCAGTATCACATGAGGGGGCGACGTTGCTTCTCAAAGGAGAAATCATCGATGCCCCTTATCTTCGGGTCGACAGCCCTAGTCCTGGACCTGAGAGAGATGAGACATGTTGGGTTAGGTCAAAGAAGTATAGAGCAATTGTTTAGATGAGTATATGATGTCATGTGAATTGGGAGAGAAAGGACTTGTTTATTATATGGCCCTAGACTCTTATAAAGAGGAGGTTATGGTTTAGTAGAAGAATACAGGAGATTACTAGCAATCAGATTAAGTGGTTTAGCATATGGAGTGGTGCATAAATCATCTGCGATATAGTGGATGTATTCTGTGTAATCTAATTTAATTTCAACCATATTAAGGAAAATAATGAAAGAGAAAATATTATCAACTTGAAATTCAATTTGGCTTCATATTTCCAGACATATAGTAAAGTAGCATCGTCTCTTTCTATGTATGTTTTTTGAGATTTCTTATATGTATAACTGCTTTACAGTTTTAGTCATTTCTTTTTATGGCATCTATCACCTGTTTTTATGTATGAATTATCTTTGCAGGCGATGTACATCCGTGTCAAACGCAATAAGACTACGTACTTCATACAGTGTGATCCATCTGAGACAACTCTGGACATCAAGCAGAAGTTATTTGCTCTGATTGACCAACCTGTTGATAATCAGCGGCTCACCTTAGTTGCATCTGATGAGATTTTAGATGATTTAAAGACACTGGCAGAACAAAAGGTGCCATATTTCTATCACTACAAAACTGGCCTAAAGCTAGATGTCTTCCATTTTATCATTAACAAAAGGGTTGCTGTGTCTTTTCATAATGGAATTATTTGTTTTTTAGATTATAAAAATGCTCACTTAAGCCCTCATGACATGCTCAGGTTGAAAATGATGCTGTTGTAGCTCTGACTTTGAGAAAAGGTTTGTCTATTATCCTCTTACTTTGACTTACACAGTTATGTGCAATAGAAAGTTAAATCAAGGTCTGTGGTAGTGTACAGAAGATATAGCTCAACGTCTGATTGTTGCTCTAATATTTCTGTCAATTGGGATAATGTAGTCCTTGGGTCAAAGGGAGGCATGGGAGAAGGCGGAACTGCCAGGTGTACTTTGGGATAATGTAGTGTCCTAGATCGATATGTTTAGATTGGATGGGCTCTGATGAAGGGAGGGTCAGGGTATGCGTGCTTATATGAGCCATATGGTTGGGTAGAAATGATGTGATATTCAGGGAGGGGAGATTTTATTCGGAGAATGCACTTGAGCACGCCCAAAGCTCTTTGTGATATTTGGCATATGTAATCTCTTTGTTTATAATTTCTAATTTATTTTTTGGATGGGCTCATTAATGGAGGTCCATCCCATCGCCTTCTAAAAAAATTTCTGTCAATTAAAAACTAAAGAAAGTGATCGCGCACTGGAGTTTTAGTGCCGGGATCTTCTCTTTTTAGCACAATATTTATTTACTAGATGCGTTCGTTCTACATGTGCAGTGATTATTCTACGAAGATCTGTTTTTGTAGATTTATGCTCAGAGGTCTCAGACATGGTTTTGAAGCCAAGCTTCTCTTCTTTTTAACTTAGCTAATAAAAGCAACAAAATTTTACATCAGGAATATCACATGTTTTGATTTGTAAAAGTGAAAAGGACCATGAATATTGAATATTTTAAACAATAAGAACTTATTTTTTTTATGATTTTCAAATTAAGCAGTGGTTATCTTCTATTGGTGATTTACGTATTAGCAGCTTTTATGTTGACTTGGTGTTCAACATTCTTGTATAAGATATTGCTCCCGAGTTGTAGCTCTCATTAATGCTACATGGATGGTGATTACACCGTCACTTATCACACATCAACAAAAATAACATATTATGATTTAGAGGCTGTTGTAAATTGTTTTATGATATCCAGCAAATGTGGAATATAAAATTTCTTGGTCATAATTATTTAATTTTATCTAATATTTGCTTTTTTGTATGTATGACAGATGACGATGAGTTTGAAGACATCTACATAGCACGCCCCGATGATTTCAGAGCCTTGCCATGAGTTGAGAGGAGCAACTTCTACGGCTTCCTCGCTTATTGTGAGGTCTGTCTACTTGTGGCACTGAACTGGTTGTGGTAATAAAAAAATACCTGCACTGGAGTTGTATGGCATCATTGCTCAAGATTCTTCATGCAGATGCAACATTATGTTATGTATTGAAGGATATAACTGTGCTGGCTCAACAATTTAACATTGTCAATTAATCCGAGAGCATCTTTGTATGATTTTCCCAAATAGTTTTTATAATAAATAACATGTTTAGAGGAATCCCTGTATCTCTGGGAGGATATCAGCAATGTAGCAAGAGCCAAAGGTGGTACAGATCATTGGATGTGGAGAGATGGAAACTTCACTGTGAGAAGAGCAAACAGAGTTATGTTTGTTCAGCCGATCCCATGGCTCGAAGAGTTAATACGTGTTCGCAAATTATCCGAGATTTGAAGTTTCCAATGGCACCAAGATTTTTCTCTGGATAATGAGGCATGTGAGACCTAGGTTCCTTCAAGGTATAGATTCTAACTGCTCGATCTGTGGATGGGATGTAGAGATGTTTGATCACCTGGGTAAAACCGTTGGCGATGCATGTTTACTGCATGTTCTACTGAACCAGGAATTCCTCTACTTATAAGGTGGAAGACGAACTATTCTGATTAAGTTCTCGGTTGGATGGATTGCACCCATGAGTAAGTGTGCTAGGCATGAATGGTCTGAGAATGTGCTATCCCATAGTTCTATAACAAGCATTTAAAGGACTATGCTGTCAGATTCTGGTGACACTTCAGTAACACTGAATATTTTCCTATGCTTGATCAGCTGCCACCAACATTATATTACTCCAAATGTTGTCGCACCTCTCAATCAAGGACAAGCTTACCTTATGCCGTCAGCACCCTCATTCTCTCGAAGCTATGCTGCCTCAATCGGTCCACATCACTAGCTTGTTGCCATGTTGCAATATATGGCCCTGCCACTACCACTTAGGAAGGCACATTCAAAGCATTTCACACTGAATCAATGATAAAAACACAAAAAAGTAAGCTTAAAATGAAGGGATTTTTAACCCCACGAACTCGATAAACTTCGTAGATTACCTTCTCGACTTTTGAAACGTCGATATTCCTCTTTCAATACTGTAAATTTGTTCCGTCTTATGGTCTTACCCCAAGAACCTCGTCGTTAAATTTTCTTTTACTGGAGTTAATGCCTTGGATTAATCTAACTCAGGGAGCATAGGATGGACAAGATCGAAACTTCGAGCCTCCCCAGAAAACCAAGATACCCAAAATCGAAATTGTATCCCTCCGAATGTCCTCGAAGCTCCCACCTTCCACCACACCCAGAAGTTCGTAGAAGTTACTCTACGTTATCACATCGTCGCCCACGACGACCCTCGCAGAGAACGTTGCGACGGAAATCGGCCTCCTTCCCCTGCGGCAGTTGAGATGGAGGCAAAGGCTGGTGTTGGGCAAGGCCCAAGCAGCCATGGGTTTTGGGTCGGAAATGGCGAGGTGGGTTGTGGTGTTTGGGCGCTTCCAGGGTCTGGAGAGGAGAGGCCTTGGATTTCTGTGGTGCAGAGGATCTATGCTTTTCGCTTTGTTCCCCTGCTTTGGATTCGGAAAGAGCAGATGGATGAGAATGGGCAAAGTTGACGTCCATCTTCTCCCTTCTCCATCTTTCCTTCTTTTATTTCTGTTTCAAGCATATGCTCATGTTTCTTTGCGTCATCCGAAATCAACACATCTCTTATTTCTGTTTCAAGCATATGCTCAAATTTCTTTGGGTTATCTGAAATCAGCAGAGGAAGGTGAAGAGTATGAGGTGAGGGAGGCAACCTTGGCGAGGTGGGAGAGGACGTGGAGGGTGGTGGGGGAGAGGAGGCCGAGGTCAAGGAGGTGGCAATGGGCAAAACAGAGGGAAAGGAAGAGAGGGGGGAGAGGATGTAGATGGTGGTGTGGAGGGAAAGGGCTGGAGGAGCAGCTGCGGCTGCAGGCGGAACAATGGGAGGGGGGAGATGGATGGGTAGAGGAATGGGATGTAAAGATGAGGATAGCATTTTTGTAAAATTTTTAAACAAAGAATGTAAAATTTTTAAACAAAGAAGGGAAATATACATCACATTTTAACAGAATTCAGTTAAATTTAACTGGTAAATGGATAGAAGTTAACTGAAATGACCGTGGGGTAAGGGTTAACAAGTTTACAAGGTCGATGAAGGAATATCAATGTTTCAAAGATCGAGAAGGTAATTCATGAAGTTTACAAGGTTCTTGGGGTAAAAATCCCTAAAGTGAAATGAACTAACTACTTAACCACCACTGACAATGATTCTCAATGCATCACAGATTCACAGTAAAAAGGTGCAGAACCTCGCTTCCTTGCCAAGTACTTTGGCAACTTAAAATGAGCAATCGTCGTACTAAACTGCATTATCATCAATCTGAGAACAACCAGAACAGGGCAACAATCCACAAGTATATAAATCAATGAAAAGGAACACCAGAACCATTCTTAAAACCAGATGGATAACGTAAAATTCATTTGCCATGAACTAAGATATCCTTCTCATCTAAAATAAAACTCACAAAATCCGAATTTTTTCCCAGTAAAAACATGAAAAATGACTCCTCGTTTCCTTGAACAATAACAATTAAGCAAATGCATTCATCCGACACAAGAAAGTATACAGCTAAACCAAAATTTGCTGTTTTATGACACAATCTAAAGCGGGATTCGACACAAGTAACTCTCACCTCATGGATAAAAAGAGGGAATATAGGGTTTGTGAAGGCAAAGAGGATGATGAGAGGAACATGAATTTGAAACTTACAGAATACCCTCGCATGACTCAATTTCAGCAGCATAGGAGTCCTTTATACTTTGACCAGAAGGGCTGCTGCTAATCGTTCTCAATACAGAGTCAAACACAGCCTGACGGAATCTGGAGTCCTCGATCTTCGTCAGGACACCCTCCACCACTTTGAAACTCATGTTGATCGACAAAATAAGCTTACCTATGATTGCACCGAAGTTGCTCGGTGCAGTAGGCAGGTCGATACCAATGTCATCCAACAGAGACCCATAAAGCAAGCACCCCGTTCCCAAGTCTTTCGGCGCAAGAACCTTATTGCCATAAAGGAACTCCAACAGCTTAGCAGCAGGTTCCAGACAAGGTGGGTTTTCTTCCAACGCCAGGTTGATAGCTTCTTTGACAACCTCCGCATGGAACTCTGGGCTATTCAGTTCCTCGATGCACTGCTGTGCTTCCTTCAGGTCCCTGATGCTAAAATATTCCTTTAGAAGAGAGGTGGTCTTCTTCTGTAAGATCTCAGGTTTTATCTTAGGAGCGGAAACAGCCACCCTCTCTTTAGCAGGAAGAGCCAAAGGCATAGGACTGGGTGGCTTTGATTGCTCCGCAGCTCCTGAAACCAAACTGAAAGATCTAGTCGGTGGGGCACCAGCACCCTGCAGCAATGCACTAGTCCTGCCAGTGATGACCCCACCGCTCCCTTGGGGCAACAAGCGAGAGGAAACAGCTGATGGTTTGTTTATAAAGGGGGCCTGCAAACGATCACCCTTTGGCATAGACTTGCTTCGAGGAACCTCCCAAGTACCATCATCTAGTCCAGGCATACCAGGCATCCTTCTAGTTCCGGGAAGACCAGGCATACCGGGCATCATGCCACCAGAACCAGGTCGGTTAATGGGAAATGCTCCAGGGCTCCCTAAAGCGGCACCACCGCGGCCACCTCTCATGCCTGCAGTTGCTCCTGGACGTAATCCCAGATTCTTCTCAGCCTCAGAGTGGATTTCAGTTATTTTCTTTGCTTTAACCTGCACCACGAAATGAGAGAACAGTGAGAAACAGGAAGAGTGCGAGCGCATCAAGAATTCCGAGATATGGCCCAAGGGTTCAAGATTTTAAATGTTGCCGCATTTTTATTGTGGATTTTTTGGACAAATCCGATTCCTTAAGAAGATACGGGACATTGTAAAAGATAATTGAAAAAAATAGATTAAGATGACCAGTGACCTGCTTGCCCCTAGCAAAGCCATAAAAAAGAGCTAAGACAAACCATATACCTCCTCTCTTCGTGGAACCCAGTTATTGGTACGTAGATCAAGGACATCACGGACCATAAACCTCAACCTTGGAGCTAGCTGGGTATTTGCTGCCAGTTGCTTCAAGCGACCAAAATACATATCGTTGATTCCACGAGATTTGGGGCTTTCATCCAGCTGTTTTCCAATTGTATTGAAGAACTGGCAGGTAGCCTCCACATTTTCCTCATCCGGGCAGACCTTACTATCAGATCCCAGTAATTCCTGTGTATGAGAAAAAAATCACATGCTATTTAATGAGTGCACATGAAGATACCTACACAGTTTTCAGCTGATGCAGAAATATTTAACATACCTGAACAATGTGATGAACTAGTCTCTCGGGTACCATTTTTTGCTTCAATAACTCACCAAATAACTCACCAATAAGCCGAATATTACCAAGAGTGCGTAGTTTCACTATTCTTTCTTTATCCCTACGCTCCATTTCTTGGTCTGGATCAGTCATTTTTCTAATCTCCGCCCTTAGATTGTCTGCACCTTCAAATGCCTCCTGACAATTATTCAACAAGATCCTTTTGAATGTGATTGCTTTACCACCCGGTTCTTCCGATGGGAATGTAGTAAGCTTTTCATTAAGATCTGAACAAAGCTGAGCATACATCGGACAAAAAGTGGGCTCCAGAACAGCCTTATCAAATATCAATGTGATGACATCCTGCATAACAATCATCGCAATATAAAAATCCATCCGAGCATCTCCAAGGATTCCATGAGCATATAAAATATAAATTTGAAGGCTAACCTTTAATATATCAGGGGTGGTTATTCCAGCATCAATCAGTTGATCCTTGAGAAGATCAAATTTCTCCGGTGTCAGTTTATTCAATATACTGCAAAAATGCATAAACAATTCTCACGTCACCAAGCTTTTTTATTTAAAAGGCAAGATTTCAAAAAGCATGTTAGTTTAAGATGTATAACAGAATGCAATTGGAAAGAGAGTTACAAAATAGCTTATGTGTTATACAGAATTGGGGAAACATGATATAATTCTAGAGATGATCATTTCACACAGTTAGAAGGGGAAAACAAAATAAGGATCTTGAATAACAAAACAAACCCTTTCACGGTCTTCAAAACTTTATCTTTCTCCGAGAGATTCCCTCGTCGGGCTGACCAAGGCACGTCAGCTTTCAAAAGTGAAGTAGCTGCACCGCCCTGATAAGTTCAGGAAAATATTGGTCAAAGAAAAATCAGATGCGAACAACCACTGGGGCCATAAGCGCTATCTCCAACACAGAGAACAAACTCGATAACAATCAGTGAATGGACCAGGTGACCAGGTCAAGATAGTAATTGGATAATTAGCAGATGACACTTTGACCATAACCATAGTTTTGAGTCTTGACTTAAGGAAGATAGAATTAATATTACAATATAAAGAAAAGTTTCAGGGGAGAGAACACAAGTTACAAGTCAAAGAACGATTACCCCATGTTAGCAGTCATCCAGCTATGTTAATAATCAAGGTAGAAATCATTCATGAAGGATCAGTTACAAATAAACTCCCCATTCATGTCACCCCATGCGCACCCATGCCTCGCGAGCATCACCACATTTTCCATTAAAGCATGTGCATTTCTTAAAAATGACATCCTTGCAAGGTCATAGCACCGTCAAAGGATGCAATCTATAATGTACGACCGGACACCCCCTTCCTCAACTCACCTGCAAAGAACAGCCCATTCCCACTAAAGGTCCTTCAGAATGAGCTCTAGAAAGAATCTAATGATTTCAATAGCATTAAACAAGCTTGTAAACATTGTAAATGAAAAAAAACAAAGAGTATCTACAAAGAATACAATGCAAATGTAAGCTGAGTTTTCATTTTGGTAGGGCGCTTCCCTCTTGAGCAGATAAGGAGATTTACTCCAATATTTGGACATTGTTTTAGTCAGGACTCAGGAGTAAACCTAGGTTCAGCATCTCTTCAAAAGAAAAAAGGTAGGTATATAAGTTTAATATTAGGTAATTGGAGCCAGCATAAAACTTGAAGACCCGTAAGACAAACTATAGCATGCCTTCTGATGCGGATTGATTTTTTGGCGATGGCGGAAAATAATAAAATTTTGTTGGTGGATTTTCGGTAGAAGAAATTGGAGGGGTTGAGGAGAGAAGCACGCCGGTTGCGCGAGATTCGAGGAGGAAGAACGCTAAGATCACGTGCGAGAGAGAGGGAGGGAGATAGGGAATAAATCTCAATTTTATAAATATTGAACGGACTATAATAATAGCCCCATCATCCCTTTATATAGGAGGGGTGAGATTACAAAAATAGAATTCAAATTCAAATTGAACTAATTATCCTAAATTGATTCTAACCGACTAACCGACTAATTTGAAATTCAAATCGTTAACTAATTAATTGAGATCACAGGTGATCTCGTTTATTTAATTAAAATTGCGACAACTCAAATAAACGTAAATAAAATTAATGGCTAAAAATTAGATTAATGCAGCCCTATATTTCTGTTCCACGCTGCATCAACTCTCCTCCGCTTTTAAAAATTCGTCTCCCGACGAATTGTTGGATATGCAGGCTTGGAGGCTGATAATTTCGAATCAGCGTTCTCTGCCATCCCATGGAAGAATTGGTGTGGAGCGAATGGCAGGATCCATACATGCGCGGTGCGGGCGTTGGCAACATGGATTTCTTGGTGGAAGAGCAGGTGTGGCGCATAGGTGGGCGTCCATCCAGATTTCGCCCCGTTGACGTGGTGCTCGAAGAATTGATGGGGCATCTTCATTTCGAGCAAAAGTCATAGAGAATGAATGGCACAACTCTAAAATGAGAGGAGATGTAGGTAATGTCATAACCCACAGGGTCCTTTTATAGGCAAATCCCACATCCCTAGTCCTATTTGGAGAATATAGTTGCCTTAAATTATTGCTCTCAGCATCTTTCTTCAAATAATCTCGCTCCAGGGGGTAAAAGAGCAAATTTTCCACCTCTTTACTTGAAGAGAACAGTTTATTGTAATTTTGAGAAGATGTTGTACCTCTCCAGATATTCTCAGCAAATAATAGCAGCTTAGATTCTTCTAAGGCTAATCTGGGATATCTTCTTGAAAGGGCAGGGGCATGTTGATAGCTTTCTGAGATATCCCGGGCCTTTCGCAAATTATTTGAAATGTCGATGTACCAAAGAATTTGGAAACATTTTGTTTCTGGAGCCTCTATGAGACTACTAACGTGGACATGACTATAAATTTTCCCATTATCTGATATGCACATAATTGGTTTTCCAGAGACAGCCATAGGATGTTTCCAGCTGGCAGACCAATAATCCTTGGACTTTCTTGTTATTTCCCCTTTGAGAATCACGTGCCCCTTCAAGGAAACACCGCAAGTGTTTCGGGAAAGAAGCAACGGTATGAATTTCTCCCAAAATCTCGTAGTTAATTGGCAACGACGATTTTGAATCAGAAAGGAGGAAGACCTTGAATAACGATAATCATAGTAGCTGCAACTTCTCCAAGTTTGGAGGACCCGACAACACCACTCGAGTCGACTATGGCGGTGTCGGACTAGGTATTGGGGATAGTTGGAGATCTCATGCAAACGGAGCCTTCCTTTGGACATCGTCGACTTGACAACAACACTCGACTCGCGTTGCAACATGGCTCGACGACGTTGATGTCATGGTTTGTTTTGATGTCGAGGCACTTGGAGGTTAGGGTTCCGTTTGGGAGGTGGGGGTGGGGGTTTTGCTGCTAGGGAAGGGACTAATGCAAACGAGGGTGAGATTTTGACCGCATGTGATGGTGCACGTTGCAGTGGTAGTGATGTCAGAGAGGGTGTTTGTGGCAGCGGGGGCAGGTAGGGTTCCAAGATTGGAGTCAACAGAGGTGCAGGGGCTAGAAGCATCAAGTTTGGTGGTGGATTTGGTGGGGCTGGGTTGGGTGTTGGGGCAGCGGAAGGGGCCTGTAGGGAAGGCATCGGGGAACTGGCTACGGTGGTTTGGACGCGGCGAATAGGGATTGTAGGGAAGGCGTCAGCGTTGGGACTGTCAGGGACTGCGGCCGAGGGGATGAAGGTCGAAGGAGGTTGCGAGGAGGGCAGGATGAATACCTGGCAAGCCTTGGGCAGCAACGAGACGGTCGAAGGTGGTGAACTAGCAGATTCCGAAGGTGGTGGCTGATCGGGAATGACCTGGACAGCAGCTTCTTCCATACGATCTTCATCAAACACGGGTACCAAATCTTCCTTTTCTTCTTGTACAACCATTGTACCACATAAATCTTCATCTTGAATAAAAATACCTTCATATTCTTGATCGAAATCGTGTTGAACAGCAGGTATAGTGTTCTGATTTTTGCCGTTCATGAGCGATTCTTCCTCGATTTGCGCGTCTAACCATGCTTGCACCTTGATGCATGATATAAGTCGCTGTTGGAACTTCTGCGAACCATGAGATAGGCGGCTGAGATCAAACTTCAAACGTCAATATGTAACAAGATCAGCGAATCGTAGGAACGATTCGGTTTCCATGCTCTGATACCAAATGATGCGAATTGATTTTTTGGCGATGGCGGAAAATAATAAAATTTTGTTGGTGGATTTTCGGTAGAAGAAATTGGAGGGGTTGAGGAGAGAAGCACGCCGGTTGCGCGAGATTCGAGGAGGAAGAACACGAAGATCACGTGGGAGAGAGAGAGGGAGATAGAGAATAAATCTCAATTTTATAAATACTGAACTGACTATAACAATAGCCCCACCATCCCTTTATATAGGAGGGATGAGATTACAAAAATAGAATTCAAATTCAAATTGAACTAATTATCCTAAATTGACTCTAACCGACTAATTTGAAATTCAAATCGTTAACTAATTAATTGAGATCAAAGGTGATCTCGTTTATTTAATTAAAATTGCGACAACTCAAATAAACGTAAATAAAATTAACGGCTAAAAATTAGATAAATGCAGCCCTATATTTCTGTTCCACGCTGCATCATCTTCCATACAGTAGGTAATTGGTTGCAAAATTCAATATATTGCATTGAAAAAAAATGGGTCAGTCAGCCATCATTGCATGTGTATCACTCACAGTAGCAAGCACCTCTTTACTTAAATGTAACAGCCCCATATAGGTAAGGCTAGGTTTTTTTCAGCAAGTCAAACCAAGCAATCTTATTTGTGATAGAATAGGATATGGCACTTCATCTCAAAGCCAACTAGGAAGAAATCGAATATTACCACCCCCACTTTACTTTTAATGTAGCCACCCTATATAGGCAAAGCAAGGTTTGTTTCAGCAAATCAAACAAAATGTTATCTAGGATGGAATGGAGTGTGGTCACTTCATCTCAAAGTCAACTGAGGTGAATTCTAATACCACAAAAAATGAAAAACATAAGGGTTGCCAACATGTTATCAAACAATAGAGCTTTTCTAGACCAGTGAAATGGCTTGACGATAAGGTCAGCGGAAAATGGAATCCCAGGCAGATGTAAGCAGATGGTAGACATATTAAAACTTGACAATGGGCACAAATACAATCAACAATACCATGCTTCGTGTGTTACAGAATGAATATGCTGAGAGGTTATGTATTTATTATTACCCCTTGAGAAGATTCCTGAATGCCAGAAGAGAATTGATCATGTCGGGAGGCTGAATTGGATTCCAGTTGTCTTGCAGATGATTCCTTTTGAGTTACCCAAGACCTCTCCTCTCCAGCAGATTGCACCTGTGGAGGCTGAGAACGCCAATTGCGATTGTCTGTCTCAGCATAGCGACTTTGCGTTTGGCTTTGGAGCTAAGAGGACAAAATCAAGGTTATGGCCCAAATAAATCAATATAAATAGTATAATAGTATGGCTACCATTTAACAAAGTCCGGAGAGAATTATATCGAAATACAAGAGAAAAAACCGCTCACATTAGCATCACTCCGGCCCCATGACACTTCACCACCACCAAACTCCAATTCAATCTCTCTTTTTATCTTCAATATTTCCTCGGGAACATCTATTCCCTGAAGGGAGAAACACCAGGTAAGAAGGGTAACAAAATTAGTCTTTATTTTATTTTTTTGAGAAAATAGTCTTAAATTTCAATAAACAGAAATTTTCAAATTAGCATAACAAGCACATAGTTGATATTTGACAAAAAGTAAATCAAGGCATTAGCTGTCCAGCGTGTCTTGCAGGGTTATAACTTTTAATAACACGAGCCTGTTAACAATTTGACAAAGCAAAAAGAGCAGTTTTAGTCTAATGCAATCAAGTCCGTCATTTTTCCATGTATTACAGGTAAAGTCGGATAGTCAATTACCATTACATTTCAAATCTGTATCAGGACTCTAATATCTCTCATTTTTCCATGTATTACAGGTAAAATCGGATAGTCAATTTCCATTACATTTCAAATCTGGATCAGGACACTGATACAGTTGATTATGGAAAACCAGACCACGAACAATGCAAACACATTATACACAGTTTTATGCCAAAACTGTGTATATAAAAAAACTGCCTGATTAAATAAGAAAAATATGATGCATTTTATAGAAAATGATAATGTGGAAGCGAAATCAGAGAAAGGGATAATGAACTATGAAGAACACACAGGTTTACATGGAACCTCCCTCCACAAGAAGCGGGAAAAAGCCACGGGAAAACCGGCTCAAAGGACTGATGTTATGCTAAACCCGCCCCCTCCCCCCCATGAATACATGTAGTGTGGGGCTTGTTATACAGCCCCGCCAATATGATCAAGTCCCACTCATACACGACCTGAGACTAAACACGAGTGGATGTGGTAATTGGATCAGGGATCCAATTACCCATCTAGAACGTGTACTCTAACACTACCCCTCAAGATAGATCATGCAATACTCAGCTTGAACAAATAGAAAGAAAGCACTCACTGACATGGCCTAAAAATTTCAGCAAAATTCGGTCGAATTTCTGTCGAATATTGATATCCAGTCAAAATCGAAATTCGACCGAAATGACCGAAATATGGGGGTCCTAGTACAAAAAATGATCGAATGACCGAAATTCCGGTCAAAATTCTACCGAAATTCTGTTTTGGTCGACACCGAAATGGTGACCGAAACCGACATTTAGGGCCTTGCTCACTGAATATCAACTCAACGCATAGTCGCATGGTTGCCTATTGGGGACGTTGCTTCTCATGTCATGCTGGTGAGAAACTAAAGGATTGGAGTATGAATTGGTGTGTGCCCTTTACCGTGTTTGTCAAAATCACCAAAACTGGAATGAGCCTCCTCCACAGAGAACTCTGCCAACATGTTCGATTTCAACACAACATGTGAATAACTTCTCCTCTCCGAAGGACCAAGTGTCACGGGAATATCTATACGAGGATCAGGGAAGCGGGTCACTCTCATAGGGACCGCTGAAGGATCTTGTACTGGAGTCTACGATCGCTGAAAAAATCATGGAAATATGTGTACCAAAGTTTATGATCACTTGAAAAAGTTGTGGGAGTATCCGTACCAGAGTTCACGATCGCTGGAGATGGATGTTGAACTTAGTCTCTCTAGAAAACTCAAATAAACTGGATCACTCGAACATGGAGCGCATCAAATGATGGTAGAATCTCAATCTAAACTGGAGAACTCTACACAATACTTCCCATTTCTCCCATACTTGTCCAGAAAAGATAACATCCACCAAGTTGGGAGAAGAAATGACGAGGGGAAAGCAAAAATAAGCAAAGTTCTTCTTTTTTGTTTTCATAAGCCGTCACTTTTCCCAACTTTTCTCCATATCCGTAATGTTGCCCTCTCTTTTCCCCCTTCAATAGACATTTTTTCTTTTATTGGTCCCTTCTCTATGCATTAGCAGAATGGGTCATTTTCCTCTCTTTTTCTCTTTGCAAACCCAACCCAATTTAGGCCTAAAGTATCACCCCTTCTTTTTATTCTCGCATACATCCCACTTATGCCCAATTAGCACCCCTTCCTTTCTTTTTTTGCTAAACTCCCTTCTCATTCTCTATTTTTCTTTAAAAAAGGAAGTGGTACCTTTCTATCCACACCCTAACTAGCATTCCCTTCGTGGAATCAATCACTGCAGTGAAGGAGTCACCGCCACCTAAAGATTGTGGTGTGATGTTGCTGACATGCGATCATGCACAAGAGGAGATGGCCTCATGCGCAGGGAAGAGGATGGTTGTTGGCGAGGGATGCTTTGCCAAAGATGCCCTCGAGTCCAGGAATAGGACTAGGGTTCCTGACCCCTGGATGCAACAATGGAGGGGCAACGATGGCAAGGATCCAATGTCACCAAAGTTCAGTGTAGATGAGTTCCAAGTGGAGCCTTGAGAGGGTGTCGTTTGGCATGGGTCAAATGATGAGTGCACAAGGCAACAAACTGGAGAAAGCGGCATGATCCCAAACAATTTTCTCGATCTTGTTGTGGCATGACTTGATGCCAACATGGAGATTGCATGCCGAAGATATGCGGGATGACATGATTTGAAATGAATATTGTGCAAAAAAGGCACGATATATGGTATTGACAATAACCTGATATTCAGAACATGTAACAAACTTTGCAGTTGGCATTGAGCGGGTTGATCTACATCTTGGACTTCGTAATGAAGAATTAGGATTTAATCAGAACACTAGAACAAACTTAGTGGAGCAAGTTTTTTGAAGTTGAACATCTCAATGAACATAATATATAGACACTCTTTAAATTTGGGTTTTTCATCCATTATATAACATGTGGCACGTTGAGGCTCTTCGTTACCTTTCTGCTTTGGCAATATTTTCAGCCCTCCAGACGACATGTGCCAAGATAGGGCTTTTCTTTCCCTTCCTGTTTTTGCAATTTTTTCACCCTCTGTATTAGTATTCCCTCTACTGTTATATTTGTCCTTCACCCTTTATGTGACACGTTGATGATGGGACTCTTTCCTTTCTTCTTTTCTATGTGCAATTTTCCCATCCATCTGTATTAGCATTCCCTTCCCTCCCCCCTACATGATCCGAATTGATGGGCAACTTATCGTACTCACCCTTTATGTGACACGATGATGGGCCGGTTTCCTTTCTTCTTTTCTAGTTGCAATTTTCCCATCCATCTATATTGGCATTCCCTTCCCTCCCCCGTACATGATCCGACTTGATGGGCAACTTATCGTACTAAGGACAACGTGAGATGCATTCCAACGGATCGTAGATTCACCATTCATTGATACGAGTCCAATGGAGATGTGTCCAAAAAATAATATTTTTTTCTAATCTTCTACTAATGTCCCAATCAAATTATGGTCTTGACACCTAAATTAGTGGATCCGAAGACCATGTGCTTCAATTTCGTTTCCGTTCTCTGCTCTTTATTTGGATTTACTATATTGTTATTATGCACATGCGTGATCAAGTAGTTTTAGATGATGACATCAATTATACATGTATACGTCCAAGTTCAAAATCTACGCATATGTGATGTGTGTATGAATGCATGCATGCTTATACATACCCAAGAATGATCGATGTTACATAGGGATGCAAGTGGATAGATATGGATACAGATATAGGTGTTATAATATCATTTTCCTTTTTAAAATCCCTATATGGATACGGAAAAGGATATCTTATGGATATTGGCAATTACCAACCATATCCAACTACAACATATTGTAGCTATCGTGACGATTATATAGCAACAATTATTTATATTCGTCATAACATATTGAAACTCATTAACATAGCAACGATTATATCTATCCGTCGCTAACTGTAATAGAAATCACGACGATCCCTTGCCTTTGTTGCTAAGTATCATAGAAATAGCGACGATTCTTTGTATTCATTGCTATTTTGATATAATAATGAATAAACCGTTGTTCAAACTTTCATAACTTTAGGTTTTATTGAATGAACAATTTGCACATTTTCCAAAAACCGTGATTATTACGGAAATTTATGTATTTGTTAAAAATTAACATAATTGTGCATTACTTAATTAACACGATTATTATAAAATCTAACTTTTTATTAAGTTATTATTACAACATTCAAACAAATCCGTTAAAAAACACGTTATTAACCAAGGAAAAATATATCTATCAAATAATTTGGTTTAAATAAAAAAGTATTTACATAATATTTTTTTGTTGAAAATATTTTATCGGAAAACTCTAATTACGAATATTCTGTTTCTTCAATTTACTCTTATTTATTTCAATCATTTCTTATTTACATGGACATTACAGCCTAACATTTTAATTTACATCTAATTACCATATTTTCCTTCCGCCGCGAAGAACAGGTTACATCATAGTAAAGACAAATATTCAAAAATAAAACCCCAAAATCGAGCCCACTCGCATGCCATGTTGAGAACGATAATGTGGAATCATAATTAGAGATAACCATGAAAAACACAGGTTTACGGGGAATCCTATTCCACAAGGAACGAGATGAAACCACGGGAGAACTACCTCAAAAGGCTAATGTTATATTAAACTATCTCTCCATGAATATAATTGGTGTGAGACTTCTTACGTAGGCCCACCAATATGAGAAATTCCCACCCGTACAAAATATGGACAAAACTCGAATGGATGTGGTAATTGGACACTAGAGGGATCGAATTTACCAATCTATGGACACATTCTCTAGGTAAAAGAAAATAAATATAAAAAAGGAAGAAAAAATCTACCTAGAAGATAATAGAAGATAAAACTAGTTGTATTAAAGGTTGCTAAATCATACTGAGATTCCTTCCAATACACTGGCTTGAAGGTCAAAGGAGTAGGACTACATGTGAGGTTAAGAAAGACCAACAAATCTTAAGAAAATAACATATTTACAACGTTCAGAAACTACAAGATAAATACCTACAATTATAAACAACACTATAAAAAGAAAGAGTGAAACCATGGTCAGAAATTCAGCCATGTACCATCCTTTGCAGCCAACAACGTATTTCCTAGCCAAAAATGAAAAATTTATTGGCACCTAAATCCAATCATATGCGTAAAAAAGCATACAAGATTTGCCTCACAGAAACCATGTTTAGATGTTAGTAAAGTTAATTCAAATAGTGGTAAAATCCAATGCTATGAATAAAAAAACATACGAGATTTGTCTTACAGAAACCATGTTTGGCTGTTAGTAAAGTTAATACCAATAGTTGTGGCCTCCAACAGATACTGGATGAAAATAACCTCTAACAATGTTCCCAATGTACAAAAATTCGTAGAGCTGCAACAATGCTCTCATTACATAGAGAACATAGAAGGTCGTATTGCCGATATATCGGCGATATATAGCCGATATATCGGTTTCGACAGGGAAGGGGTTTCGATATCACCCAGTATATCCTTTTACAAGGATATCGATGATATATCGCCGATATAACACCATATCGGTTCATATAGGTCAATGTTGACTGAATTTGGTATAAAAAAATCCTGGATATCGATCGATATCAATGATGTTTTGTTGATATCGCTATATATCAATGCTATTATTCATGCAAAGGACTAATTCCACTACTTATCTAGCTACACACAGTATTAAAGCACATATCAAGCTACACCTAGTATTAAAACACACAATGGTTTATATATATATATTAATTATTTCAGGTCGGGAGCACTGTCCCTGCACCCCCGCAAGGGGGGGCCAACCTGAGCCCCACAACCCCCCTAGGCTCGCTGACCGGGCAGCAAGCCCCCCGTACTGGCAGGGTTTGGTGTGACAGGAGGGTCCATAATTCTTCAACTTGGTGTGTATTTGCAAGTTATTTCATGTTGTAAGAACTTAAATGAAATCCATTTCCAATATGTATAAGTCAATTCTTCAAAATATATATATATAAGTCAAGAATCAACATTAATATCGATATGTTCGAAATGATCGATATATGCGATATAGGCTTCATAGATGATCGATATGTGTGATCTAAGAGTATATTTGTAAGTTATTTAGTGATTTAAGAACTTGGATGAACTCCATTTTCAATATATATAGGTCAACAACTAACAGTGCCGGCGATATGTTCGATATGACCGATATTTGCAATATAAGGATCATAGTCTTTACAAAATGATCTATATATGCCATTTAAGTGTATATTTGTAAGTTATTTAAAGTTATATGAATTTGAATGGAATCCATTTCCAAATTTCCAATATCTATAGGTCATGAATAAACATTAACAACGATATGTTTGATACGACCGATGTGTGTGATATATGGGCTATAAATGACCGATATGTGAGACATAAGTGTGTGTTTGTAGATTATTTGTTGTTTTAATATCTTGGATGATCTTAATTTTTGAAAAAAATGACAAAAAATGGTTTTTTGAGCCATTTCCGACATTTCCTCCGATATCGTCGATATATCGACAACATATCCCGATATATCCATATCCGGGCGGACCGAAATGATATCGATATCGATACGGCCTTCCTTGATAGAGAAACATGTTGTCTTTTTGGGTCAGAAACACCTTTTTAGGACAACTGAGTGGCCACAGGGGGTAATGATGTGATGCCATTTTGTACCTATTATTTAGATTCATTTTACTGGATGTCTACTAACCGTTAGTGGCAACATGAATTCCTAGTACCCAAACCTTTTTTTTTTTGCAAATCAAAGTCACAAAGAATTACTCATAAAAAAACTTATATTCAAGTTCTTACATGCAAATGCTATCAGTACAGAGCAGCCAGAAAGAAATGGATGCAAGGAGAGTAGGAGTTGAACATCAAGTAGTAAATATATTCAAAAACTAAACAAGGGAAACCATCAACTGCTTAGAAACCTGGGACTCAGATCGCAGTGCGTCAAGTATATTTGCAAGTAGATTATTTTTTATGCCCGTTATTTTCCCTGGGACTCAGATCTCTTTCCACACTTCTTGGGTCGTCCTTGCCCTCTCTTAGTTAGTTCAACAACCCAACACTTGCATCTCCTAACTGGTGCATCAGTTGATCGTTGCAAATGACCAAACCATCCTAAGAGGTTTTCTCGCGTCTTATCTTCGATCGGAGCTACACCAACCTTCTTTCTAATTGCATCATTCCGAATACGATCTTTGCATCATTCCGAATACGATCTTTACATGTATGTGTGCGTCCACACATCCATCTTAACATTTTCATTTCTGCTACAGCCATTTTCTGCACATGTCTATGGTTCACAGGCTAACATTCAGATCCATAGAGCATATCAGGTCTCACAGTTGCTTTGTAAAACGTTCCTTTAATTTTCAAAGGAATTTTCTTATCACATAGAACAACAGATGCTCCTCTCCACTTTAGCCAACTTGCATTTATTCTATTAATAACACCTCCATCAATTTCCCCATCATATTGCAAAATAGATTCCATATATCTAAAAGAATATCTCTTTCAAATGTTATCATCACCAATCTTTACAGATTCCTTCACCATTGCTTCCATCAAAGGTGCACTCCGTATATTCAGTCTTAGCCCTACTTATACGAAATCATTTAGTCTCCAATGCATGTCTCTAGACCTCAAACTTCTCATTTACTCCATCTCTAGTCTCGTCAATCAACACAATATCATCAGTAAATAGCATACACCAAGGTAACTCATCCTGAATGTGACGTGTCAACTCATCCAAAATCAAAGTAAAAAAAGAAATGGACACAAAGTTGAACCTTGATGTAAATCAATGTTGATGTCAAAATACTCATTCTTCCCAAACGGGATCCTTACACAGGATAAAGCCCTATCATACATATCCTTTATGAGGTTAATGTATAGGACATGTACTTGTCTCTTCTCCAAAACTCTCCACAATATCTCTCGTGAGACATAATCATAAACCTTCTCCAAATCAATAAATATCATATGGAGTTTCTTCCTTTTAGCTCTATAAATCTCCATTGTTCTCCTTAGCAAATGAATAGCTTTAATAGTTGATCGACTTGGCATGAATCCAAATTGATTTTCTTTTACTTTTGAAACTTGCCTCAACCTTCTTTCGATCACACGCTCCCAAATTTCATAGTGTGACTCATCAACTTGATATCTCTGTAATTTGAATAATTTTGAATGTCTCCTTTGTTCTTATAAAGAGGCACCACAATACTTCTCCTCCGATCTTCAGGCATTTTCTTGCTCTTGTAGATAAAATATGAAGATGATAATACTGTAATTATTACCATGTGATGGCTAATACATTGATTGCCATTTATAATTTTAAATAAAAATCCCACCTCCATCATCAAGAAATTCTAGTGGGACCCTCAAACCACTTAGTTCACCACTCGCTCCTTGCCTCTACCCAACCATTAAGGTCATCTTTAACATCTTGCCCTCTATTCTATATTGATATTTAGCACATAAAATAGGTTTATATTGATAAGATAAGTGCAATCCGGTACTAGTATATAGGATCAATATCTTCGATTGGTTTCAATGCCTTATTCCATTGGAATAACCTCCTAATGCAGTCCGATTACAGATCCATCATCATCAACATTATGAGATAAAATTAACTTATAATAGTAGAATTATATCACTAAAGTTAGAGTCCCCAAGTAAGTCTAATAAGTGGTTGCCCAACTCATGCCTCAAGTACCTCTCACTATTCAACCCATCCTTTCCTAGCGCAGGTTCTGGCTTTGAACCTTGCCTCTCGACAATTAACAACTTCCCTCGTGCCCTTATCCAAAAAGCAACAATAAGATAGGACCTTCTGGACATTTAAGCCAGCCATGGTTCTCCCACCTTTGCCAATGGCCATATAGTAAATAATGAAATAGTCACAACCACTCTCCTAAAACACCTACTCAACCCCATATCATTAACAACCAAGCTCACCTATCTTCTACCTTATTGTTCTATTTAAATCTTTTATCTACCCACTTCAATGGTCTAGCTGGTGGTAGTGCAGTGTGTCTACTACCCAAAAAACCATGATTCAAATCCCCCCTTGTAGATGTTGTGTTAGGAAGTCAACAACCATCGTAAAAATAATCGGATCTTTCAACATAGATTTGAGCAAGAATTTCACGAGTCACGACTTAAGGTGGAAAAAGTCTTTACCATTTATTTAAATTTTTATCTATAGAGCAGAGCAAAGGTATGGTTTAATTTCACGACTAATGTGCATATAGAAGATAAGAAAAGCACATACGACTATCTCTAATGAAAAATTTAAAATAAACTGCTTTACTTTTAATTATATAATAAAAAATGTTTATAATTTGCATGCATGGATGGATTCAATCAAGTATCACAATCCATTAAGATTTGATTGGATTAGATAAGGGTCAAACCGAAATCCAATCATGGGCACACCTAGCACATATTGCAAATCTCACTAAGCCCTCCCCAAGTTCTCTAATTATGAATTATCGACCAAATGATTATACCTTTTACATTTTTTAGAAAAATTGAATAAAGTATTTATTAATATAAATATACATAATATATATCTAACGTGCATTCACATCAGTAAGACTGCAGCACCAAACCTTCACAAAACCGCTCAAGACCATCTTTTTAATACAGAAGGATTAAACAATGGAAATCTAAAGGTATTGTTGAATTGTTATTGGAACAATCTATTATGTAGATTTGTGAATTCAAGATTCAATGCTAGATTAGGAACCATATCAAATTGGAGCAGACATCCAATCCATGTATGAGGTAACTAAAACATAGTCTTATCGCCTGCAAGGATCAAATATATATAATATTTTCCATAAGAAGACCTATTATAAAAGATTGAAAGTCAAAATTCACATAGAATCATCGGACTAGTAGTCTCCTAATCAATAGTATAGCCAATTTGAGTTGTAACGACAACTAACTTATTTAAAAAATCAGACTTTTCAATCAAATGCAATAACAGGATAAAAAAATCTCAAATAGAGTACCTCCCTAAGATGCAAAAGTTGATCTCGAGTATAACAAATTCGTTCATGGCCCTCAAATCGTGACTCCCCAGTCTTCAAAAGAAACGATAAAATAAAAAGTTAGAAAAGATAAAAATTGGAAACAACAATTGTATGCCATATCTAGAGAGGTAGGCTTTCTATTATATAAATGCAGGGCACCAATCACCATACATAGTCAAGTTGTAGTCTTGCAATGATGACTAAGAAAGTGAGATTCACATAGTGACAGCAATAGTTAAAATCATGACATATTCATTCAAAGTGATTGGTAAATTGCATGTCAAACATCACGATAAAGCACAAAGGCAACCCGAACATCAAGCATAGCATTTTCATTGCTTGTGATTAAAACGAGAATTCAGAAAATGCATCTGATTTGAAGAACATCAAAATCCTAGCAGTCAAACCTCAATAAACGTGAATTCAACCATATTGTCAGCTTGAGTAGAAAAAATCATCTTTATCATCAAATGAGGTGATCACATTCAATACAGCGCAAGAAAAATAGCGAACTTAGCAGACTCCGTTATCAAGAAAGTGTTACGAAATCATAACCCCCACAAGCACAAGCGTACCAAACACGAACTTCCAACATCGAAAGCCAACAACCCCTGACTCCATGTAAACATGCAGCACGTCCATAGAAGCAAACTCGCTCCCGACACCACTTGCCATAAACTCTAAACAAAATCCAAAAACGAAAACTCAACTACCACCACCACCAAAAAAGATGCCAGCTTTACCCACTTCCTCCGCCGCGCAAACCTGAACCCCCCGAATCCCCGCAAAACAATTGCGACCCAGAAGGAAACTGGCCGAGTAAAGCCAGCCGGCGCCTTCAAAATGCAAACTTGATGGCAGACGGCACGAAAAGAACGGGAAAACGGCCAGGAAACGATCCGAAAAACGGCACAAGATCAAGAAACCGCAGATCCAAGGATGGGAAACGGAGAACGGCGATGGATTACCTTGCCGGATGCGCCGAAAGTTCGCAGGGTCTGCCCATCGGATGGCGCAGAGGAGATCCCGAAGGCAGCGGCGTCGAAGCGAGGAGCAAGGAGTCTGCTGGCTCGGTTGCCGCCTCCACCACCTGGTCTCAAGCTAATCACCGTCTGATCCGCCTGCATAACTCAACCAGATCCAATCTCTGCCGTTGGCTTGCGAGAACGGTGAAACGAGAGAGCGAGAGGGGGGCGACGAGGCGTGGAGATGGGGGTACGTCGTGAGAGAGATATAGATAATATGGAGAAAGAGGCGAAGGGGATCAGAGTTGGGAGGGGAAGAGAAGGAGCCTCTCCTCTATCCCGCGGCGGTGGAGAGGAGAGGGGAGGGGAAAGGACACGAGGGCTGAGGTGAGGTGAGGAAAGGAAACCCTTTTTATTTATTGTTTTTTTATTGGTTGGGGAAATATAGGAAAGATGCATGAAGAAAATAAATAAGCAACACCAAACAAATAAAATTGAACATGATCAAAAATAATTAAAGCATACACACATGGACCCTCCTTGGAGAATATTTCTCCTTAGCTTTATTAGAGCATTTTGTGTGACATATAGCCTTAAATATCACATCATATCGGAGATATATCCTCACTATATTATTATCATCCAGTTGAGAAAATCGAAAGAGGACTCTATATCTTTTTCTCAATTGTCAGTGACATATCGTCGATATGTCACTGACAATTGAGAAAAAGATATATTGTTCTTCCCTTATTTTGACATTCATCTAAGATTTTACTACCAATGGCATTGTTTAGTAATTGTGGGGATATTTGGAGAATTTGAAAGCTTCTCTCTTACCGATTAAAATGCACGTATACTTTACTACATGATTGTTATAAGGTCAGTGACAATATAGCATTTTCCCTTCACTTTTGTCAAAAAGTAATTTATGAAAATTGAAGATTAAAGCCTTTAATCTTGGTATATTTTTGAAGAATTCTTATATTATTAATATTATGCAAATGTTATTCATTACAATTGTTCACTTAAAGTTTTATATGTCAAGTCTAGTGTTGTTATATTGACATTGGATCCATATTTTGTTATATTAAAACTATATTGTATATATTTTGGGTGGAGTTTTATTATGTAATTATAATTCCATAGTAATAATGTCATTTTGATTTATTTTTTGACATCATTGTATGTTGTATTTGTCCATCACATTCATGTTGAGGTGCAAATATGATGGTTTTGGTTCATACTCTGCATGCAAGAGTCAGAGAAGGGATTGATGGAAGTATACTATTAAAGTTGATGATCGGAAGACAAGTCCTCGATGTGAATCTTGTGGAAGGATAATCGGAGGAGATGGAATCGTAGAACTAAACATTCTCTTAGTGATTACAAGAACGTGGTCAAATGCCCACATTCCTAGGAGAGGTTAGAGATGACGGCTAACCTATAACGAGACACTAAGAAGAAGACGGAAAGTGCCGAACGAGATGAGTAATTCAAGAAATCCAATAAAATATCACATTTTTGTATTTTATGATTTTTTGTATTTTACTTTCATTTTAAATAGTGGATTAATTTATATACAATATATACATAATTAATCTGTTTTTAATTTTTTGTAAGTTAAAATAAATCAAGAAAGATAAAATAGTACAAAATATACAATGTTTGATTCTAGTATTTTCTCTTAATTTTCTGATTGTTATGGAATTTAATTCTTTTTAGGTTAGTTAATTGGTAAAAGAAAATATTGGAGAAAAAATCAGATTAAAATATTTAATTTTTGTACATAAAATAATAGGCTTAATCAAGATCAAAAACATAATTATTTAATTGTAGATTTTAACCCTAATTTAGCACGATTAGTGAATATTAATTAACATGATTTACATATTTTTAATTAGTGAATTATTAAGGAGACTCTACTAAAATCATCATATAAAGTAAATGAATCATGGATTCATCACACTCATATACTTAGATCTTTGATTGTCCCAAAATATTTTCTAGTGAGTTAGAAAGTTGAATACCTAACCGTGTTAGTGTAAATTCAAGACGTTTCTCATTAAGAAACCTAGGTTTAATGGTTCTAAAATCAAAAGTTGAACCAAGCTCTAATCAAAAGGAATACAACTTCTCTAATCATCATATTCTTTGTTTATACATATAGTATAAGAGATATGACATTTAATGTGTAGTATAATCATGAGAGTTAAGTTGAAACTTCAACCAAAGTCCTGATCCAAGAGACTCTCCTCAAGAACTAACTCTCAACACTATGGAATAAATCAATTATTGTATTAAATATGTCCTCTCAATAGTTCGTCAGACTTGAAAATGTAGATGAAAGGTCAATTGATAGATAGCTTAGGTTTGTGTCTTTCATTCTCTCCCTTTTATTGGAATAAGGATAATCTTGAATGCCTTATTACTCAACAATACATTTTTGGTTGTTGACCAATGCTTTTGTCAAAAGTTGTTGAGTCGTCTGTACTTGTTTTCTTGGGAGTACACGGGGGTGTGTCTTCTTTAACTATCTAATATACTTAAACCCATACTTGTTCGCTTATGATGTAGAGCCCTTTTTGAGGTACTGGCCCGACTCTTTGATCCTAATTAGCTTTGGTCCAAGAGGACACTTTGAAGTGGTTGGGAGCACTTGCCTTTGATTGAAGCTCTTTGATATTGACTTGTAGTGGAGAGAACTTTTCTTTCAACGTTTCTTCCTTTTCTTTTCTTTTTGGTTAGATCCACTACTTTTACCAAGAGTTAACGTATATTGATCAATAAAAATTTAGTTTCATCACACCCTGGCACATAGGTCATATCAAAATATAGCATAAGAACTTGTTCTTATACTGGTGAGGGTTTGATGACACTCAGGTTTCATGGAACCTTCATTGACTTTATCCCATCTTTGAGCATCATTAAATAAGGTCTAGACTCAAATCTCCATTCTCAATCCCTTAAGTGAAGTCTTAACTCATCTCATCATTCATGCATTTGTGCAAGTGATGTGATGATCTTATTCTTAAAGGTAGAGATTGAGCACGCAATATAGCACTCATATCTTTCAAACTTAAGGAAGTGTGGATTATTAAGTCTCAAACCCTATTGACTAAGGCCAGTTAACTCTAAATTAAAGGACCTTAAAAACCTGAGTTTCTTTCATCCCTCAAGTCTTGAGTGACAATGAAAATATTAGGGATAAAACCTTAAGTTAGTTTTTTTATTTTTTTAAGCATCTTATACCCCCTAATTTTGTAAAATGTTTTGAAAGCATGTATTGTTTACACAAAGAATTTATGAGTAGTTAGTACACACAACTTATACCCATATACCCAATTTTGATGAAAACTATGACAGTACGTACATCCCCTATACTTAGCTTGTTCTATGCCCTCATGGCACAAAGTGAAATCCAGACATAGCTCGTACCCAGCATAAATGAGTGAAAAGAAAATGAAGTCAAATCCCCCCTATACTTAGGCTTTTGAAGGTGTAGTAGAAGAACAAGAAATGGGGTGGTCGAGGGTGAGAAGAAAAAAATCAAAAATCAAAAAGAAAGATTGAAAAGAAAGAGTAAATGAAGTCAAATCAAAAAATTATCAACACAAAAGTTACCCGTCTTGACGAGATCTACACTTTTGTGAAGGACCAAAAATTAAAAGAGGTCATATGTACAATAAAAAAATTTTTGGAGGTATTCTATAGAGAATAAAATACTGTATTTTTACATTTGTGATTTTTGTGTTTTACTTTAATTTTTAATTAGTAGATTAATTTATATACAATATATGCATAACTAATCTATTTTTTATGGATTTTTTGTAGGTTAAAATAAAATCAAGAAAATAAAATGTTATAAATATATATTTTTTTAATATTTTCTCTTGATTTTCTGATTTTTATGGATTTTAATTCTTTATGACAAAGTATTTTAATTAATAAAAAATATTAAAGAAAGAATTAGGTTAAAATAAATAGCTTTTGTGCATAAAATAATGGGCTTAATCAAGATCAAAAACACAAATGATTTAATTATAGATTTTAACCCTAATTTTAGCACAATTAATAAATGTTAATTAACACGATTTAAGGATTTTAATTAATAAATTATTTTGAGATTATGGAAACATCATCATATTAAGTAGATGAATCTTGGATTCATCATCGGTGAGCCATCGCAAGGACCTTAATCAGCTAGTCAGCCAACCAATAGTAGTAGGTTATAATATATTGTAGTTAGTAGTTCTTTAGTGCCTTTTTCTTTCAGTTTGATGCAAATGTAAAATAATAGGACGAGACATGTTTTCTATATAATCATTATTTTGTGAATGGAAAACTATGAGATCATTTCTCTATGTAACATTTTATTGCAGACTGTTTCTGAATGTTAGATGTTATTGTTGGATAAACTATCATTGAGTAATCATATCTGGTAAATGGGAGGATTCGACGATCCAGAACTGGAGTCGTGACAATTATTTCCACAATAAAATATAAAAGATGGCATCAACAATTTTAGAACTTTGCTTCTTTCTTATGTTATGGGTTTAAAGTTCATTCTTTTATGTTCAGGGTTTAAAAATCTAAGCGTGGCATCCCCACATTTTAAATATTTTAAGTTTTGTTTTTTACTTCTCCACAATTCAAACAGAAATTGTTCATCATGTATGGGAGGAATCCTATTTAGAAAACGAGAAGTCGTATTCAAAACCTTCCCCCTATATAGGTCGAAGTCATAACTTAGTAGAAGTGAGATGATCGTGTCTATTGAAGTCCTGTTTTTTTTGTTTTGCTCTCCATATTTGATTGCAGTGAATATGATATGGTACCTCATAAACAATACAAAAGAACTTGCATTTTTCATCAAATATGTTAGATGTATTTCCACAAAACTATCTGAATTTGTTTGTACACGTTTCATCCTATCCCCTATTTGATTGCATTTGAATACTTTATTTGTATGTGTTTCAACCAAATTTATAAATATAAGAAATTTATCTACGCCTTCATCTTTGCTTTTCATCAAATAAGCACAACAATATCTACTACTATTATCTATGAATTTGATAAAAATAATTCTTATTGCAATGATCAATATACCATTAAACTTAGTTATCTATGCACGCATGATTTAAAATCTTTATTTCCTAAAAATTTTGGATAGGTTTTTTTTAGGTTATCTGGCTTGCGCACATTTCGCATTTTTGAAATCTATCTATGATGTATTCGAGTATATTACTTCTAATTTCATCTCTCTCTTAATTAACTTTTAATTCCCATGTCCAATCGACATGCTACAGAATAATAATTCTATAATAATTATCAAATGAGAAAAAGAGGCAATGTTTACTACCTCATATCTCATTCTAATCAATAAATCGATATCCTCCAAATAACCTTATCCATAAAGACACTTTTTCTAAGTATTACCGAATTTATCCAAAGGAGGATCTTAGCCGCCTCGTTGTGAACCTAACACTCTTTGGTTACGAAGTTGCTCCCCATTTTTACAATCACACTATTGCAGGTCTCATAAGAAGAAAAGATGGACATTCTAGAACATATATGTACATTGGATCATGTACACAGGAGCCACTTACATGGATCAAGAATAAGTTATAATCCAAGTTTTAATGAGGCATACCGTTTGCTAGGTCCGATCCTCTCAGTGATTGGAGGTCCCTTCTTATGTTGAACTTTTAGGACGAACAATCATTCTTCCAATGTCCAACCTAAGTACAATACCAACATAGATTTTGCCTACAAGGATCACGTGTTATCCTTTCATGTATTCCTTTTAAGGATGAACAATCATTTTAAGAACGAACAATCCTTCGTCTAATGTTCAACCTAAATATAATACCAACATAGATTTTGCCTACAAGGATCAAGAGTTACCTTTTTCATATTTTCCTTTTAAAGATGAACAATCCTTTTAAGAACGAACAATCCTTCTTCCAATATCTAACCTAAATACAATACCAACGTAGATTTTGCCTACGAGGATCATGAGTTGTTGTTTCATGTTTTTCTCATTGGTAAATGCCACCATCAAGTCACCTATTGAAAATTCCCCCTTCTAATATTTGAGGATCATATCGAAGTCTTCCTGTGACTTTGTACTTTTTTTTATAATTGACATTGTCTGAAACTTATATAGAACTTCCAATTCTGCCTTCACCAAACCATTAAGCATGAGTAAAATTTATGCATATGTTTATAAATAGATCTCCATGGACCATAAAAAAATTTAAGAACTTCACAACAGAGGATGTTTCAATATAGAAATCTTCGATATTTTGTTTTTTTCTTGACTTCATCATATAACCGTTTCATAGTCTGCATGAACAAAAACTATACATAAACAAAGTATTGGATCAACAAAACACATCACTACCAACACTACAGTGTGCATCTTTTGACTTCGGATTTTTTCAAGGAATCGACCATTCGATCGATATAAACATAGTATCCAACATCATTCTAAATTATATCCAAATATCTTTTTCTAAGATGGTCAATTCCAGCATTAGGACCAAATAAATGAAACAATAATTATCCAGATTAAAGGATTAAATTTAACAAGATTGCATATTATAGCATAGATAATCAACCATATACATGTCCTAATCCAACTATGGGAATTTTGTTTTGATAATACAAGAACTGTAATTTTAACATGTGGTATGTATGGAGAAGAATAAAAGGATGGAAGAGCTTCTCTTATTCAAGAAGTCTAGGGATCCTTATATGGGACAAAATCCTAAAGAGCTCAAAAGAGAAAATACATAAATATCCCTAACAGGGTTACAAGAATAAACTCCAGACTAATAGAATATTCTCTTCACATATATACTCGCAACATAGAATATTCTCTTAACATATACACTCCCAACACTCCCCCTCAAGTTGGAGCATATTTGTCAGTCATGCCCAACTTGAAAATAATCTAGGAGAGTCGCTTCTTGGGGAGTGCCTTTGTGAAGACATCTGCAAGTTGAAGGTCAGTATTGATGTGAGGAGTAGTAATTTTTCCAATCCTGACAACAGCATGAATAAAATGGCAGTCAATCTCTATATGTTTGGTTCGCCTATGGAATACCGGATTCGTGGCAATATATGTAGCAGATTTGTTGTCACAATATAGTGGAATAGAAGTATTGAGAACAATACCAAGTTCTTGCAGAAAAGTTAATAGCCGCATGATTTCGCAAGTACCTTGAGCCATCGTCCTATACTTGGCTTCCGCGTTGTATCTAGATACAACATTTCGTTTTTTGCTTCTCCAAGTAACAAGATTTCCTCCAACCATCATAGCATAACATGTGGTGGAGCGTTGATCCTCTGGTGAGCTTGCATAGTCTGCATCAGCATATGCAATAACATCAGTGTACCCATTTGCCTCATAGAAAAGGCCACTTCCTGTTGATTCCTTCATGTATCGTAGAATCTAAAGAACATCCTGCCAGTGACTGTAACAAGGTCACTCCATGTGTTGACTAGCTCTTGTCACTGCATTGGAAATATCTGGTCTGGTGACAGTAATGTAAAGAAGTTTGCCAACCAGGCTCCTATATCGAGTAACATCTTCGAAGCAGTGTCTTAAAAATCGGACTGGACATGCCGATTCGATCGATCCTACCAGTGAACCGAGCCTGGACCGATCCGGTTAACTGGTTTATGCCGGCTCGATTCGATTATTCAAATTTTAATTAACCCGATCAGTTCAACTTATTTTGACTTGATTAACCAGGTTCAACCGAAGTTGAGTTGCATTTAATTTTTAAATTACTTAAAAATATTACTGGTAGTGGTAGTTGAACCCATGACCTTTGGTTACCTATTTCAAACTTCTAACCAACTACACTAACACAACTTTTTTCATATATTGGGTTTTAAATATAATTAAACTATTATCATGTTATAGAGCACCTAGTCCAAATAATATATGTGTATGTGTGATATGTATGATATTTGATGGTGTATAAGAAAAATACTTTATATATAGTGTGAAGTATATACATTATCTATGTATTTTATTTATATTTCAAATATATTAAGTGTATATTATATGTATATTATTTCATTTCGATTTGATTAGTCGGTTCAATCACTTTTTTTCACTGCTCCGGTTTAATCCGATTTTAAATAATAGTGACGTCATCATCCAGCTGAATCGGTTTGATTATATGGTTCAACCCGATCCAACTATTTCGGTAAGGTTTCCGGTTCGGTGTCCGGTTCGATTTCAAAAATATTGCCTAGAAGATAGGATCAAAGGATGTGAAGTATTTCTTAGGATTTGTCGAAATACCAGCAGTCTTGCATCCAAGTAATCTGATTTCCGTAAGAATGTCCAGACAGTATTTTCACTGTGAGAGATGAAGACCCTATGCAGTGCCTAGTACTTCAATGCCCAAAAAATATCGTTGTGAACCAAGATCCTTGGTAACAAATACCTCTTTTGGAAGAAGGTCTTTGTCTCTACTATCCATTTATCATCATCACATGTGATAACTATATCATCCACATATACTACAAGAATAACAGTACCAGTTGTTCGTTTTCTGACAAACATAGAATAATCGAAGGTTGTTCTCTGGAAGCCAAGAGTGTTGATCTCTGTAGAAAGTCTGTCGAGCCATGTCCTTGGTCTCTACTTTAGGCCATATATTGCTGCGCGAAGTCGACATACACACTCCCCCTCGACTTCATACCCTGGAGATTGCATCATATACACTTCTTCGTCAAGATCGCCATACAAGAATGCATTTTTCACATCGAACTGAAAGATATACCATGCCTTAATAGCTGTGACAAAATGGATAGTCCTTATTGACCCCATACGCGCAACCGGTGAGAATGTCTCAAAGTAATCCACTCCATATGTCTATGTGAAACCCTTTGCCACAAGACGAGCTTTTAACTTGTCAATCGACCCGTTTGGTGATTGTTTGGTCATGAAGACCCATCTACATGTCACAGGTTTAGTCCCTTTGGGATATTGCACTAGATACCATGTTCTCCCGAAAATAAGAGCATCCATCTCGTCATCCATTGACTTTCGCCATCGTAAATCCTGCAAAACACTGTGGTGGTCTTTTGGAATAAAAATGATCATGAGATCATATGTATATCTTCTATCAGTGATTAATAAACTAGTAGTAAAAGTGAAATGATACATAAGATGAAGTGTGCACTGCCTCTTAGTTCTGTGAGAGCAATGGGAAGCTCCTCATGATCATTCGGAACAGCAATGGAGGGGACACTTGAAGTAGGCATATCATCCTGCAATAAAGAAATAGGTAATGACACATCTGGTGATTGTGATTTTTGTTGTCGTGTATAGGCAGTGATGGAGGTGGGAGTTCAAGAGGAATATCGATGACAGATTGTGTGAAGAAGTTGGTTTGCCCAAAAAAGGTTACATTTGCAGATATATAATAGCAACGTCTAATTAGGTCATAACACTTGTAACCTTTTTGAGTATGAGAATTACCAAGGAAAACACATTTAATAGCACGAGGAGAGAGTTTGTCCGTGGTGTGAAAGCTATGAACAAATGCAATACATCCAAAAATTCGTAAGGATGGAAAAGATAACTCACGTAGAGCAAAGAGAATGGAGTGGATCCATTTAAGGATGGAGATGGAACCCTGTTGACAAGATGGACATCGATCAAAACAGCATCCCCCCCAATAGGTTTTGGGTACTTTCATCTGGGTGAGAGGAGGGATCATGCTATATTTAGAAGATGTTGGAGTTTCCTTTCGGCTACCCCATTTTGTTGTGAAGTATAAGGACATGATGTTTGGTGAATGGTGCCCTCGGATGCAAAGAAGTTGGTTAGATCATGTGGAGTGAATTCCAAAGTGTTATATGTGCGAAAAGTTTGAACGCCGAAGGAAAAAATATTTTTGACATAATGGAATAGAGTCTTATTAATATTGTTAATCTCTTATCGTTCTTTTGACAGATAGACCCAAGATGATCGATTGTAGTCATCGACAAAAACAACAAAGTGACCAAACAAGGTTCTCGAATATCACAATGGACTAACGAAAAAGGAACTTCGCGGTGAGGTTCAGAACGAACATGGAAGGACGCTCGATGATGTTTCCCGAACTGACACGCCTTGCACTCAAAGAGCTTGAGCGTAGAAAGCTCGAGGAACGTTAAAGAGAGAGCTTTGGCGGATGGATGACCGAGACAAAGATGCTAAAGAAAGGTATCAATGGATATAGATGCAAAGCCAGCAAAACCAGAATCAGAGGGGGTGTCAAGATAATATAGGCCGTTCTTCTAATGCCCCCCACCAAAAATATGTTTCAATCGGATGTACTAAAAATAACAGCAGAACTCATAAAAAATCACACGACAGTTAAGTTCCTGGCATAACTTGTGAACTAAAAAAATACTAAGTGGAAAATCAGGAGCACAATGCACATCAGTAAGTTGAAGTTTGAACGAAAACTCCATACTCCCCACAGTAATGATAGGGGAATATGCTCCATTAGCAACCCGAACAGTCCTCACAACGGAAGACAGATGTGCAGAGGTAAGATGACTACATTCTCTCATTAGATGAGTAGAGGCATCAGAGTCAATGATCCATGCATGGCTGGATGCAGAGGCAACATTGGCAAGTGTACCTGAATAGTGGCTAGACTCACAATAGGAGCAGAGGTGCTAGTGTTACTGACATAATTCTGTAACAACTGACGTAGATGAGCATACTCAGATGCAATGAAGGATGTATGACTATCACTAGACAGTTGTTTTGTCGAGGTATTTGTATTATCATATGGGCCTTCATATGAGGTAGCCTCATAGGCGCCATTGGCATTAGTAGGCATGTCAAACTTTGCCCAATGACATTCACATGGATGATTCCAACGTCCGCAATGAGTGCATGCTGGATAACGGGCGGTGGCAAGATCCCTCATTCTCCAGCCTCACGGCCACGACCACAACCAAAGTCATGACTGCATCATCCTAGGTATTTGGGTCATCCTCGAGCAAAATGAGCAGTAATCTCTATAGATAGCTGAGGAGAGGGAGAATCAAGTTCCTGTAGTCGACCATATATGGTCTTAAGAGCGGGGAGCATAGCATCAGTCGAAAATTGGTTCTTCAGAGTCTTGTATCGCGAATGGAGTCCTGATAAGAAGTGTTATACTTGCCATTCTGTTTGTTCTCCCATTTGTTCGTCACAACAGGCATGCTGAAAAATAAGGAGTTCCTCAAACAACCTGTAAGGAGTCTATAGTACTCGATCAATGATGTGTCGCCCTAATTTGCTAACCAAATCCGTGTATAGATGCTTGAGAATCTGGGCTTGGCCGCCTTTTGGGAGTAGGTATTTTCAAGACTCTCCCACATTGCCTTAACAGTCTCCTTGTAAAGAAGATTGGACGATATATTCGGATCAACACTATTGGTCATCCATGTAATCACTTGGCAATTGTTTATGAACCACGTATCATAGTCCTTTTCTGTCTTCTTATGCGAATCTTTAGTAAGAACATAGTTTTTCGCTGACCATCAACAAATACTATGAAGGATCGAGACAGTTCTCGGAATACTTGAGTTTGATAGAAGTGTCATGAACCATTAAAGAAGAAGTTGGGTCAAGGGCTTGGGTTCTGCAGATGCCATGGTTGTCGTAAAGGTCAACGGAAAAGTGACCTAAATAATCCTTGTTGTCTTAAGTATCATATGCACCTAGCAATACATCGAATAGAATCCTGGTTGGTCGTCAAGACCACAAGACCACAAGGAGCAACACAACTCAACGCAGTGCAGGAAGCGCTACAAGAGAGTAACATGTGATGGGCTGGGTTGCTGGGGCAGTGCAGGACCCATGGAGCCGCAGAGCGCAGAGCTGCTAGCATGACAGCGTAGAGCACAAGACCCCTGGGACCCCTAGGGCGGTCTGGAACTGCTGCAGTGGCGTAGGACTTCTGGAGCAACAATGCAGCATGGCTTCTTTAATGTAGGACATTAGGTGCAAGGTCGCAGGCACTGGTGCAGGGACGCATGTGTGGGGCCTCAAGCACGGGTGCAGAGCTAAAGGCACAAGACCTTAAGCGTAGGCACAGAACTTCAGGCGGGGTCGCAGTCGTGAGGCACGAGCAAGGGTGCAGGGCCTCAGGTGCGACGAGGCACGTGTACAAGGCCCTAGGCACGAAAATGCAAGGTTGCAGGCGCAAGCGTGAGGTCTCTGAAAGCACGAGGCGTAGAGCTACTAGGGCAACCACGGGCCACAATTGCCTAGCTTGCGACGACCTAAGGCTGCAAACAACGCGAGACCGCAAGGGCAATCAAGAACTGCTGCTATGACGCGATGCAAGGCCGTAGAGAGGTTCATGGTTGATGGTAGCGATGGGATTAGATCAAATCACCGATCTAAGACCGTTACTCTGGTACCATGGGGAGAAAAATGAAAAGATGAAAGAGCTTGTCTTATTCAAGAGATCTAAGAGTTGTTATATAGGACAAAATCTTATAGAGCTCGAAGGAGAAAATACATTTACAAGAATATAGTCCTTGACACAAAATATTCTCTTAACATACATACTCGCAACATAAAATATTCTCTTAACATATATACTCCCAACAGTATGATTTAAAGCAACATCTAAAATAAGAAAATAAATAAACCACTGAACAAAAGGAAATTGAATTAAGATCAAGGATTGCCGAAGCACCCATAAAAGACTACTCTTAGAAAGATATCAATAATACTTTACTATTGCATTGAATCTGCTGATTGGCCCTATCATCCCAGAAAACACTTCAAAGAAAAACTGAGAATAGAAATTTCTTCGATGGACGAAAAATCAAGAATGCATAGTCAAACTCCAGGTCATCTGGATGGATTGAAATAGATGTCGTGGGAAGAACGATGGAGACTTTTCAATACGATCAAATAAAGAGCATCTGCTCGATTCCCAATATTCAGATTTCAAAGTCGAAACTGATACTCAAAACAACCTAATAACTATCTGATATTCAAATTTCACATACCCTCTTCAGCTTACTTATCCTATAAAAGCTTAAAAGGGAACTTGTATAAATCAACTAAAAGATTGGTTGATTAAAACTAAACAATATGATACATTTTTTACCCCTAAATCCCATACTTCAGACTAAAAATTCTTATTTACAGAGTAGCATCATAATCGATGATAATCGTCTTTTTAATTCCAATAATGCAATAATGCTGACCACTATATTCAATTCATGAAAATAGAGGCCAAACTTATCAAGGGTCGTATTTAGCTTGCTTCAAATTTTCAGCATCCATAAATTTAAACTGTCTGAAAACATCCAGTGATTCAACCAGCATTCAGGATCTGCCCATTTAAGTGGGAGGTTGTGTCAACAAGAACAGCTCTTTTAAGACTTGTGATCCTTCCCATTAGACTAGAGTTGGATTTGTCCACAATAATAAGAATCCTCTTGTTGTACCATACCCATAAGATGTAATCACAGGATCATGAACATCAACAAAAACAGCCAGAAGAGTTACCCCATAGTGGAGATACATGTAAAGCTAATGATCTAAGAGTTGCAAACATCAACGTTTTGGAAAAACAGAACGAGAATCATACTAAGTAATTCTCTCTTATTCAATAAAGTAAAAACTGAAACTGGTGTCAGACCGTTAATAACATATCCATCTCATCCAACAAAAAGAAGTCACCTTCCTCGATCAAGACCTAAACTCGACTAAGATGGGCTCGATCACAAGCAGAAGGAAGAGTCAATTAATTAAATACCGGACAGGTTCGTTTCTCAATTCTTCTTAGGAGAAAGCCTACCGCTCCTCCTCGGAGCAGCGACCACCTTCTCCTTCATTACCTCCTTTGACGCCACCACTGCAACTGGCAGCGGAGAAGCACTACCATCCGCAACCCTATCGAACTCGTCTCCAAGCTTCCTCACCCTCTTCTTCCTCTGCTGCTGCTCCTCAACTGAAGCCGGCAACACATCCTCCTCTTCGTCCTCGTACACCACCAGCTTCCGTGTCCGCCCGGATCTGCGGGGCCGACCTGCAGGTCTGCTGGGGATTGGCGTCGCAGTCTCTTCCTCATCTGAAGACGTTCCCGAATCGGCTATTTCTGGCTGCTGCTGCTCCTCATGGTTTTGGAGGATCTCTATCTTCTTCTCGTTATTGAGAAGGAGACGGCGGCGGCGTTCATGCTGAGCACGGAGGCGCTTGACGGAACCCTCGATGCGGCCTTGGAGGCGGCGGCGGAGGAAGGAGAGGCCGCCCATGGACCAGTGGGCGTCGTGGGCCCAGGAGAGGAGGGGGTCGAGGACGGGGAGAGGGGGGTCGACGCGGAGGCCACTGGAGTAGAAGCGGGGTCGGGGGAGGGCACTGCCGTAGAACTTGCCGGGACCGAGGGCAACGACCATCGTGTTGGGGGTTTGGGGAGAGAGGGCGTGGTTTTGGATGGGCGGGGGAGGGGGTTTTATGGAGGGGTGCGTCGCGGGGGGAACACGCGTGGGTGGGCGGGAAGTTGTGGCGGGAAACTTGGCGCCTCGGCGCGATCTGGCTGACGTGGCTTTCTATGGAATGCGCATGCGCTGGTGCCGTGCCTTGTAATTTCTCGCGCTTCGCGGCGGTTTCGAAGAGATAATATAAATTTCATAATTAATGGGAACAACGTTTCGAATAATCTTCACAGGAGATTTCAATGTTGAATTTTGTACATGTCTTTTCTATTTAAACATGTATTTCTTTTTATTGCTATGTTGTATTAAAAGAACAACATGGTCATATTATGATTGGAGGTTTAGTTGTTGATGAACTAAGTATTCCTCCATATAGAGGAATACCATTAGTATTTAATTCAACTACATGCGTCTTTAGAGATACGAGATTCGTAGAGTATAAAATTACTATTAGGATTTACAGTATTATATGTGAAATTTTCTAATTGTGTATGTTACACATATGTTGGGCTCTCCTTCTTATTTAGATAAGATGCATCCTTCAAATGAAGCATATGCAAGAGCATGTTGATTAAAACTATTGTAATCATAATATTGCAATGAAAGATTAAACATATCGTCGTGATTAAAACTATGGCAATCATGATGTTGCGATGAAAGATTAAACAAACATATCGTTGTGAACCATAAGAACATAAGATATGTATAGATGTGGAAGAAGTCGGTAAAAGGTTAAGATGTAATTTACACATATGATAAGACTTCCAACGTAATCAAACTATTGTATAGAATTTCGGATATTTTAAGATCACGTGACAGAAAATATACATGCATTCAAAAAATTTTCTTCAAATAAATACAATAACAAATTGAGAACATAATATTTGCTTATTTAATGAAAGAAAACAAATATAATACTCAACATTGAAATTCATATGCATTTCATGATTGTAAATAAAAAAAATAACAAAAAAGAACAATATCATAACAACAAAAAAATAAAAGATAATAAGAAGTTTCATTTATTCCATCAACATTATGCTCAATACATCAACAAAATTATCAAGAAAATTATATTAATACACAACTATCGATAACTTAAAGTTACTAAATATTTAAACAAAGTTTGACTAAAAATCTAATGTTAGCAAAATAAAACTATTCACCAACGCTACTTATATAAAGTTTAAAAAAGTACAAAAATTAGCAAATAAGGGCAGTATCAACAAAACAATTATTCATCAAAATCACATTTATCATGCTAGTGCTAGTTATACAAATAACATGATCCACTGATATCATAACGTACACTAAACATCAGAAAGTTCGTACAATCCTTTTTTTAAAAAAAATGGCTGGCAACATAGGAGAATATGACAACACCATATTAGAAACAAAGAAATTATGTCAATAATATTAAAATTATATTATAGTGAAATGAAAAATACGCGAAATAAACTTTCATGGAGAAATATATGTTATACAAAACAATGTAATTTATGTATAAATTCTATTTTAAAATCCAAAAAATAATTAGGAAAAAATGTCATGCTTTTCCCTATAACACTACACGTTGATGCATGTATCTTGGAGCAACTCTGAACACCAACTTCTTGGTTATCAACATCCAATTCTTAGCTTCCTACAAATAAGAATAAGAAGGAATTAGATATTGCACATGATGGTAGATTTGTAATTATAATTGCTGGATTTTTAATAATGGATTAGCTCCAAGAATGGTGAAATTAGTATTAAAGAAAGTACTATATTCGATAATTTTTAAAAATTCATGATAGGAAGAATGGAATGAATATATTGAATAAATCAACACTAAATTATAAACTAGCATAATTTTACCTACAGTGACAATATTCTCTACATCGGATGCTTCAATCGCAATAGCAAACCCTTTTACATTCGACAAATAAGAAGAGAAAATGTGATTATATATATATATATATTATGGTAACGAAATTTTTAAGAAAGATACTGTATGCCCTAAACAAACATTAAAGTTGACAGTATGCAAGTTGTCAAAGATATTACTCAAATGTCACATATATATTCTCCAAACATTGAGGATAATAGAACAATAACATGCATTTGCACATATTTTATAAAATCTCTTTTACATGAAACTATGGAATAAATCATTGAAATTAAGAATGTGATTTTCAGATGAAAATTTATGTAGAAGGCATAATTTCTTTATTAGATGGTGCTACCTTCAGTGACAATACTAATGCCCGACTCTCAACATCTATTCTATAACTTCTTGCAAATAAGAAGAGCAAATCCTATAGTGTATTCCATAGCATGATATAAGTGGTAGCTCAAAAATTAGAGGCATAAGGGAAAAGTCATAAAAAAATAAAATTAGCATGCAAAAAAATTAGATTAGGTAAATAAATAAAAATAATTTGATTATAAGAATTGCAGTAATTGAAAATGTGCACAGGTTTAACGAAACACATATATATGTAGTTAAAATATATGGAAACTACTATGAGTTTGCTTTGCTTCTACGTACCCGCTGAAAATTCAATGAAATAAGACCTCTAAATACGTGATCTATGCATAGTTTAATGAACAAAATTTTGGTAGGACAAATACTTAGTTGTTATAGATTACATAATAAACTCATGATGCAATATCAAGAGTACATCAAAAAAATCATGAGAAAATATATGATTTGAGTGTTTGAATCACCAAAGCTACCAACCATGGAAAATTAGGTCGAAATGAGAGTTATATACATATATCAATAGAACTCCTAATGTCCAAGCATTCTAATTGTTCCATCGTATGTAACTTCCAATAAAAATAAAATGAATTTTAAGTAGCCAAAAGTTTAAAGAAAACAAATTATCTATAATATGTATCCATAAGTTTTAAATGGGATCATTTTTGTCAAGTAGGCAGGGTTATACCGGTTGATTTATGGGAAGTCCATGTTGTACAGTATAGTTGGAACCGCACATATCACATTCATTTGTTGAGAGTAAGTTAACATACCTTTAATGGAATCTAACCCAAAAATAGAAACTGTGCTAACTTTGTTCATCTGCAGGATATTTTGAATATATAAGTATCGTCATCTAACTTATTTTAAGATATCATTTGCGAGAAGTCAGTAGTGCAGGTCGAAACATGAATGCAATATTTAACTCAAAGTTACCAACCAAGGTCGAAGACCATATCGAGAAAGCAACGAATCACGGAGTACATCCCTCTGTTACTGTCCTGAGGAGTGCAGAGATTAGATAGGTTTGGGAGCGATTACAACCTCTAGTCATATAAACAAATACAAAAGAGTAACAAATAATCGAACATACCTGATCTTAAAAACGTTGCAACCTTGCTGCTTCTACATGCATGATCTTTGTTGTGCCGATGGAAGTTTGCGAGTTCGAAATATGTTCGAACACCTGAGTCCAGGCATAAGAACTAAATTGTTGTTGATCGAAAAGGGAGAAAAGATACAACCGAACAACATGCTTAGCTTTGCCGAACAAAGCATCCAGAACTATCTGAAGTGCTGAGCAAGAAAAAAATGATACAACACGTAGACCATTTAGCTAACACGTACTCATAGGACGTGTATAAGAGGGTGGAATAGAGACGTTAAAAGTGAGAAAATGTTGCATAATACATAGAGTTAAAATAGGAAGTGGTGTGTCTCACGTAAAAGTAGGTAGAGACTAAAGGGAGTCTCGAGAAAGTGCCAGTTGTCATGACCCGAAGCCGTGGTTGAAGCCGAGGTATGCATGCAAAGAATTGAGAAAGGAGGAAGCGCAGATAGCCGCGTGGCAACATCCAACGAAGAAACCCAGTTTTAGTATGTTGATGAGATATATCTAAAATTGTATATAAAATTGTGATATTTATACCTATAATCCTGAGTAATTTCGCAATAACATTCGTAACCCCGCATAATTGTGAATTACACATGAAACCTCGGATAGTCACTTCATCTCACACCCATAACCCTCCGTTAATTTAATACGTTAACTCAACCACAAGGGTGAGTTAATCTAACCAATCTACCATCGAACGGTTAAGATTAGTCAAAATAAAAAAGAAAAAAAAATCTCCAAAATCAAGCTTTGCATACGGTGGTTGTTCTTGTTGATTTGAATGCATCCGGCGAGCTTCTACCAGGGGAGATCGAGCAGGGGGAGGAGAATCTGGAGGCAAGGGGAGCAGAAAGGCTGGGCGTGGGGCTGGGTTTCAAGCAGGGGGGTTGGGTGCGGCGCGGTGGGTGGGGGCTTCGAGTGAGTCGTCGCGGCGAGTGAGTCGTCGCGGCGAGTGAGTCGTCGGGGAGAGGGAGGAGGCTGCTCATCGGTCGCGAGCAGGGAGGGGAAGGGTCGACACGGGAGGAGGGGGCTGCTGGGGGTGGGGGGGGGGGGGGGGGGGAGTCGGCGCGGGGTAGGGGGTGTGGAGAGCTTCTTGGCAGCGGCGAGCAAGGAGGGAGGAGCTGATCGTCGGCCGCGAGCAGGGAGGGGAATGGTCGGTACGGGAGGGAGGGGTGCGGACTCGCAGGGGGGGGGTTCAGGGAGCTGCTCGGGGGGAGGGGGGCGAGGAGCCACGAAGAGGGAGGAGGCTGCTCGTCGGCCGCGAGCAGGGAGGGGGTGCGGACCTGCAGGGAGCGTTCAGGGAGCTGCTGGGGGGGGGGGGGGGGGAGCGAGTCGTCACGAAGAGGGAGGGGGCTTCAATCGAGCAGATTGCGGACCTGCAGGGGGAGCTTCGATCGAGCGGATTGCGGACCTGCAGAGGGGGCTTTGAATTCGAGCAGGGGAGGAGCCAGCGGGGGGTGGTTGAAGATGTGCTCGGCAGGGGAAGGATCGGAAGGGGGAGGGGGCTTCGATCGGCGTGCTCGGGACAGCGGGGGGGGGGGGGTGTCAATCGACAGGGAAGGGGGCGCCAACGCATGGCCTGTGGTGTGCGGCCTGGTGAAGAGGGGGATGGTATGTTTTGCAAATATGTATAAACACTAGGGGTATTTTCGTCTTTTTAATGGAAACCGTCAAATATAACGGGTATCTCTAACGGAATCTAACATAGGATTATGTCATGTAAGAGTTAAGCATTACTCAGGGTGTCTCATGTAATTCGCGATTATGCAGGGTTATGAATGTTATTGCGAAATTAGGGTTATGGGGGTACATATCCCTATAAAAATTTATTTCTTATTTAGCCATTATTATCGATATAATTATTACACAGTAAACTAATATGTTGTATTTGTATCACATGCAAGCTATCAATACAGATTTAAGTTAATTTGTAAAATTTATTCTACTATCCACATCCAGTTTACATCCCATTTTTAAGAATATAATAATAACACATCGTGAATGATACAATAATACATATACGTGTATTCATGTTCATAGAGCATTCATGGTTAAGGATATAATAATACCTATATCCCGGTAACCTCCTCTTCTTCCCCGTCGTCCAGATATCACAGATGATCCGTGGCCGGTACCCGGGCGTGCAGGTGGACGTTGTGGCCGGGCCCGCGGCGTCTACGATAACCTCCTCTTCTTCCCCGTCGTCCAGATGATCCGCGACCGGTACCCGGGCGTGCAGGTGGACGTCGTGGCCGGGCCCGCGGGAAACATGCCTACGAGATCAACAAGAACGTCAGGTGGGCCAACGTCTATGACCCCAGCGTCGATTTCCCCGAGCCCGCAGAGTACACTGACATGGTCGGCGTGCTCAAGGTCTGCTCTTTTCTAGTTTTTCATGTCTTCTTTTTGTTGTTGTTAATTGGCTGGGAGGTGGATGCTGCACTTTACAATGCGTTTGGAGAAATTAATAAAGAATTCAAGTTACATTCCGTGTTTAGATGGCTAAGTTTGATCAGTTGCATTAGATAGATTATAAAGAGTGATGGGAGTATGGAGATGTGTTGCGAAAGCCAGGATGACACTCTGCAATGCATTGCCTCTGGGGTAATTTGTGGAGAGTTTGTTACCTTCTAGATTATTAAGTTTGATTGGTTATATTATATTGGATAGAGTAATGAGATTGGGGAGTTTGGCTTTGGAAGACGAGGCTGCACTCTACCATGCATTTGGAGGAATTCGTCGAGAACCCACCCCCTTCTTAGATTGTTAAGTTTTACCGGTTAGATTAGATTGGAAAGATTACTCAAGAAAAGCAAATGCATTTTGCATATGTAGTAATCTCATAATAGTTAGTATGTGGTTAGAGAAGGTAATTTGTCAAGCTAATCTAGATGGAGAAGCTACCTCATGGAAGTCAAGTGCCTAGAGTGTCTTGTTTACTTCTGAAGGGCTTGGATTGTACGTTTATAGATTTGTCAAGCTCATCTAGATGGAGAGTCTTCTTGGCAATCTATTTACCCTATATTTACACTGCCCATTGGAACAATTTGAATTGAAAATTTATATTGTTGGACTATTAGATTTCCTGCTAAATTTAGCTAGAATAATCATTGCAATGTCTAGATTGTGTGATCCACCATTCTGAATTTTATGAGAAAATGGTGCTGCTTAGTGAGGAATCAGATCATTGATATCTTTGTTTTGAAGTGCATTTTGCATCAACATTCAATTGCTACATTATTGTGCTTCAGGGTAGATATTATGACATGATATTGTCGACGAAACTGGCTGGGCTTGGTCATGCATCCTTCTTGTTTATGACAACTGCACGTGATAGGGTCAGCTATGTATATCCCAATGTAAATGGAGCAGGTGCTGGTTTGTTGCTCTCTGAGACCTTCACTCCACTGGGGCTCAATCTATCTGAAGGTGGATATAATATGTGAGTGAGTTGCAACTCACTCGACATTGTACAGTTATTTGCTATCATATTAATAGTCTGTAGCCACTGAGCATGATTTGCAACCTCAGTGGTTGAATCAAGTTGAAAGTTAGTTGTTTAACTGAAAGACAAATCATAATACACACCGATGGTGCAGGTATAGTCAGATGCTTGATTGGTTAGGACGCCCAGCAAAAAATGTCCCTCGACAGCCTATTCCTCCTTTACGGGTATCGATATCGAAGAAGCTCAGAGAATATGTTAAAGATAAGTATCAAAAAGCGGGAGTGGAGAAGGGTAAATTCATTGTGATTCATGGCATCCAATCTGATTCTGCAGCTTCAATGCAATCTAGAGGAGACAAGGATAGCTTGTTGCCGATTGAATCGTGGGCAGAAATAACAAAGACAATCAGGTATTGCATATAGTTACAACAATAGATTCTCCTTTAAGGTTCTAAATCCATATAAATATTGAGTCGTGACCAGCGATGTGTTCATAGAAAGGGTGATCTAACCATTGCTTTAAAGAAATGCATATGCTAATTCTTTTATTGAGTGATACTCAAGAGAATCTGCAGAAAAAACAACGTGAATAGTTGTTCTGACTACCTGAAAACAAAGTGATATGTCCTCAAACATAATACAATGCCTAGAACTCATTACACCCTGATGGCTTTTCGGAACAGGGATGTTTAGCATCTCTTTGTAATACCACATGAAAAAGAGAGCCAAGAGGTCCTACAGGTAGCTGGAAAAGATTCCAGTATAGCGTTTATCACAACACATGGCCAGGTTTGTTTTCTTTCTACAGCATTTATCTCCTCAAATTAAAATGAGAAAGATATCAGAACATATTTCCTATATAAATCTCCAATTCCTTATAATATTATTAATTTCTGCAATAATCATCATTTGGAGGCACTCCATGTTTACCCGTTTGTGAAACAGTTAGCAGCACTAATAGATGATTCTGCTGGAGTAATTTGCACAAATACAGCAGCAGTCCAATTGGCTAACGCTCGCGAGAAGCAAAGGTATAACTTCTGAAAGCTGTTTTTAATTTAGTGGATTAACTGGTGTATTGATATCATCTGTGTTTACAAGTAATTCAAGGAGATTTTGATTCTGAAAACGGATTTAAATTCCTTCTGATTTCGATTTTAATAAAAAAGATGAAGTTGACAACTGTTGGATGTAAAATGTTCTTTAAAATTCCTAAACAGAAACTGCATAAAGAGCCACATTCATTTTCAATTAATTTGGTGATGTCATTTGGCATGCAGCATTGCGTTGTTTTGCTCAGAGGAGAAGGGGAGGCTATTTGTTACCAACCCAGAAGAAAAGAGATGCACAGTCATTGCATCAAGAACTGGAAAAATAACAGATATCGATATCACTGCCATAAAAGATGCAGTTCAACGGGTTTTTGTTGCCACCATGGCTCTTGTTTAAATATAGAAGATCCTCAGCTCTTGCACTATGCCATTTGAGAAAGCTGTAGATATATACATCTGTAGAGGGTAAGATCTCAAATGTTACCATTTTTTGCTGGTTATACACCATTCATTTCTTGTATATGAGTAGAAAGGTGGCGTTCCAGTAATATTTCAATCATGTATTGACTCGTGCAACAATCTTACAACTTGAAGCTCTAGAACAATGTTTTAGTTAAAACCACTAATGGAGTTGCTGACTTTTTAGGTAAATTAGCTACTTTTTTTAATCAGCCAGGTAAGTTTAATGCTCCTGAGATGATTATCTTTCTTGTATGCAGAGAGGTCCATTCACAGGGAAGCTGCTCCAGAGGCACATATTCTCTCAGCGTAGAACTGTAAAAACATCACCCTTTCTACCAGAAAAAGTAGCCATCCAATTACATAAAAGTATTCATTTGCAACCATACAAGGCATGCCTGAATGCATTCTATCATCGTATTTAAATGATTTGATTTACTTAAAGTGAGCAAGTTAAAGGGTAAAATTATTTTTGTTCATGCAAAAAAGTTCAGGCACCTGTAAGTAGTTCGGTCGAAGCATGTTTTGTTGAGGGAGAATCAAGAGTTGTTTATTATGAAACCCTAGAGCTCTCTTATATAGGAGAAAAGCTCTATGGGTAAATTACAACTAAAGGACTGGATAACACAAATATTGTAATACAGCCACAATATCCTAACACTCCCCCTCAAGCTGGAGCATATATATCTATCATGCCCAGCTTGGAGCAACAATGATGAAAAGGACCTCTAGCCAGAGCTTTTGTAAACATATCTGCAATCTGATCTCTGGATGCAACATAGGATGTTGAGATAAGTCCCTTTTGGATCAGGTCACGAGTATAATGACAATCTACCTCAATGTGCTTTGTCCTTTCGTGAAAAGCAGGATTGTTAGCTATAAATAATGCTGCCTGATTATCACAGTTAAGTTGCATAGGAAGAGGTACGTCGATCGTTAAATCGGCGAGGACAGATTTGACCCACATCATCTCAGCACTACCTTGGGCCATAGCTCTATATTCTGATTCTGCACTGGATCGAGCAACAACAGTTTGTTTCTTACTCTTCCATGAGACTAACGAGCTACCAATAAATACAGTAAAGCCTGAAGTAGACTTCCTGTCATTCGGACATCTCGCATAATCCGCATCTGCACTCCCTGTAACTGAGAGAGACGTATCTCTCTTAAACAAAAGGCCTGCACCTGGAGATGACTTCAAGTATCTCAGAATCATAAACACAGCATCCATATGTGTCTTCCTGGGTTGCTCCATGAACTGACTTACTTTATTCACAGCAAAAGCTATATCAGGCCTGGTAATAGTAACATACAACAATTTCCCTACCAGTTCTCTATAGCGTCTCTTATCCACCTCCTCAGATCCATCATCATGAAGCTTAACATTAGGATCCATTGGGGTAGTCGCTGGTCTACATCCTATCATTCCTGTCTCAGATAGAAGATCAGTGACATACTTCCTTTGTGTCATAACCATACCATGTTGATTTCGTGCAAATTCCAGTCCTAGGAAGTAACGAAGCATACCCAAGTCCTTGGTAACAAACTGCTGTCCAAGGAAGTCCTTTGCTGCCTCAATTCCCTGTGCATCACTGCCAGTGATAACAATGTCATCAACATAAACCAAGATGACTACAAATACCTCGCTGGTCTCTCTTTACAAAGAGAGTATGATCTGCTGTAGATCTAACAAAGCCCTTCTGTTCAATTAATTCTGAGAGCTTCTGAAACCATGCCCTCGGACTTTGCTTAAGACCATAAATGACCTTATGAAGACGGCACACCATACTGGACTCCCCCTCAGCAGCAAACCCAGGAGGCTGCTGCATGTACACTTCCTCCTGCAAATCACCATACAAAAAAGCATTTTTGACATCCAACTGGAAAAGAGGCCAATCTCGCACTACAGCAACGGAAATAAGAATCCGTAAGGTAGAATGACGTGCCACAGGTGAGAACGTGTCATGATAGTCCACCCCATACGTTTGGGTGAACCCACGAGCAACCAATCTGGCCTTGTAACGATCAACTGTACCATCAGCACGCTGCTTGATAGTAAATACCCATTTATTGCCAACAATAGACGCACCTGGTGGAGGGTGAACAACACTCCATGTACCACGCGATTGTAATGCTGCCATTTCCTCCTCCATGGCCATGCGCCACTGGCTACTCTGCAGGGCCTCCTGATATGAGCCCGGTATCTGTATGGCAGACAAGCTCACAACAAAATGCTGAAAGTCCTTGGATAAACGTTCCAAGGAAACATGAGAACCAAAGTCCAACCCATACTTGGGGTTCACTGTACGGGCTCGCTTCTGCCTCTGGAGTGCAATAGGGATATCCAAATCATCAATATTGGCCGAAGAAGTATCATCAACAACCTGTATCTCATTCTGTGCAAACAAATCACCCTTGCCATCAGACGAACTCAAATGATCAGGACATACCTCGGACGTGCTGGGTGATGGAGGAGGCGCTTGAGTCGGAGGCCTTCGCTGGTAGACCTGTGGGAAGAATATAGGAGACGACGGAGGTGGTGGTGGCGGTGGTGGTGTTGATGGTGGTGGTGGTGGTGGTGATGGAGGTGGAGGCATATAAATATCTTCACCATCCTCCGAAGAAGCAAGCATGTCACCTGTGGGTGAAAAATACATGATAGACTCAAAGAATGTGACATCAGCACTGGCGTAGTACCGTCGTCGAACATGGTCAAAGCAACGATAGCCCTTTTGGGTTTTGGAATACCCAACAAACACACATTTAACTGATCTGGGTGAAAGCTTGTCAAGACCAGGGGAGGACTTATGAACAAACGCAACTGATCCAAAAACACGAGGCGTAAGGGAGAAAAGATCCTTCTCGGGAAACGCAATCAAGAACGGGACCTTTTCCCCTAACGCAGAAGAAGGCATACAATTCACTAGGTAACAAGCAGTTAGAACCGCTTCTCCCCAATAGGAATGAGGAGCACGGCTCTGAATCAAGAGAGTCCTGGTGACATCCAAAAGATGACGGTGTTTCCTCTCAGCCACCCCATTCTGTTGGGAGGTATAAGGACACGACGTCTGATGCACAATACCCTGAGCTTGAAGAAATCGAGAAAGATGAGAAGTACAGAATTCTAGAGCATTGTCTGAGCGTATGTACTTAATTCTGGCAGAAAAAATGTTCTTAACTTCATTAATAAACGACTGAATAACAGGACCAACATCAGACTTATTCTTGAGAAGAAAAACCCAACATAACCTAGAAAACTCATCAACAGCAACAAGATAAAATCTGTGCCCCTGATGATCAGAGACACGACTAGGACCCCAAATGTCAAAATGGAACAACTCAAACAGACTATAACTACTCGGACTCTGACGACTCTGGAAAGAAGACCGGTGGTGCTTCCCAAGCTGACAGGCCTCGCACTGGAAAGTAGAGCGAGGAGAAATCTGAGGGAGAACATGAATCAGCTTTTGCAGAGGAAGATGACCGAATCTCAGATGCCACATATACGGAGAAACAGACCCAGTGCGTAGGGAGGATGAGACACCAGCATATGAAGACTGCACAAGTCTGTAAAGGCCCCCTTGCTCACGGCCAGTTCCAATCACTCTGCCCGTAAGTATATCCTGAAACACAAGAGCAGATGGATCAAATATAGCACGGCAATGTAAATCTTTGGTGATTTGACTAATTGACAGCAAATTCATTGAAAATCTAGGTGCATAGAGAACATTAGAAAGTCTCAAGGTAGGAGTCAACTGCACCTCCC